>NW_004624751.1:21076902-21097895 GCF_000247695.1 Heterocephalus glaber
ATCAGTCTTATGTTATTCTTCTTTGCGTCATCTAGCAGCTGCTGGATTGATTTCTAGTGCTCCCTTACAATTTTGAAGAAATTTTTCTTTTCCTGGTCACTAATAGCAATCTTATCTTCTATATCTGAAATTCTGTCCTCACATTGGCTCATTCTGACTTTCAGTGGAGTGTTTAATCTCCTGGAAATCTGTTTGCGTCTGTTTTATGGATTCCATTTGTTTTTTATGTTGGGATTCCATCATATTCCTCAGCTCCTCTATTTTTTTATCTGTTTCCTCTCTAGATTTATTAATCATGTCTTGCACTATGGGCATAATCTCTGCTATTATCAGAGAAATTATTTCTGATTTCATTTTTTCCAGGTCCTCTTTTGTTGCCAGTTCAGGGAATCCAGGTGGTTGAGTGTCGGAGTATTCCATCTCATTTCCCTTTCAGGTTGTTGTAGGTGATCTGGAAGTCTCGTTTTGAGACTTGTTTACGTGTCTTCTCATTTCTACGGGGGGGAGGGTGGTGGTGGTGGTGCTGCTGCTGCTGCTGCTGTTGACGCCCTTGTGGCTCACCTCCTTTTGGCTGTGCGAGGTGGAATGGTGGCAGCCGCCCAGAATCCCCTTTGTCTGGGCTGGGAGCGGTGAATTAAGAGTCTGTTTGATTATTTCAGAGGCATGAGTTTGATTTATCATGCTAGTATACAATTTTTACCTAATAGAGCTTATCATAAAATTACAAGAAAATTAAATTATCATGCTGGTGATATCTGCTGTTATAGTAGTTTTCAGTTCATCAGTTCCTCAAAAACATTTCAACAGAATACTTCAGTCAGATTTATTTTTGCCACTTCTACAGTTGGATGAATTTTGGGGCCCAAATACCATGTAATTAGTAATTATTTTAAATATTTGCTTTTTACAAAACCACTTTTCATGGTAAATAATACAGTTTGTATTTGACTTCTCTAAAATAAGACATTGGCTTAAGCAGATAGAATTGTGAGGTTTTTTTAGGGTTGTTTAGTTTATGTTATATAATCTAAGTGTTGAAATAATATAGGGATTTTTCCTCTAGATTCTACTTTTTAACTAAAGTAGTAAATGTTTTATAATTATATTTTGTAATCAAAAAATTTTAGAGGTAAAAGGCTCAATTTCAGTTGCTATTTTGCAAACTTATTTTAAACATACACTTACGAAAGTAATGGAGATGGGGAAGGCATGTTTGAAGTAGGGAAATAGACATGTATAAAACATTTAAAGGAAATGTTTCCTTTTCAACTTTTTTTCTTCACATTCCCTGATCTGTATAAAATTGCACTATTACAGTTTACCATGTCCTACTCTAGATTTTTTTTGTGTGTATTGGTGTGTCTGCTTATACTAAACTTGGAAGTATGGGTAGTATGCATATTATCCTGTAACTTTTACCTTAATTTGCATATCTTTTAATATCTTCATGGCAGTTCAGTTTACTGCATTCCTATCTAGACATGAAAAAGTTCTCAGTTCCTGATAAAATTATCTACACTGGTAATATAAATTTAAAATATATTTCAAAACTGAGGCAGAACATAGTATCTCTTCTTGTTTCTTTGTTCATTTATGCAGTTTTTAGTGAAGTTGACATCTTTTTTTGGTTCTTTTGCTATATCTTCGTATTATTGCAATATTTAGAAAACATTTTTCAAAATCATTTAAAATTAAATTCTTAAGGTTCACATAATTAAATCTTGGTGAAATTAATGCTTTTAAATTCTAAAAATGTATAACTAATAAAATGTTATCTCAAATCATTAAAATTATAACTAATATTTATTGAATACTATTTTCTGTTATAAGTAAATTACTTCTTAAAACAACACTAAGGAGTAGGTAATGTTACTATTCCCGTGTATAGAAGAGGATACTGAGATACAGAAAAGTTAAATGGCTTGTTCATGTGGAAGTCAGTCAAGGTTTGAGCCAAGCAGTTTGATTTTTGTGATGCTGCACACTTTCTGTGGTTTATATATCACACTTTGGTAAACATTGATATTATTGAAACAATAGAAAATTGTTTCTAGAAAATTAGAGTGAAATATTCTCGACTTTTTAGTTATCAGAATCATTTATTCCCTGAATCTTGATTCCTCACATGTCAGATGTGAGTGATGTAGGGTTTTTTTTCCCCCCTCAAAGTTTTTTTATGCTGTTGAAATACTGTGAAAATTACAAAGTGAGGCTGTTGTACAGATGATTTTTATGTAATTTTGAGCTAGGAATCACCTCTTCCAAAGTGGTATACTCTCTTCTTTAGAGTGTATTGAGTTTGGTGATGTTACTCATTGACTATAGGAATTATTTCTTATATCCAGTATTAAAATCAGAGGTATAAAGAGAAACATTTTAAATGCTGTGTATAACATTTTTGCAATCAGCACTCTGCTGTTAAATGGAAGATGCTTTTCCCATGCTATGAAAATCTTTGGTTACTATTTCTCCTGGAGTAAAAGTAGACTGGTGATACTCTAGATTTAAGGAGACATGAGGATAGCCTCTTTCTTGGAAGGACCAAAATTTCATACCTTGAGGAATTTTAATGCATAAAGCAACAAATTCTTTTAGAAATTCACTTCTAGGATATTTTAAATCTTAGGTTGCCTATAATGGTGATCCTGAAGGTGCCCTTATCCAATTTGCAACATATGAAGAAGCAAAGAAAGCAATATCAAGTACAGAAGCAGTATTAAATAATCGCTTTATTAAGGTTTATTGGCACAGAGAAGGGAGCGCCCAGCAGTTACAAACTACTTCCCCAAAGGTAAGAGAGAAATTTATGTGAAATTAAATACTCTTTTGGAGAACTCTTAGCATTGAGCAGAGGCATTGGAGTCAGAGGGATATGAATTCATATTCTAGCTTTCCTTCTGTTAACTCTGTAGACTTGAGAAAGTTATTGTACCTTTCCAACCTATTCTCTCCTTTAAGTATGATATTAATCCCTGATTCAGAGAATTAAAAGATGGTTATATAAAATGTATAGAGCAATCCCTAGCAGATAGGAGACACTCAGTAAATGATAGCTGTGTATATTCCATAAATTCAAACTATTGGTTCACCTTAGAAATTCCTTTTTGTTCCCCTCCCTCTTTCTTTTTTCTATCACATCAGTATTATACTGTATAATGATTAATTGCGTAGAGAGGTGTATTATAGCTATTTGTTTTTCATTTATTAGACATAATGAAGCATAAATTACATTTATGCTTTATAACTTCTTGCAGAGAAAACTCATATATATGTGTGGAGATTGAAAAACACGGGTTTTGATTATAAGCTGTGTTTAAAATTCATCTATGTACATACAGTTTAGTACAAAATAAGGTTAGTACAAAATTATGTTCCCCAACTAATCAGATTGTTTAAAATTTTTTTCTTGTTCTGAGGTAATGCAGCCTTTAGTCCAGCAGACCATTTTGCCTGTTGTGAAGCAGTCTGTCAAAGAGCGGTTGGGTCCAGTACCTTCAAGTACTGTTGAACCGGCAGAAGCCCAGAGTGCTAGTTCAGACCTTCCTCAGGTAAATGGAAGGTCCTACCTGTCACATACTAATTGTATATATTTTTCACAGAAATATGATCTTTATGTAATTGAACCCCACCTGTAAGTTACTTACCATAACATTTTCACTGTTAGTACTTATAGTCTTGAATTCTTCTATTCAGTTAATTCTTAATGTATGAGAAAGATTTCTTCTCAGTAGAAGAGATACATTTCTGCAAAATATCTGCAGAATTGCCAGAAGAATGAAGTTTAGTACACTGAATCTTTATTTTTCTCATCATCTTTTTACTTAATTAGAATTCTGTTGTGCAGTAGACTAAAAGTTTTTGGGAAGAGAGGGTTTAAAACAAGTTAAGCATGCCTTATATGCCTTATACTGTTTCAGGTACTTAGGCAGCTTGCCTTGCTTGCATCACTTACTCCTAACTCTGGGATTCTCTCCTCTATATGTCATTTCCTTCCTACTTCCTTCCACATTTGAGCAGCAATATCTTGTTTTTACAGTTTTCAAAACTTAGCTTTCCCTTTACTCCAGATGTTTTAGAATTTTCTATATAAAATAGGATATAGTTTCCAACTTAATAGACGCCACTGATTAGCTAAGTTCTATATAGGACACTTATTTTTAAGCTTGAGAAAAACATATCTTAATTATTCAAATCTAATTTAAAATGTACAGATTTCTTGCTTGGTAACATAGGATGCTAAAAATTTGTGATTCTGGTATCTGGAAGGAACTTCAGCAGTTACCTGATTCAGACCTCCTATTTTACATTGCAATATTTCATGATTGAATAATATTGCATACTGTTTATTGCATACTGTTACTTTTATTTTTCTATATACATTCCCTCCCTCCGTTCCTTTCTCCTCTTTAAATAATGCCCAAGTTTTTGTGATTAGCATCAGTATCTCATAGAATTGGTGTGTATTAGTAAAATCAGAATGTTCAAAATCCCAACAGATTTATATATGTTTGGGGAAACACTGAATATGTCCATTTTAATTTTTTTAGAATGTAACTAAGTTATCTGTGAAGGACAGGTTGGGTTTTGTATCAAAGCCATCTGTTTCAGCAACTGAAAAGGTAAGAATAGCATGATGTGTTTGTCTTGGCTTTGTAAATGTTTTCAGGTGGCATCTTAATTTTTAATTTTTTTCATAGTTCCAACCTTCTGCTTCTTAATAGTGTCTGTATCTCTTATACCTACCTTTTTGATTTCCTGTTGCTGAAAGAGAAATATTAGCCTACTGTTATTTACTTTTTGCATCAACATTTTAATATTTGCCTATTTCTATGTGCTTCATTCTTTTAGTTTTTCCTTTCTATTTATTTTCTTTCAAGATACTGTACATTTTAATTTGAAAGCTGGAAGCTTAATAGCAAAGGCCATAAACTAGGAATTTTACCCAAGTTTGTGCCCTGACTTCACTTACTAACTGCATGATGTTGGGCAGTGCTATTAACTTTTCTCAATCTTTTCTTTGGTAAAATGGTGATGGTTATATTTATCTTCCTCATGTAGTTTTGTGAGGATTAAATAAAATAACTTTTTAAAATATTTTGTAAATGGGAAGGGGTGATAAAAATGTAAGTTTTTTTAATTACCAACAGCTGTTGAATAGATCCTGATAATATATTTTGCTATTTCTTTTTTTAAGATGAAGGGGTAAATACAAATTATGTTTAAGACCATTTATGATGGAATTAAATTCTGTATAGACTTGGTTGTTTTCTTTTTCGTTATGAGTTAATGCCTTGATGTTTGAGATATTTCAGGTATGTGGTATTGTGATATCATAGAATGTTAGAATTGGATAACCTAAGGCCCAATAGACTAAAAGCCCAGATAGTTTTATAAAATGATCTAAACATTATGAGTTGCTCAGCCAGACTAGAACCTGGGCCTCTTTTTTTCTACTCCATGACTTTTTATTCTGAACAGTACAAAGGAAATTCACACTGAAGGTAAACAAAATAACCTGTGAGATAACTGATAGGCTATCATCTCTTGTTCTTCAGTATACTTTTTCCTTTAGTTACTTTGTTAAACTTCTGTGGTTCTAGAAATTTGAATCTGAGTTTCATTTTGTATATTAGACCTTTTTCTGGGGCATCTCTGTTTTTTCAGGCATAACATGCCTGAAATGAGTATTTCCCATATAAATTAACTTCTAGTCTCCAGCTGTGAAAGTGATACCATCATTTTCTAAAATGGATAATCTACAAGCCTCAAGGTCTGTAGTCCACTTCTTTTTTCTCTGCTGCCTTCAATTCCCTGGCCTCTAGGTGCAGTGTCTTGTCTGGCATCTTGGAGTTCCCCACCTCTATTTACATTGTCAACATCTTACAACTGAGCATATTTTATTTTAGAAAAGCTTTTTCTCACATAAATTATTTTACGTGGCTCACAGCTTATTGATATACCTCAGTTATTAATGTAGTTCTTTCACTTTTTGTTCTGGTTTTCCTTTTTGCCCTGTGGAGCATTTTTCTATTTACTGTCTCTTGCCATTTCCTATCTTTTTTTCTTTTTCTGGTGGTAATTTTCATGGGGTGCATTTTCTCCTGCCTAACTAAATTCTAGGCATTCTTTAAAAACTGAAGATCTCACTAATGTTTGGCCTGAAGCCACCACATTTTTCCATGTGATGTCCCTCTTTTCAGAGTTTTTGCATTATTAGTTTATACTACTAAATGTAGCAGTATCAAATATTTACTTTAAGTTTATCCTTGATAATAAGTGACTCAGGAATTTTAAAGAAACACTAAGATCTACTATACAGCATGTACTGCTGAGCAGTTTTGGACAAATCTGAATACTACCTGCTTATGTTTATGGTTTCTTTACATCAAGATTTCAAATTGAAATCTGTGCTAATTACAGGTTTTACAAAATTTTTATAGTATGTTTAGACACTGCTTTCATTGTTTTTAAGGTCCTTTATTTAGCTTTAAAATCAAATGAGTACAGAATTGATAATGTATATTAATGTATATTATACTAATATAATAGCCACTAACTGAATTTATGAAAGTCAGTAATAGGCTAATGATGGAAAAATTACTTGATAAAGATCACTTAAGGAAAATAGTTATTTATGTAAGAATGTGACTTGGTCATCTTAATGAATCTGTTTAGCATTTTTCTTTTGTTTATTCTTGGTTGTTTGTGTTTCCCTATCCTATAGAGTGTTTTAGTGTAGAATGCTTAGAGGCAAACATCCAGAGATCTAGAAAACTTCCCCATCATCAAATATTATTCAAAAATTTTAAATTTCTTTCTAAATTGAAAAGGGAAAGTTCAAAGTTATTATCTGTACAATATCCTCTGTTATTATTAAAGCAAATAATCTTATAAATGAAACTTTTTATATCCTTTCCTATAAATAATATCCATGAAACTCTTTGGTGCTTATTCTAAGATTCCATTTTTGTGAGCTTAGGAAGAGAAAACTTAAAATCTAATTGATGCTGTTAAGAGATTGTAGTAGCTATTAAATAGGCTTAGATTTGATTGTTGAAATGTTTGTAGCCTATTCTCCAGAGATTTATGAAGCATAAAGGTAGTGGGTGTATAAACCATCTGGTTAGTTTCTTAAAAAGATGTAGACTGTTCATATTATCTTGCTAAAGCCTTTCTGTATTTTATGAAGGGAAACTGAATAATGAATTGAATATTTAAATTCTTAAATATCAGTTTTAGGTACTCATAATACAGGGTATATTGTTTTAGTATATTTTTACAATCTAAAAATACATTTTTGTCTCATGGTGATATGTTATTAATCTTTGTACCACAGAACTTTTGAAAGGAAGTTATGTGATTTAATTGGAAAAATATTGCATGTCAGAGTTATAGAAACTTTACTTTGTGATTTAACAGCTGCCATTGTATATGATACTAAATGTCTTAAACAGTGAGTTTTCTTAGTTATAAAATGATGTTTTTCTAAGAACCCTGTTATTTTTAACTTTGGACTTTTTTGTGTAATTTTGCTGTTTAAAATATAAAGATTAGGGAAATTTATGATATTTTTTCTTCCCTCATAATTACTTTTTTAATTCATTGTCCTCTGTCAGGATTATCACCTATATTATTTTTTATTATAGGAAAATACAACATTTAAAAGTATTTGCTAAACTTTCTGGGAGCTCTAATGTAGCAAAAGTTTATTGATTGTAAACACTTCGAATTTGTTAAAATATTTCTAAAAGCATTAATTCCTTTGTTGTTTTAACCTATTTGATATGTAGGATCTAAAAATGTTAAATTAATGGATGCAGAGTAGAGTGTAGATATCAGAGGATGGAGGTCTGGGAACTGGATGTTGGTTAAAAGAGACAAAGCTAGTTAGAAATAATGAGTTTAAGAGGTATGTATGGCATCATTACTACAGTTACTAGCAATGTATTATATTCTTGAAAATTACCCAGTACATTACAGAATTCTCACTACAGAAAAATGGGTGAGCTAATGCAAATATTGCCTCAATTTAGCTATTTAACAAGATACATATTTCAAAAAAACAAGCTCTACTGGATAACTACACAATTTTTGTCAATTAAACATTTTTAAAGTTTAGTATGATAGACTGAGTAGACTTCTTAAAAGAAAAAGTCTGTTCTCTAAAAAATACTTTTTAAATTTAACATTAAAATTCTGTTTCTCACCAGAATTCCCAGTTAGGGACACTTGGTATAGAGTGTGTGTTAAAAACTTTCTTACTTTGATATTTAAAAATATGTTCAAGTAAACACACACACTACAGCAAACACTATTCAGTGAGTGGTACAGTACTGAATTAATGTTTTCCCCTCCAAGTTTAAAAACAAGACAAGGATGTCCACTGTCATCACACGTTTTCAGTATTGTACTGGAAGGTCTAACCAGTTCAATAAAATAAGAAAGTGAAATAAGCCATCTAAAGATTAGAAAGGAGAAATCAAAACAAGTTTATTCACAGATTACATGATTATGTATGTAGATAATCCAAAATAATTCACAGATAATTGGGATTAATAGTAAATGCAGAAGGTCATTGGAAATAAAGTCAGTATGTAAAAATGACAGCACATGCAGTCTCAGTTACTTTCTTGTTGCTGAGCCAAAATACCCAACACCTAAAGTTAAAGGAGGAAAGGTTTATTTTGATTCAGAGTTTGTAGAAGTTTCAGCCCATAATTGGCTGGCTCCAAGACAGGGTGGGATGGCAGGGGAACATCATAGAAGCAGTTCATGACAGACAGAAAATAGCCAAAGCAGCAAGCAAGCCACAAGCAATGACCCTCTTTCTGTCCCTTATATTACATCCTTGCCCTTAGAGTAGGTAACACTCACACCCGGGGTGGGCCACCCTTAATCCTACCCAGAACTATGGCAAGCCAATCAGTGGACTAATTTAGTAGTCTCATAGCCTTAATCACAGCATCACATACTCTAGATCCAGCCATTTCTGAAAAGCCCTCACCTATGATGTCATGAGGCTTTGGTGGCGGGGGGGATACCTAGATAAATACAAGCCATACCATGCAGAAAACGATTTGCAAAATACAGAAGGTGTGGTTGTTTGGAAATACTACTACTTAAGCTTTGACTGCTCTTAGGAATTATAGCATAATCTTTTTTGTTAGATTGTCCGTTTCCCTCCATTTCCCTCTAAACACTTAAAAATATTTAAATTGTGAGCAATATTTGTAATCAGTTCATTATTTCCAAATCACATTTTTACATTTTAACACCTTTGAATTTGGGCTGCATCTTACAGTTGTTGGTATTTCTGGTTGTATCATAATGGTGGCCTGGGATTTTTTTTTTTTTTAAACGTATGGACATATAAAAGGAATATGTATCTTAAGAGTCCTTGAAACTTATGGCTCAATGAAATACATTGTTGACTGGCTGTCCTGTTTTTACAGAAGGAAGTTACTGAATGGAACATGGCAGTGGGGCTTCTAGGAATAAAGGAGTTTTATTCTTGTCAAATAGTTTTATTTCTTTTGAAGGAGCACTTCTTAGTCTGATAAAACAGATTGTAAAGATGCTTTGTAAAGGCACACTCCCTGTTTAGTGAAGTTAGAGAAATGCTAAATTAAACATTATATGAATTTCTTTGCTTCTGGGTTTCCCACTGCTTCTATTACAATAATATACATTTGGCACTGGAAAATAAGGTTGTGATATTTACTATTTCCAAGTTAATTGAGTATAGAAACCTTTTATGGTCACAGCTTTTCAACCTGTTGTGGAATCCTCATGAAGAAAACAGTATACTCAGACTTTTTTCAGCACACAGTATTGTGTTTTTCCCTTTATGAAGTTACTGTTTCTCTTTTATGTAATACAGTTTGGCATTTTGTGTTGTGGTAAAGTAGCATGACAGACTTTTTTTTCAGAGTTACAGAGAATGGTCACTGAACTTGGACTGTAAACTAAATCTGTTTGTATCTTAAAGAATGTAACCATTTCATAATTCCTGTTGATATCTGAGTTTTCATCACTGAACAAAATTAGTCAAATTTTGGTACATATCAACTACCGTTAAGAGCCTTTCTTTATTTTTAAACATCAATTGTGCTGTATGAAACAACTGTAATTACAGTATTTTATTTATTTATTTTGGTACCGGGGATCGAACTCAAGACTTTGCATATGTGAGGCAGGCAGCGGAACCACTGAGTTAAATCCCTGGCCCCCTGCAGTATTTTAGATTTTTATTTTTTCTAGAGGCTAAGTCACAATGATGGCAAACCTTATAGAGCTTTCAAAGATAATAAACAGCCAACTGTGGCATGCATGCCATAGTTTCACCACTAGTGGGATATTCTCAAATCCCAGTTGTGATGAGTTGCCTAAACTTTGTGTTGTTCTTTAATCTAATTTCATGATAAAAGATTAGAAATTGGTCTCCAGATTGATACTTCTCTCTGATATGCCCATACGTTAACATTTTAGTAGTTAAAAGTAGGGCCTTTTTTTCATTGATAGTTTTGCATTTGAGTAGTTCATTTAACCATTTTCAGATCATGAACTCCAGTAAGTTTTTAGAAGCATTATTTTCCTCTGGAAAATTACAGTATTCATATACATGGGTCCATGTTTAGATTTTAAAGCATTCATAGATCTCCCTGAGGAGATCCCTAGGTTTTTCTCTAAGAACCAGTAAACACCCTCGGTGGAACTTAAAACTCTCTTGCTTTTGAAGAAATTAAAAAGCAGCATATAAACACTTTTTAAAAAATTAACCCTTTCGTAGGAATGATTGTCCATTCTGACTTATAATCATTTCAGTTTAGTTTGCTGACACACCATTTATATAGAGTATTTACTGTGTACCCTGACACTATTCTATTTACTGAAGATATAGCAATGAACCAAGGGAAAAAATAATCCCTGCTCTCCAAAAGAGAATTTGAGGGTTTGTAAAGACATTAGACACCATCAAGTTGAACTTTCTCATTTTATTGATGAGCATACTGCAGCATAAAATAGTACGTGATCTTACCCATGATCTCAGAGTTACTTGATTAGCGAGACTTAGGTTCTGGAAGCACCAAGAGAAATGGTCTTTGTGGACAGGGAAAAGGACACATAAATTAATACACCATTAGGTAATTTTTACTAAATAGCTAATGGTAGCTAAAAATAGCTAATAGAGTTTTTAACCTAATAGCTGAGCAAATGAAATTTCATGTAAGAATCTGTTTAGAGAAGCAAAATGATTGTGGCTTTGTGGAGGACTTGATTGTGTTAAGGCTGAAGCCTGAGTAAGTTTAAGAGAATAAGATCCCTTAAGTATAGAATGTTGCTAGCAAAAGAATGGGAGTGCCTTTATTTCATAACTGCATATTAGGAATGATCATGTTAAATCGAAGGGCAACATCCAGCCTCTTCCTGTGCCATGCTTTTTGAGAAGCTTTTGCTCTAGTCACTGGTAGTGACTGCATACAGTAGCAGTAAGTGTATTCAGTGCTAGTATTTTCTGAGTGATACAATAATGGCAGTGGTTTTTGACTTGATATTTTTGTATGTTTATTTTTACTTATTTTTCTATAAATTATTTTTCTTATTTTGCCAATTGGAAACTTTTTTCATTTTTGGGCTTATTCCTCTTTATAGTCTTCTTTCATATTACCAGATGTGACTTACTATAAGTTCATAATGCGTTTTGTTTTTTGTGTAAATTCTGCAGAAGTTGAGTTTTCTGTGGAAAATAGGACTTAGGAAATTATGAATGGTTGATAAATTTTTTAAGAAACTAAATTTGTATTGGTAGGTGTTGTCTACATCTACTGGCCTAACAAAAACGGTGTATAATCCAGCTGCTTTGAAGGCTGCGCAAAAAACCTTACTTGTTTCCACCTCTGCAGTTGATAATAATGAAGCACAGAAAAAGAAACAGGTAAGTTCAGCTACTATAGCACAGACAGAACTTGCATATGGATAAACTTTTCTTTTTGTGTCTGTGTGTTTAAGTGGTTATCACAGAATAAAACTGAAGACTTCCTATTGTTTGCTATTGATCGTTTATCCCTTATTGTGTGGCAGTATTTTTTCCCCTGAATGGAATATTCCTGATTGCTCTTTGAAACTTGCATACACATTTAAGTTGTACATATAATTTTGCATGTAATTTTTATTTTTGAGCTTCTACAGTTACAACCACTTTTCTCCTCTGGAGTTATTTTATCACTTAATAGTAATCTAATGATATTTTTGATCCCTGTCTCTAGGAGGCACTGAAACTTCAGCAGGATGTAAGGAAAAGGAAACAAGAAATTTTAGAAAAGCACATTGAAACACAGAAGGTAAAATATTAAAAAAATTAAGATTTGGCAAAACATAATCTACAAATGTTTCAATTTTTAGTGAATTTAAACTTATACTATTTAGCTAGTTTGGAAAAACAGATTAACATAATTGGTAATGGTAAAAGTAAAATGCTCATCAGTGACATGTGATCAATATTATGTATTAACATTGCGTATTGAGGATGAAGAACATATATTAAATAATGGGCATAGTTTGATGGAACTATGGCTATCAGCATGAAATGAAAATGAGAATAGTATTCATTCAGCTGTGTTGCTGCACAGTAGTTTCATCAACAGATAATGAAAGGGAACCTTCTCAGTGTTGATTTGTACCTTTATTTATTGGCTTTGGATCTTCTAGTCCTGTGTTGTCTTAATACAGTAGCCAGTAGACACATCTGACTATTGATTAGAGTGTTTTAGAGTGTATCTAGTCCAAGCTGAGAAGCAAGTGTAAAATATACACCAAATTTCAAAGGTATAATATAGAGAAAAAAGGGTAAAATATCAATTATTTTTGTTAAAATGAAGCATTTTGGATATATTAGGTTAAGTAAAATATTGCCACTTTTATTTGTTTAGCTTTTTGATGTAATTGCTAGAAAATTAAATATTACTTATGTGGCTGATTTTTTTGGGCAATGTTGCTCTAATTTATGACATTTAATTAATGTAAGTCTTCATTATGTCTATGAAGGTTAGTAATAGAACATTTGAAAATATAGAAAACATTTCAATTAGAAATGTGTCTTTTCTAATTTAAATTTGGATGTACTGCATAAAGAGAAATCAAGATGCTTTGCACCAAAATTAAAGCTTTCTTAACTTGTAAAACCTGCAATACTTTGTGGTTTCTTCCACATATACATATTACCTTGCTTATCTTCTTGTTTTCTGTCTTCTCTGTTGAAGATATCATTCTCAGGCTAACCAGTTGTTGTTCCCTGTGACAAAATAATTATAAATTCAATATTTCTAATTTCTTGTTATATTAAAAAGGCCCTGCATCTTTTCCGCTGGTTTTTTCTGGCTTGCACAGTACATTTGGAGTGAGGATACTGAACAGGCATCATAACAAATGGATTAGACAGTAGAATTGATTTTTTTTTTTTGGTACTGGGGATCAAACTCAGGACCTTGCGCTTGTGAGGCAGGCAGTGGAACCACTGAGCTAAATCCCTGGCGCAGAATTGATATTCTTAACTGATAACTTTTCAGGGATTGAGTTGAATTTCTTCTGGTTATGTACTTTGAACTTAGGTACTAAGGGAATCAAATAGTAATTAAGTTCTTTAAAAGGAAAAAAACCAGTAGTAAGACTTGAATTTTTAGATACTACTGTCAGCATCACCAAATTTGCTGTTCTGCTATCTTTACATACTGAGTAGTAGTTAGCTTTGTCATGAATACATAAACTAAAAGTAGTGGTATTTATTTTTATTTTTACTTGGCCGTGTTAATAGTAGTAAGTACCTTAAGATTTTTCTCTTTAAAAATTGGCAGATGTTAATTTCAAAACTAGAGAAAAATAAAACTATGAAATCTGAAGATAAAGCAGAAATAATGAAAACTTTAGAAATTTTGACGAAAAATATTACCAAGTTGAAAGATGAAGTTAAAGCCACTTCTCCTGGGCGCTGTCTTCCAAAAAGTATAAAAACCAAGACTCAGGTATTTTAAGTTGTGTTATTATTTATATCATAGCTTATTTTAAAACATTTAACATTGTTTTTCTGAGATTCAGTTTTAGGTAATGTCCTTTGTTCAAAATCTGGCCATTCTGAACTTTACTAATCTTTTGTGTCCTTGTGGGGCTACTGCTGGAAAGTCAGCAATTAGGAAAATGATTGCTATATGGGTAATTTTGAAAAGGTAACTTAAGGACAGAATGATATGGTACTTCATTGTTTTACAGAGGCATTTATTTGATCTTTACAAGTAGTTGGTGATATAAAAGGTCAATGACAGAAGCAACATTTTTTTAAAAAAATTAGTTTTATACATTTTAGATACACATAATGATAACATTCATCATAGGAAATTTGTACCTATACATGATATACCTTGATTCTTCCTTTTTTCCCCAACTCCCTCCACTCCCTTCAACCCCTCTTCTTATTTACAAACATTTTGTTTCCATTTTTTTCTAGTTTCTTTTTTGCTTTTCTCTTCTATCCCATCCCCCTCCCCACTCCATTGTTCCCCTTCCTATTTGAGTACTTTCTTCCCATTTCACAACATCTGTTATATATTTTGGTCCTTATTTACCCTTTCAGTTTGTCACACCAGAGAAACAATGCAATATTTAAACATTAGTGTCTGATTTATTTCATGAGAAGTAACTTTCTATGCAGAATGAATTCATTGGAAAGGGGAAAATTTGAGTAGATTAATCTGCTAGATACAAACAAGTGAGCAAGATAATTTCAGATAGTAGTAAGTGATTAGGAATAATATAGGATTATGCAGTATTTATACTTGGTAGATGTATACTTGCTATGTGTATATATGTAAAATCATAAGATTGATAGTTCTGATTTTAATCCAACACCACATGGTTTCACTTTTTATTCTGTATTATATATGATCCTACTGATAGCAGTATATTATTCATTAACACCACACCTATCATATATTCAAATTAGTTTCAGAATTGCTAGAATATTTTCTAATAACTAAATTTAAATTCAGAATTTCTTCCTAGTCTTTATAACTCAATGTATTCTGTTAAGGGTGAAATGTCATAATTAATCTAGGATTTTTTTTCCCCTGTTATATGTTGTATTATCAGTTTGATAAACTTAGATCTGTTCCTGTTTGTATTCAGCTTTGGCTGCTCTTCCCTTTGCTATAATTCTTGTTGACTTAATTTTATTATTTGAATGAACAAAACATTAACATGGTTTAAAAGCCAAACCATATAAAAAGGTATACATCAAGAGCCCTTTTGATTCCTTATGTTCCTACCCATTCTCTATTGGTAACCAGTGTCATTAGTTTCTGGTTTATCCTTCTAATGCTTCTTTTTGTAGGGGTGTGTGTGTGTGTATGTGTGTGTGTGTGTGTGTGTGTGTGTGTATGAATATATGAATAATGTATTTGTATGTTTATTCTTACTTGCATAAAAACTTACTCTATATTGCTTGTTAGCACTGTGGTTTTTTTGTTTTCGTTTCACAGTTATTTCCTGAAATTACTCCATATCCATAGAAAGCTCACTCTGGCTGCTGTGCAGAATATGAATTTTAGGGCAGTCAGTGTAAATAGAAACAAGTTAGGAAGCTCTTGCAGTGTTATTGACCAGAGGTGGTTATTAGCTTAGGTTAGAGTAATAGTACTATCAATAAAAATGAAATATATGGACTAAATGGGAATGTATGAAATGACAAGCTTTAATTAAATTCAGATTTTTCTTTTTTTTCAGGAAAAAAGTTTACTATAATACAAGGTGTTAATTATTATCTCCTAAAATATTAATTAACATATTTTAGATGCAGAAAGAATTACTTGACACAGAACTGGATTTATATAAGAAGATGCAGGCTGGAGAAGAAGTCACTGAACTTAGGAGAAAGTATACAGAATTACAACTGGAAGTATGTTTCATCACAGCGATACCATATAATTAAAAAAAGTAGATGTAGTTGTAGTGGTTAACTTGAAAATGTATATCCTTTGTTCTGGTCAAGGACTGTTGACGTAGGAGAGAGGAAAGAGGTTAACAGTTTTTCCTTTCAGAACTAGCGAAAAAAATCTTATTTAATGAGAGGTAATGGTTCTACCAGTACATTCAAGTCTCCATTTCTATTGAATTTTTTTTCTTTCTCTTTGTGGCCTTTCTTTCTACAGCTGAAACCTATTAAAGGCTTTCAGATACTCTTTCCAGGAGATACTCTTCGCATACACAGGCTTATTATATTGAATTCCTGTGAAGAGCTGACTTTCAGTGGTAGAACTATATTGAAAAATGTGCTTACTTAAGTTTTGCCTATAGATGGTGCTGCAGGTATTTTAAAAGAGAAAATAAACTACTTTCTTATAATTTAGTTACATAGTTATTTATATGAGAAACCCCTAGCAAAATTTTAGTTCCTGTAATATGACATGAGAATTTTTAATAGTTGGCAGGAAGATTTAAAGTTGGAATTACATTTTGAAGCACAGAGATTAATGGCATTTACAAATTAGGGACATGTCTGTATTCGTTATTTGGCGCAACAATTTAAAGTTTTTGTATTTTATTCTATTTAACTTGATTTTAATACTTTCCTCAGTTCTTTGGGGGGTGAGGGAGTTCCCAGCACAGTAGAAATCTGTGGACAAGGCCGCATCTTGTCTGAAAGTCAGAAGCAGCTTAGGATATTGTCCTAAACTTGTATTTGTTTGCATTCTCTGGAAACTTAATCAGGTTGTGTATGTCCCATCAAAAATATGAGGTTTTGAATAATATTTCTTTTATGTTAATATAGAAATTGTGCTTTCTCATTCTGGAGATTTCATGCCAGTGTTGGCATAAGAAACAAAATATCATTTAAAAATTTTGGCCTATAATTTTAGTAAGTGATAGCATTATTAAAATTTGTTATTAGTTTATGTTTTTCTTCCTTGTTATGTAGCTAAATACTGAATGATAGTTTCTATTTTTCTTTTATGATAGCTTGAGTTTATTTTATAGTCAATACATGCAATAATGCAGTATTTTCCAGTGAATGCTCTCTTACCACGGTAATTCTATTAGTTTTTAGGATAAATTAATGAAGTCCAAAATACTCCAGAATCCTAAAACTTCAGATTGTGGATTTTTAGATTAGGAATGCGCCATCAGTACAGTCTATGCAAATATTGCCAAATCCAAAAAAACTCCAAAATCTGAAACAATTATGATCTTAAACATTTTAGAGAAAAGATACTTAATTCTTTTTTTGTTTGTTTTGTTTTGGTGCCAGGGATTAAAGTCAGGACCTTATGCTTGCAGGGTAGGCGCAGTGCCACTGAGCTAAACCCCTGGCCCAGAGATACTCAATTCTGATTACCACATTGCTTAAAGTATGTGTCCAATCTCTTTTAGGCTGCTAAAAGGGGGATTCTTTCATCTGGACGAGGCAGAGGAATTCATTCAAGAGGTCGAGGTGCAGCTCATGGCCGAGGCAGAGCACGAGGGCGAGGGCGAAGTGTACCCGGCCATGTGGTGGTGGATCACCGTCCCAGAGCATTGGAGATTTCTGCATTTACAGAGAGTGATAGAGAAGATCTTCTTCCTCATTTTGCGGTACTTTTTTACTATCCAACAAAATAAATACTGATAATAAATACTGATAATCATCATTGGAGATAATTGGTATAATTAAAGAGAAAATTATGAAAACATGAATAATTTAAACCCATTGACCTGAACAAAGGGTTTGATTATCCATAATAATCTTTTCAAAAACTATAAATTTGAAACTCTACAATTTTTTTAATTATCTGGAATAATATAATTCTTACACCAAGTAGGTCTTCAGGTACTTTGAAATGATTTAATTCTCATTGTTTCAGAGAAGGCCAGCCAGTAGTTTTGTTTGATTTTTTTCTTTAAAAAAAAAAAAAAAAATTAGCATATTACATAAGCCAACCAGAATTTTATTAAAATGGAATTTTATTTGTTTTATATTCATGATCCATCTGACCAGAACTGAAAGAAGACAACATTTTGATATATCATCTTAAAATTGTCTTGGTCAGTGGAGGGTTATAATTAAAAAGAGCCTATCTTGGGCCGGGGATTTAGCTCAGTTGTTTTGCCTCCTGCTGCACAAGCTCAAGGACCCGAGTTCGATCCCCAGTACCAAAAAAAAAGAGCCTATCTGAAGGTAGTAGATTGGATGGTGTCTAATCCATAGTTTAACTTGGACTTGGATTCACTAGGTTTCATGTGCAAAGTGGAAAAGATTAAGCCCTCCTTTACTCTCTTTCATCTTAAATATTGTGTTGTTAGTGGTATCTCAAAGGTTAGTAACTAAGCATCAGTTTTACCCTCAACATTCTGGTAATTGCTCTTTAAATATGAAGCAAATGGTTCTTTCTACCCTGAAGGATTTTATATGTAGTATTGATTTAACACAGACCTGTTATAGTAAACCATAAACAATTTATAATGAAGTTCAATTTATTAAATAATATAAATGCTTTAGTAATTTAAAAGAAGCATTTTTGACCCTGACATATGATAGAAAAAAGAACAGTGGAGGAAAGTTTCAAGCAGGTAGTAAAACTGGAGCTTAGATCATGAAGGATAAGTAAGCTTATGAAGTATGCAAATTATTTAACCTTTTGAAAATTTAGATTTCAGCATTTGACAGTCATAGTCCAGGACTGCAGCAGTTAACAGATACTTTGTCAGGACATAAAGAGGTATTAAAAGAAATGGTTGATGTTTCAGAAATAACTAAAATGATTAATATTTAAGGATGAGGAGTCTGGAAAGTCTTGTGCTTTGTGGATTTAAAGGGATAAAGAAAGAAATCAGAGAACTAGAAAGGAGCTTGGAGATAATCTAGCCCAACTCTTCCCTGCTATGTACCCTACTCTACACCTTCCATGAAGGAAAGGAGATCCAATAACTTTAAGTGTCTTGCATATAGTTATACAGCGAATCAGGAAACTAGCAGTGATTGTACTAAAATATCCAGACAAGGTAAGTTTGTTATGATTGTGTTTTGGTGAGACCAGAATGGCTTTGATTTGAGAAATATTCAGAGCCTCTCAATGGAAATTCTTCCATGCACTTAGAGATTTGAGCTCTACTCAAAAGTTAGCAGTGGCAATTCACATTTGAAAATTACTAGTCTTAAATAAGAAAACAAATTGAAAGTTTAACTTTTCTTGCTGAGTTTATGATTTGAACATGAGAAGTATGAGAAAAAAATTAACATTTTTAAAGGACCATTGACTGTTAGAAATTGTGATTAACATAATGCCAGTTTTATTCATTGGGCTAGTAATAGTAATAAAACTTAATAGTCAAAATAAAGCACATATTTTTTACCAGATGTTATTCTGAGTGTTGTAAGCCTTAAAAATAATTTACTGTTACTAGGTTTTGTTTGACTCACCCTATGGCATAGGTACCTTTGTCATGCCTATTTCTTATATGAGGAAAATGAAACATGAAGAGATTAGGTAACTTGTGCAAGTTTAAAAAGTAACTAGTTGACTTGGGATATTAGTGGCTCTTAGACTCCATTCTGCTGTGCTCTACAGAATTTTTCTGTGCTGGGGATGTGTGTGTATTTAATGAGATCATAGTTTTTATTTTTCAGTAGGAAGGACAGTATTAAATAAAGGACCGATGATATATAAAGTTTATATATCATTAAAAATTGTTGTAGAAAAATCTTCCTACACACGGGGAAAAAATCCAACAGTCCAAAAATGGGCATAGTATAACATGTTTAGCTTTTAGGTGTCCTAAAAGAGTGTATGTTACAGCAGAGTATATACCAAGTGAAAGTGTGGTCAGCTAGAGTGTTAAACCTTTGAATCATGAGGCCTGGACTCTCATCTTGGTAATTTATTACTTTGGGAAAATTACCTAACTCCTTTGAATCTTCTCCTATTTATTGGAAATGATATGAGAATTTCTGAGGATTCAGTATGCTTAAGAAACAGTTTAGCATGTCCACGGACTGGAGTAATAAGCAGAAGTAAAAGGTCAGTAAAGAAGCTCAGCTTTGACCATTGGCTTCATTTAAAGAGTACTTCAATTGAATATGTTTCACTAATTCATTAAAGTATGGAATTGGAAATAAGATTAGAAGATAGGACCACCCTTTATCTAACAATATCAAGTACTAAAATGAATTATTCACCATTCTTTTCTGTTAACCTATATGACTTGTTACATATTCTGGGTAATACTAGTATTTTAATGCTTTTGGAATTTTTGGATGTTTCAAAATATTTATTGGGAGGAAATACTTTTTTATATTTAAAGCAATATGGTGAAATTGAAGATTATCAGATTGATGACTCGTCACTTCATGCAGTAATTACATTCAAGACAAGAGCAGAAGCAGAAGCAGTAAGTATTAAAATAATTTATCAAAAAATTCAAATGATTAATATTGCCTTTAAGTTTTAATATAAATGAATTTTAAAATATACTGAATGAGCTATATCTTCACAATAGGTAGAATATTTGAATTGATGCCCACAAAGAATGTTTTAATGCGATTAGACATGTAACATGATATAATTAGAATGTATATATAATTATTCACTTAATTGTATTATCTTGAGACATCAGGAATTCTTTCTTTTTTACAGGAAATAGGACCATCCTCCTTCCCATTGTTCTTTTCAGCTGCCCCAGAAAAAATTCTACTTGCAGAATGTAAAGTGTTGAGGTTAAGATAGATGCAGGGAGAATAAAAACCTGCTGTCTGCCCTTCTTTCTTATCCTTCATGTGCTACTTCCCAGCCCCATCAGGCTGAATTCTGAAGTGTCCATCAGCCCATTAGCTCAGCATACCCCCAAATATATTATTACAGTTTACCCAAGATAGAAAAGCTTTAGCTTTTAGAGAACTCTTTAATATAGTTATCTTAAATTGTGTATCTTGAATTGTCTTTCCAAAGACTGACTGGATGTATCTGCATCGTGTC
>NW_004624751.1:21110412-21128400 GCF_000247695.1 Heterocephalus glaber
CCAAATCCTCTTTTGTTGCCAGTTCAGAGAGTCCAGGTGGTTGAGTATCAGAGTGTTCCATCTTGTTTCCCTTTGGGGTTTCTGTAGGTGATCCAGAAGTCTGTTTTTGAGGCTTGTTTATGTGTCTTCTCATTCCACGGCAGGGGGCGGGGGGTGGTTCTGGTGCCCACACGGGTCACCTTCACTGCCCTAGGAGCCTGGAATGGCAGTGGGGGAGCTTCCTTCCGGGTGCTGGGACCGGCTCAGCTTCACTGCCCTAGGAGCCTGGGATGGAGGCAGGGAGCTTCCTTCCGGGTGCTGGGACCGGCTCAGCTTCACTGCCCTAGGAGCCTGGGATGGAGGCGGGGGGCTTCCTTCCGGGTGCTGGGATAAATTTTTATGTAATGATTATAGCTTACAAATATTTGTTGTGTGACATTGAGATAAGCCTATGAACTTAGAAAACTATGAACTCCATTTTAATGGATATGAAGTCTTTTGAATTTATCATAAATTTGTGTGTGCTGATTGAAAATTTATACCTGGAAACTTTAATATCACACAACTTATGGTCATATGTCATTGAACTGTTTTTCATTTCACACCATACTGTACTTTAAGATTGTACTGCAAATCTTTTTGTGACTGAGTTATTTAGGTATGTTGCTAAGATGATAAATGTTCATTCATGTTACTTGTAATTTGAATGCACTGTTCTAAACAGCCACTTGATGTAGCAGTTACTTGGCTCGAGTGTTCTTAAGTTCAAGTTTAACATACTCACTTATAAGAGCTTAGTAGGAATTATTATACTTTCAATAGAAAGTTTTAGTTTTTTTCTCCTTTTCATTGAGGTGTTTATAATTTGTATTAGTGACATAGCAAACATTTTATTGAAGTCATGGTCATTGATGTGACTTGAAAATAATATGCTACTTTACATGTGCAGTTATTCTTTGTTAAAAGTTTCTAGTTAATAGTTACTATATCATTTGTAAATTTAACAGTTAAAATGCAATAAAATTCATTTGGCCTATTAATCCTAATTTGGACATTGATTCACAAGCTACTGTCAAGATCTTTAAGTGCTTTGGGATTATAAATCATATTTATCATTGTATTGTAAACATAAATATATTTTGTCTAGTCAAATATTGGTCAGTAGTAAAATAATTTCACTCCATTATGAGAAATTCTTCATTTCTTTTTAAAAGTATTTGGAGGGCTAGGGATTTAGCTTAGTAGCACCACACCTGCCTCGCAAGCTCAAGGTCCTGAGTTCGATCCCTGGTACCAAAAAGAAAAGTATTTGGAATCACTAGTCTGATTTTAGAAGTAAATATCCTAGAATGTAAATTATAATAATAGCAAACTAACCCAAAAGCAAATAAATAAGCTATCTTCATTTGAGTTTAGCTAATTTTGGTGGGTAGGGGGGTACTGGGGATTGAACTCAGGATCTTGGGCTTGTGAGGCAGGCAGTAGAACTACCGAGCTAAATCCCTGGCAAGTTTAGCTAATTTTTAAAATATTAGGCTATATAAAAGTTCTTTCTTCAGAAATTACTTATCTTCTATCCACCGATGTTCTTAATTGTTTTAGGCTGCAGTTCATGGAGCTCGTTTCAAAGGGCAGGATCTAAAACTGGCATGGAATAAACCAATAACTAATATTTCAGCTGTGGAAACAGAAGAAATTGAGCCTGATGAAGAGGAAGTATGTTTTGTTTTCCACTTTTTCTTGCCTTTAATTGTTCTTAGTGTACACATAAAATGTGCTTTTTATGGCTATGATTTTGACGTAAAACTTTCACTCATGAGCCATATTCCAGACAGATAAATGCTGACAATTCTTAAGTTTTCTGGATTAATAGGAAGAACTGTTGATTGCTAATCTAAAAAGAATATATGATAATCACACACACATACATGCATTCATATAGACACACACATGCACAGTTTTCATTCTTAGAAGATAGTATTTATTCATTAGATTTTTATCCACAGGAAAACGTATATTTTAAGTTTTAAGGTACCTGTTCTACTCAATTGCTATATTAACATATTAGCTTTTTAAAAATTCACTTTGTTTTAGTTCATTAAAATGCATGCCTGCTGTATGGTAGCTTCTGTAAGAGGCACAAAAATGAATAAGACACGGTCCCTATTATCAAGGAGCTTATAATCTGGAAAGGAGGGTGGTGGCAGATACACAAGAAACTAATTACAATAATAGGCAGGCTGCTGTGTTGAATAAAGATTTGAACAACATGCTGTGGGAATCCTGAGAAAGGAATGATTATTTCTGACTAGAAGAATTTTGAAGGAGGCATTGACAGTGGAACTGGGCCCTAAGTGATAAAATAGCTTTCCATCACCAAGTGCTGGGACAGGTATTTTAGGCAGAACCATAAGCTTTAGGATAGGAATGGAAGAATGCATTTTTCTTGCATAACAGCTGTCAGATGGCTGAAAAGTGTGAGTATGTAGCACAGTAAGGTGAAAGAGTCCTTTCAAACCAAAAAATTAAACGTAAGCAACTGTTTTGCTTAATTATAAAAACAAACTATAGGAAAAGTTGAACTTAAGAAATAAAGGTAAGGTGAGGAAACTAAATGATTCTGTTTTATCTTTGTTAGATTTTCTTAAGAGCACTTCATTTTGTTTGAAGAGCATTTGAAGGCTGTTATACATATCCATAGTAAATGCAAGAATAAAATGTGTATTTTGAAACTCATATACATGATTTGTCATTTTATATTTTAGATTATACCTTTGTCCTTCCATGAGTTTGAATTGAATGGGGAGAAAAGCAGGCGAGCTCCTGGTATTAGGTATTTTGAAAAGTTTGGACAAGCAGTCTGAGAAGCATTTATGAAGGAAATGGGGAAAAGAAAGGAATGCTGTAAAAGAAAATGTGCATATAGCAGAAAAGACACAGAAATCATGGTAGAATTTTACATAAAATCATTTGTTGATTCAGTGTTCAGAGTTAAGGTCAGAGAAAACTGATGTTTTCTTTTTCTAAACAAGTGTTGAGCAATATTTTGAAGGATGGAAGATGGCAAAATTTGTTAAGAGTCAGGAAATACGGCATGTGCAAAGTCTTGATTTGGCATTTCTTTAGTGCTGTTTCGTGCAAGCAGTAGTATAGATATTGTAGAGAAATCTTTGAATAAAGGTTGCTTTTTGTTTCTTTAATGTTCTAGCTATGTAAATACCTTTTGTATTCAACTCAGAGAGAGATCAGTGTTTAAAAGTGTCACCTGTTTTTCTTTTTCTTTCTTCTTTTTTTTTTGGGTAAATTCCTAAATACGTTTTAACCTAAAGTTTCAGGAAGAGTCTTTGGTGGATGACTCATTACTTCAAGATGATGATGAAGAAGAAGAGGACAATGAATCTCGTTCTTGGAGAAGATGATTTGACTGATCATTGATCTGCATATGCTAGAACTCTACCTGTGTTTTATTAGTATTATCTAATGTACTTTTACATATTTGTAAAACAATTTTTGGTAAAATGTGATGAAGATGGATTTCACAAATAGACAAAAGAGAAGAAAAATACCTTCTGATCCTGTATTTTGAAAAGATTGATGTTTGCATTTTATTTCAGTAAACAATTGCTAAAGACATCACACTAGAACATATGCAATGTTTTTATTACATACTTCTACTGAACATTACAGAATTCTTTGGGTTCTTTGTAATTTAATGAGTAGGTCTGAAAACTTATGACCCAACACTTGTTATAATTTAGAAGATTTTGTTTTAGTCCAAATAAGGAATGAATTTGCATTTAAAATCTTGATGAATGTTTTAAAAAAATGAATAGATAACATAGTACCTTACTGAAGTCTCCAAGTTATGTATTAATATTACATAGTAGTATGCTTAGGCTTTACTATGTATTAGGCTTTTGTTGGACTTGTGTATGTATTTTACCACATGGGTTTTAATGATAATGGTGTATGACTGCTTTACATATGAGCCCTTATGCATCTGGATGTTAAAAATAAAGTGGAATGGTCTCTTAAAAAGAAAACAAAAGAAAAAGAAAAAAAAGAAAAAAAAAAAAGAGAAAAAAATTAAAATAAATAATAAATAGACCATTCCAGACGGTGATGGTACCCTTTCCCCTAATTATCACAAAAGGAGCTATAATCACTAACTTACTCTTAATAATGGTTACTGGTAACTTTATAATAATAATGTACAGTCCAATGTTTAAAATTTATACCACTTCAGTTTGGTTTGATCCTATAAATTTTCAACAGATGTCTTAAAATTTAAAAGCAGGCTGATTAGTTTGGAACCAGACTTCAAGTAGAGCTAACATTTGGTGAATAAGAAAACATCATATTACATTTTGGATGTATGAGAGAAAACTTGACCATTTGAAGATGTATGAATAAAGAAATGTACTATAGATACTACTTTAGGAAAACACTGTTTGGTAAGTGTTTCAGTCTGATACTTTTAAGTGTGCATTTCCTATACTTGTGTAAAAATCTTTGACATTTGCAACAATATTGTGATTTTTAAGTGGATTTCTCTGGCAAGTGAACATGATCAGTGAAAATTGGCATAGCAGTTTTCAGAAAATAAATATATTCTTTGTAGAATGAGGGGGAATTTTATATTTATCCTTTAAAATCCTTCATTTTGGTTGCAAGTGTTTCTGCCTTTTGTGATTATAGTGATACTGTTTTTTTAAAAAACATTAAAATATCACTTTCTTTCATATTGGGGTCCTAAAAACAAAATCTTTATCCTACCACCACCACCATAGTCTTCTGGCAGTGGAGTAACTTGTGCATATTATTGTATTTTTCCCCTACAGTTGGAGTTAGAGTTGTATGTTCGTGAAAGTAGTACTATTTCGTAGGAGTATTTTGACTTATAGTTGGTACACATTTATATTTAAAATCTCAAAGTCAGATTTTAGTTGTCAGAATACTAACTTTAGTCAAAAACGTAGATTTATATATTTTTATGTAGTCTCTTGTATATTGACTATGTGCTATTCTGATTCATTAGGTAAGTTTGTTTTCTTTTCTTTTTAGTAGTCGTGAAAGGTGCCAAATTGGCAGAGGCTCACGTTTCTTCTCTTTACACCAAACAGGTATTATAAAGAAAGTAAATCTTTCAAGGCCAGTTAAATCTCCATGATGGTTTTGGCTCTGTAATTTGATTAGTAAATTCTAGCCATATAATGTAACAAATTACCTGCTCTATTTCAACCCATAGATAGCCAATCAATTTCCATAGCCTAAAACTCTTTAGTAACCTAGAACTTAAAATGTTGTAAGCTATGTTGCTTTGAATGAATCGAAAGACTCTATGTTTCTGTTTGATCCCAAAGTATGAGGATTAAATATTACCACCATTAATTAGGTTTGCAGGTACACTTTTATAAGCATTAATATATTATAAATATCAGTATTATGTTGCTATTGTGTTTTAAAAATAAATACTAGTACTGTACATGTAGTTTCATGTTTTCTTTAAAACTTAAGGTAGTTCTTTGAAGTAGTTGTTAATTACCATTTTACAGATAAGGAAACTTAGGTTAGTAAAAGTAGAGTGACTTACCCAAAGTCATAGCTAGGGAGTGGAAGGACTAGATTTGAATACAGGCATTCCGATTTCAATGCCAACTTTTCTGCATTGCTACCTCCTTCCTAATATTGATCGAGCATGACATTGTGTTTATAATAAACATGCTAATTATTGCTTCAAAAATACTGCACAAAATCAAACTTCTTGGTCATTAGGCAGTTCATATTTTCAGCTCCCTTTTAATACAGCAGTTTGTTCATATCTCTGTTATAATACTTACGTTGTAATATGATTTATCTGGTTTATATGTCTGTATTCCCCACTATATTCCAAGCTCCTCTAGGAAAGGGACCATGTCTTATTCATCTTATTATCTCTGTAGTGCTTATCATAAAGCCTGGCTCATGTGGGCACTCAGGTGTTTGTTGAATGAAATAATGAATGAATGCATATTTAAATATCCAACAATGAGGTGACAGTTACCTCCCTTGTTAATTCTTACCAATTTTCCAAAAGTCTCTCTTGACAGTCTCCTTAGTCACTGAGACCTATTTGCTAAACAGTTGACTCAGTTAAGCTTCTCATTTGATGGGTTACAAGCACTGATGGAGGTACACACCTGAAATCTTACTAGAATTTTTACATCAGTAGATAAGGCATTAATATTTTGGAGTATTATATTTGTAGTCAGTTTCAGGGGTGACATAGCCTTTGGGTTTCTATAGTATGTGATTAGAATTGCTGAGAGTCACTAATCTAGTCCATCCCACTTTTTTTTTAAATGTCTAAAGGTGACCTAGAATAGAGAAATAACTGGACAAGGGTTAAGAGATTGAGCTTTTGGTCTTGACTCTTTAATTCTGTGGCCTTAGACAGGTCTCTTACCTTATCCAAATTTGTTTCCTTGTCTTTAAAATGAAAGGGGTTGGACTAGATGACTTCTAAGATCCCTTTCAGATCTGTATTTTTCTTCGTGCTACATTAGTGTTTGATCTAAAATAATTTAACATATCTAAGTCAATTCTCCATTTGTTGTTGCTGCTGTTGTTTCTGTCATCTTATCATTGGAAACAACTTAGATTTGGTTATGATAATTGGTATGTCTCTTGGTATAGTTTTATATATAGTATTCCCAAATGCTTGCATTTGCTGGCACAACTTCTGTTGAACTTATATAGATTAACTGTCATATTCACTTGCACTCCCGCTTCCCAATTAAAACTTTTCCTTTTGCTTCTAAACTCAGAGTTTAAAAATATTTGCCTGTTAAGCATTTTTCCCTCAAATATGAATTTAAATCCTGTCTCAGTTTTCTCTTTTACAATATGGTACCTAAAAGAAATTTTCTATAGTGGTAGCTCGGTTCACGAACTTAATTCATTCCTTGATTCTGGAAGAGATGGCCACGTTCGAGTTTGTGCAGGAAAAATGGCCATGTTCATGTTTGTCACCTGATGCAGACTTTGCAAACAAAAAATTTTGCCAAATGCTTCTGTTTGCAAAGCAAATTATTTACAATCAGAAGTGATAGTGAACTGAGGTACCACTGTAATTCTGTAGTTCTCCATCCAAGGTTTTTGATTTTTTGTAAACAGACTGTGCAGGCTGAATTGGGAGTGGGAAAAGGATTAAGGGCAATGTAGGTAACTACTTACAGGAAAAATTGAGGGAAATATATATTACTGATTAAAAGATTGATTAGGATTACCTAGGATTGGTTGACTTGTCATTTTATATATTTCACTCAAAATTTTATTTAAGCAGTGTTTTAAATGTCACTGGATAATTGTAACATTTTAAAAAATAAGTATTTAATTGATGCCCAAACATTTAATGAAAACATAGGAATGACAAAATACTCCACAGCTTCTGTTTTATTGTAATATGATCAAATGTAACAACCAGTAGTTTACTGCAGAGACAACTATTTTAGCTGATTACTTGTAGCAAGTATGACTGAGCTTAATTGAAGGAAGTATCTTGTTATTAAATGTTATTGGGAAATCTGTATTTCCAATTAAATTGAAGTACCAACCATTGGGTATAAAGGTTCACAAAGAAAGGAAACATTTTCTTATTTGGTATATTGAAGTATCAATGGCTGTTTTTGAGTTTATACAAATTTTATTAATCTATAGTTCTTTTTTCCCCTTAAATGTAATATATTAGTCCTAGAATTTATATAAATTTTTATAAGCTTTTTCCCCCTCTCATGGAAGTCTGTTAGCCTTTTCAAACAAAAATGTTTTGCATGAAATTCTGGATTACTAAGTTAGTTTACTTACTGGTCTTTCCCTCAGGACTTTTCTTCATCTAAAAATCCTGTAAATTAAAAATGGAAATTTAATGTAGAATTAAATCACTGTTATGAAATATTTTTAAGGCAGAGAGAAAATTCCTTTTCCCTGATAGGAGGAACTTTTGTTAACTTCTTAAACTCTGGGTAGTTACTGTAAGGTATGTATGTAGGATTTTAGAAAAGATTAGTTGCATTTTTTCTCTCTTACTGATGTACACTTATCAGAAGAAACAATCTTTTTAAATAGCTGCCTAAAAGTAATAGGAAAGAAAGAAATATTGGTGAATACGATTGCCACTGTCAGTTATTACTAATAAAAACATCATATTTGCTTAGTAGAAAAACACCTACTTTGGTAATACCTTTCTTACGGTTTGTCAGTATTTCTTTTCATTATTCAGTGTAAATGATAACACTCTTTAATTAAACTTTTTTATTTCAAATTTTTGTATTTATCCCTTCCTAAATCATTTCCTGTTTTTTTATTGATCTGCTCTTCTTTCATAGACCAGGAGCTAGCTTATTTTTATGTCTTCCTTTTTTTAAAATTGTTTTTGTTGTTGACCTTGGTGCTGAGTTTAGACTTTTATAGGGTAATTAAAGGTTGAAATGATCATCATATGTAGCTTAATTAGGTATACCTTACAAAAATTTTGAAATCTTTGGGAAACTTTAAGACAAATATTTTTTGCTTTAATTTTTATTTAGAATACCTTGGAAATTGTTCATGATTTCTTAAAAATTACTTGCTTACCCACACCTCTATGAAAGTATACTATCTGATCAGTTACTAGATTTTCTAACTGAAAATTTTCAATCATAGCTGTGTTGTAGTACTGTGGTCTTTGCAGCCGAAGCATGGTGCAGAGAGGTTTTGTTAAAATCATTTAGCCCAAACTTGATACTTTGTGTAATTTGTCTGCAACTTTGATTCCTTTCTCAAAAAGATTTTGTTTTAATGTTTAGAAAAGTTGGAGATCTAGTTATGGTGTGATTCAAGTTTTAGATTTATTTGCTCTTTTCGAAGTTTTTTTAATAGCCTTCTCTTCTTCCAGCAGAGAGAGATCATCATTGCCTGAATTAGCTCTGTGACTACAAGAGCAAGACCTGTTCCTGTCTGGAGACGACTGTTAATGATATTATCATCTTATCATTTTGTTTGCTCTTTATCAATTTGAGTAGATGTTTACATGTACTATAATTAGCATTTTATATTTACATTTCTTTAAGCATACACCCCACTCCACATGTGTATCTAAATGTATGCTCTGTGTGACCTACCATAAATGTTTTTTTCCCCTTTATAGCCATTTGTTTTTTAAAACACCTTAAAGTAGAGATGATGCTTCTTTTTTCCTAATATGAGATACATACAGTCTCAGCCAAATTGATAATTATGTCTGGAAAATCTATAAAGCCATGATAATGTGTTTACTAATATGAACAACTTACAATGAAGAAAATTAATTAAAAAATTAAACATAAGTTTTGGTTTTAATTTTTTGTGGTTTTAGGATATATTTCTATGGTCAGAATAGCCACTTAAAATAATTTTGAACAGATGATAAAAATTTTTACACACTATTACAGCTTGCCTTTTTTTATGAACATACTTATTTGAAGTCATTGCCAAGGCCACTTACACAATTTTTTTAGTCCTTAGCTTTTCAAAACCAATAAGGAGAATGATTTTCTTTCCTTTAAAATAAAATTATGGTATATTGATTATAAATACTGAAAAATAAATTTCTAATTTACACAGTTTTTCATGTAATCAAGACATCAAAGACCATCTTAAAAGCAAGGGGAAATAGTGTGTGTCTGACATCGTTAAGGGTTAGTTTTCAATGCTTAAAAAGTATATTCATAAATTATAAGTAGTTCAGCTTAGAATTCTAAAAAGTACAACTAAGTCTCATTCTGAATATTCACTCACAATATCTTTTTTATAAAGGAGATCAAAAATGTTTTCACAGAATTAAAGTATTCATAGATTCTTAGGAGGCATTTGAGAAGTTGGAGGACTCTTTATTAGAAAGGTGTAAATTACACTGCTTCTATTTAGCTTATGGTTTTAAAAAAAATTGTAGTTCTATCCAATCAAACTTTTTTTTTGGGTGCAAATGTTTTTTTCCCCTAAGAGTATGCATTGTGATTGTCCTTACTGAACAATAAAACAATGTAATGAATACATCATTCATTATGTAGATTATCTACTTTGATCCACATTGATTATACATGGCATTTTACAGGAAAATTACATATTTGGAAGGTCTAATATTACCTAGTTGTGTACAAGACTTTTTTTATTTTTTAATTAAATTTTTCTTTTGGTTCACATAAGCCAAGTAGCAGATAGCCACAGGGAGTTCATATTTTCCCAGACTAGTTTGGTAGTTTTTATTTTCAAGAAAAGATTCTCTGTTCCTACAGTGGTGGTTTATATACTATATTAGAATCAAAAAATACTGTATGAAGAGACCATACTTGTGGTAAACCATTTTGATTGGTTAATGGATGTGGACCACATGTGATCACCTTCAACTTTATTTTGTCATCCTCTTTTTATACTTCGCTTTTAAATTTAAAAAACAAAGCAAATCAAAATTGAATGCCATTGGGAATCAAGTCAAAATGATTTCATTCTTACTAAGATCATTGTGTTTTTGAAAATTACTGTGAGATCCAGTTAATTTATTTAAATTCTCATATGTTGGTGAGTTAAAGATAAAAGTTCTCATTTTCTTTAACAATATTCTCATGGAGCTATGTGTACATAGATAACTGTACAGAATCACTTGTGTAATTAAATGAAGTGGTTTACCTCTGCATGATTGGATTATGGAAGCCTTTTATATCTTTATATTTTTCAATATACTTAAATTTTACACTGTTAGCTGCTATAGTCATGCTATATTTGTTTTTTAATAGAGTTTATAAATATGCTCAAAATACAGATCAGCGGAATATTTTTGGTCTTGTTTACAAAATAATACTTTAAAGTGAAACACACCCCTCAAGTGTCTTAGGAAAAAAGTCATTGGTGCTACAAAACCTTTTGTTATCATTTTTGAACCCGTTGTCTAGACTTTGCTAGGCTTTAATCTGTGATTGCTTGTGATTTATTCTGATTTAGCAGTGTAATAAAGTGGTCTGTATTGAGTCAGGTGAAAAGCCCAGCTTATTAGAAACGCCTCTTAATTTAAGTAAATGATGCAAAATGACTGTACATTTATTTGCTGAACTTCCCAGAAAAAGAGAATAGCTTATTTTAATAAGAGGAAGGTTCTTAATTTGACAGGAATGAAAAAAAAAGTGATATTCAGCATGGCTGTTTTCTTATATTTCAAATGGAAAATTTTCTAGTCTTAAAATATTATGTAATGTTACTCTCCCTTAAATCTCAACAGGAGGCAGAGTAATTATTTACAGAACATTCGATGACTTACAAAGATATGTATTACTACAGTGTAGAAGTTTTTCATTGATGTGTAGTTTTTATTTTGTCTCTAAGAATTCTATTCCAGCACCTTAGTGAATACAATTGTAACGTATCAGCAAAGCATTCGTAGATACTGCTTTTGATTCTCACAATCCTGAACCTGTTTTGAGTGTGACATAAAACATACTGTCTGGCAAAATTTCCTTTGATTGTTTTAATTCATTTTCTGTGGACTGTTGAATCTGAAAACACCAAAGGAATCTTTTCTTGTCTGGAGACTGGATTATTCCAGTGTTTAATACCTGTGCCCATAAGTATCCCATTTCATGAATGTGTGTTGGCATGGGGAAAAAATTCCCTGCTTTTTGCGTGGAGCGAAAGTAATTGGTTAAGCTGTAGCAGCTTTTTGTTTATTTTTAAAAGTGATAATAAAACTTGAAGTAAAAAAGGCAAAACTTGAACTAGAAAATTACTCTTGTATGCTTACATGTTTATGTGGGGTTGTCAACATTTTTATTTATAGTTGAATTATGTTTTGTTTGTTAAATATCCATAATGTTTATTATTTTTATATTTTGAAAAATTTAAAATAAAATAGTCTTACTAAAAACAGTTGTTAACGTTCAGTTATGTAAATAGAAATTAGATTTGCATTCATCAGGTATTCCAGTTGAGAATTCTAAAAGTTGTTTATACAAAGAAATGGCTGTACATTTCCTATATCCCTATACCATCCCTTCTCACTTTGTCTACTTTGTTTCTGGTATATTACTAACCTAATGACTTCTCTCACATATACACAAATCTATTAACCTCTCCCCACAACCCCAGCCCCACCTCCGTTCTTGCCCCTTCACTGCTGGAAATTTTCTCTTCCATGTGGTCAAAAAGTTCTCAGCATGAGTGATAAGTATAAAAATACTAGTAATGTTAAAGGAATGCCATAGATACTAAAAGTAAAATTAGATATAAAATTCTTGTAATGTCAAACTCCAAAGACACGTTCCCTCTAACTCATAATTTTTATCTAAATCTCATGATTTGGCCTACTTTTCCAGCACTCAACATGATTATTTCATGTTTAATTTTATTGAATGACAAGTATGACAAGTATTATATTTGTTTTTGTGTGTGTTTGATTACAAATATACCTTCTATGTGTAACAAAGTTGGTGGTAATCTGTCCCTACTTGGCACTAACACTATGATCAAAACACATTCTCAACTCATAAGTGATAGTTTTAATCTGGTCGAAGAGACCTGGTTGAGAAAAAGCAGTTTTGTTAAAGACAGCAAAATTATTTTTAAAGTTACACGTAAATTATGCATATTATGCTGAGCCCTCTGGAGTACTTTGCAAATTCAGTATTGACAGCCTTTACTTAACCCAGAAAGTAATTCTTCACAATGTTGTCTTTGTCATACACACACAAATTTTAGAGAGCTAGAAATGGAGGAAAATAGATGATATAACAGCCAATTCTCTGTCAATGATCAGACATTATTTTAAATGGGATTATATAGTTTATACTATTTTGTAGCTTTGAGTTTCTATCACTTTAAGAAGCCCTTCATTTGTAGATGACTGCTAATTTTGGGCATTACATCCTTCCATTTTTCACTTCATCTTTTGTAAAGCATGTTTTTAACATCTTTGTTTTATTAATACATGTTTGCAGTGCAGAGTGGTTACATTCATTGTGGCTAGTAGGTACATGTACCTAACATCTAAATTCTTTTCACATCCCCTTTCCCTCCAGTACATCCTCCTCTTTATCGCTTGGTCCTCTTCCCATTTGGAAGAGATCTACCTGTTTCCTCTTACCTTTTATTTTCCTCTCACCTTTTATTTTCCTTTCATTTGTACTATGGGTTTCTCATAAGAGAAACCATATGGTACTCAAGCTTGTGTGTCTTCATTTATTTTATTGAACATTATGGTCTCATGGTGCATCCACTTTTCTACAGATGACTTCTATTTATCCTTTCCAGCAGAATAATGCTCCATTGTGTATCAGCACATTTCCATTATTGATCTATTGGTGGACTTCAAGGATGTTTCCATGATTTATCTATTTTTGGTGCTGCTATAACCGAGGTATGCATGTTTCACTGTAATAAGCTGTCGACTCCTTTGCAAGTTAACTAGAAGGGGACTAGCTGGGTTGAAGAATTCTATTTTTAGAAGTTTTTTTGTTTTGTTTTTTGTTTTTTTCCCAGTACTGGGGGTTGAACTTTGGACCTCGCGAGGCAGGCGCAGCACCACTGAGCTAAAACCCCAGCCCTATTTTTAGTTTTTTGAGCAAACTATACTGATTTTTCCATAGTGGTTGTACATTCCCACCAGAAATACAGAAGGGTTCCTTTTTCCCCTAATCTTTGCAAGTTTTTGAGCTCTTAATAGCCATTCATTCTGGAGTAAAATGTAATCAGTGTTGTTTTGAGTTGAAAGTCATTAATAGCCAATGATGTTCAATTTTTTTTTTTTTCACGAATTGGCCACTTGGCCTTCTTGATCTGAGTGTCTACTCATTTCAGTTGCCTGTTTTTTGGTTGGGTCTTTTATTTGAGGGAGGGGGTCTAAATTTTAGTTCTTTAAATATTCTCGATGTTAGTCCTCTGTCCAAGGAATGACTGGTAAATTTTTTTCTCCGTTTAAGTGGTCTCTTCACTTTGTTGGTTATTTGCTGTGGAGAAGAAGCTCTTTGCTATGATCTTATTTGATGATTTTCAGTCCTATTTCTTGTGCCATTGGAGTTCAAAACGTTTGCCTATACCCATGTCTTCATGAGTTTTATCTTTTATCATACAGTAGATTGTTTTTGTTTTAACATTGACATCTTTGATCTGTCTTGATTTCAGTTTAATACATAGTGGGAGGGGTCTAGATTTAATCTGCGTTTGTATGGCCAGCTTTTGGGGAACCATTTGTTGAAGAGGCTGCCTTTCCTGGAGGGTATTTTTGTTCCCTTCTGTTCCGTTGATCCACATGCCTTTTTATGCCAGTATCATGCTATTTTTGTCACTGTAGCTTTATAATATAACTTGAAATGTGGGATCATGATCTCTTCTAATCTCTTCTAGATTATGGTCTCTTCTAGTTCCATGTGAATTTTAGGATAATTTTCTCTAGTTCTGTGTGGAATGCTATTGGAAATTTGATTGGTATTGAGTTAAAATTATATAGTATCAGTTTTGGAAGTATGGACATTTTTACAGTAGTGGTTCTGCGTATCCAGAATAGGGGATATCTTTGCACTTTCTGATACCCTCTTTAGTCTCCTTTTCCAGAGTACTGTGGTTTTCGTTATGGCAGTGTTTCACTTCCTTGGTTAATTCCTAAATATTTAATTTTTCTTGAAGCTATTGTAAGTGGTATTGTTTTCCTGATTTATTATTAGGTTCATTATTGCTGTACAGGAGAAATCTTGATTTTTGTGTTGATTTTTATATCCTGCTACACTACTGAATTTGATTATTCTAGGAGTCTTGGTGAAAATTTTTGTGTCTTCTATGTGAAGGACCATGTTTTATGAGAATAAGGATAGTTTGACTTCTTTTCCTTACATATCCCTTTTCTTTTTCTTGTCTGATTGCTCTGGCTAAAGTTTCAAGTACTATACGGGTGTGTAGTGGACATTCTTGTCTTTCTGCTTTTAGAGGAAAAGCTTTCAGTGGATGTTGTCAATAGGTTTGTCATAAATACCTTTTATCAGATTGTGGTAAGGTTCTTATATACCCACTTTTTAAATGTTTTTTAATTATGAAGGGATGCTGGATTGTGTCAGGTTTTTCTGCATCTGAGATGATCGTGTGATACTTGCACTGCTTTATGCGCTGTATTGCATTTATTGATTTGCATATATTAAACCATCCTTGCATCTTAAGAGATAAAGCCTCCTTAGTTACGATGCATGATCTTATAAATTATTTGTTGCATTCTGTTTGCCAGTATCTTTTTGAGGACCTTTACCTCTGTTCATTAAAGACATAGATCGGTGGTTTTTTCAGTTGGGTCCTTGTCTGATTTTAGAATCAAGGTAATGCTAGCTTCCAGGAATAAATCTAGGAGTACTTCCCTTTCAGTTTCATTAAAGAGTTTGCGGAGTACTGGTGTTATTTCTTCCCTGAAAGTCCTGTAGAATTCAGCAGTGAATCCATCAGGTCCTGAGCTGCTATTAGCACATTCACGATGGTGCTGTAATTCATGTTTCTCGCTGGTAGGCAGCTCTGATTTGAACTTGATTTTTCCCACTGGCTTGAACCAGTGATGGTACATGCATGACTGTCTCATTTGGTGGCCTCTACAGCTTCTCAGGGAGTGTTTGATTACAATAATGCAAAGAAAGGAATTGATTTAGCAGAGCAGCTGTCATCATATTATAGTTCCTTAAGGAAACCATTAAAATGGTATTAAACTAATACAGCTAATTTGTGATATAACAGTTATAAATGCATATATACAGTATATACATTAGTGATGGAATACTTGTAAGATTCCATGTTAAAATGTAGAGAATTATTAAATTATGAACATAAATTTAATGAAATAAACTTGACTTGTAATTTTTAATTGATTTTAATAGTTTAATATTTATATTTGGCCAGTAATTATTCAAATTCAAGCAACTAGATTCAGTCCTTTTATTGACTTTATTAATTTATTAGTAAAAAGATTGATAAAAGTAATTTAGATCCTGTTTGTACCACCAGTGGTTCAAGCCAGTGGAAAATACTAGTTTGTAGGCTTTTTATTCATACCTTAATTTCATTACTGTTACTGGATTATATATATTATAGGTTTTTATATCTTCTTGGTTCAGTTTTGGTAATTCATAATATATCTAGAAATGTATTCATTTCTTCTGGATTCTCCAGTTTACTGGAGTACCCGTTTTCACTGGAGTACAGGTTTTTCATGATTAGTTACTAATAATCTGATTTCAGCAGTGCCTGTTGTGATTTCACCTTTTTCTTTTCTACATGCATTGATTTGGGTCTTTATCTTTTTGGTAAGATTGGCTAAAGATTTGTCTTTTTCTTTCAATGAACTCTGATTCATTGAAAAATATATATAGTGTTCTCCATTAATATCTACTCTGATCTTTATGATTTTCTTCTTTGTACTAGCTTTGAGCTTGAATTCTTCATGTTTTTCTAGGACCTTGTGTGTATCATTAGGTTATTTGAGCTCACTCTGTGTTTCTGGTGTGGGCATTCATAGCTATAAAATTCCCTCTTAGGACTGCTTTGTGTCCCATAGATTCTGATGTACTGGTATTACCATTTGATTCTGGGAATGGATTTCTTCTGTGATCTATTGATTATTCAGGAGTGTATTGTTTAATGTGTTTTTGATAATTTTTATGGTTTCTTTGCCGTTTCTAGTTTCATTGCACTGTGATCTGATAATATGCATGGGATAATTTCAATTCTTTTGTATTTAAGCATATTTTGTGGCCTAGAAAGTAGTCTATTTTGGTGTAATTCCATGTGATGCTAACAAGAATGTGTAGTCTGATGTTCAGTGGAATTAAAATATGTTCAAAGGTGTGGTTCAACTGATACTTTGTTGACTTTTTGTCTTACTCTATTTCTGATAATGGGATATTGATGTCCCCCACTGTAATTGTATTGTTATTTGATCTTTTATGTCCAATAGTGTTTGATTTACCAATTTGGGTGTGCTGGTGTTCACTGCATATATAGTTATAATTGTTATCTGTTCCTGTCAAACTGTTTCCTTAATACACTCCTGCTGGCTTGAACCACTGGTAGTGCATGCATGACTATCCTCTATCAGGTGGCTTGTACCACTGGTGGTACAAATGGGTCTAATCACTTTTATCAGAAGATTTTTTTTTTAACTAATCAAATTAATAAAAACAAGTTAGTTGCTTGAACTTGGTTACTGCCCAAATATACATATTAGTACTATTCATACCAATTAAAAATTATTACAGTAATCAGATTTATTTCATTAACATATCTGTGAATAATTTACCAGTAATTCTCTAAATTTTTTTCCATTAATAAGTTTATTGGTACATTTTAGGTATAAAATATAGTTACATTCATCATTGGGACCTTGCACCTTTACATGAGTATCTTGGTTCTTATTTTTTTCCCCTTCCCTTGCCCACCCTTCCCTATTTGCAAAAACTTTGTTTCCATTTTTTTCCTTTTCTCATATTTTTTCTTTTCTCTTCTTTCCTTTCCCCTACCCCTCCCACTTCTGCTACTCCTTTGGACCTTTTCTTCCTATTACACAATATCAATTATACATTTTTTAAATTATAATATCAAGATCTAAGAGATATTACTGCAGATTTTACAGAATTTAGAAGGATATAGAAAGCATATTACAAAAATCTTTTTTGAAATAAAATTTGACAACTTCTAAGAATTGCCTTGGAAGACAAATTAATGAAGCTGACTCTGGAGGAAATATAAAATTTAAATAGCACCTATTAAAGTACATTCCTAGCTTGGAAACCTACCTATATGACAACAACAGGCGCATATACATTTCAACTGATAAATTATATCAAACATTTAAAGCAGAAAAAAGGAACACTTCCCTCATTTTAGGAAATCAACATTGTGCTAATACTAAAACTGGATAAAGATAATAGAAGAAAAAAGTATGAACATGGATAAAAATTTAACAAAACTATTAGAAGTCAAATCTGGCAGTATGTAGAAAGT
>NW_004624751.1:21169632-21183463 GCF_000247695.1 Heterocephalus glaber
CTGCTCTAGATTTATTAATCATGTCTTGCACTATGGGCACAATCTCTGCTGTTATCTGAGAAATTATTTCTGATTCCATTTTTTCCAGATCCTCTTTTGTTTCCAGTTCAGGGAGTTCAGGTGGTTGAGTATCAGAGTGTTCCATCTTGTTTCCCTTTGGGGTTGCTTTAGGTGATCTGGAAGTCTGGTTTTGAGACTTGTTTACATGTCTTCTCATTTCAACAGAGGCATCCTGCTGTGCCTTTGTTGAGGCACTTTTTTGCTCACCCAGTGGTCTTTAATTCTCAGGAAGGCACCGAGCAGCCTTTACTCTGTTGCTCAGGAGTGCACTTATTCCTGTGTTCAGAATGGTGGCCTTCTGGATCCCTGAGCTGACCCCTTGTCTGGGCAGACTTCTGGCTGGGGCCTGTGCACTCTTGGGATGATATCTAGGTGTACCTCTGGCTAGGGCCCCTATGTACTTGTTTGGGAGAGCTTTTGGCTGGGGGCTGTACACCTCAGTTTCTGTTGTGTGAGCAAGCTTATGACTAGGGCCTAGTGCACTTACTAATGGTATTGGGGTGAACCCCTGGCTGTTCTCTGTGGGCCTCTGCAGCTCTTTTCCAGGCAGGCCCTTGGCTTGAGCCACTATGCCCAGCCTCTGGCGTCGGGGTACAGCCCTGGCTGGGATCTGCTTGCTGCTGTTCAACTCTGGTTCACACTGCTGCTCCCCCAACTAAGGTGGTCTGGTGTGCCTTTATTGTAGAGATTTTCTTCACTTTTCCAATGTACTTCAATTTTCATCAAGGAGCCTCAGAGAGGCCCTCTTTCTGTTGTTCACTTCTGCTCTATCTTCTTTAGCTCAGAACAATGTCCTTTATGACCCCTGCAGCTCTGGGGAGTGGATCCAGGTAATGGCTCCAAACAGCCGCAGGGGTGGAGGGGGTATGCTGCTCACCTCCTCAGCACTGGGGCGGAGGGGCTCTGCTCCTTGGCACTTGGGGGTAGTGGTACAGCGGCCTGAGAGGCTCACCTCCTTGGTGCTGGTGGGGGGCTGAGCTCCTCAGTGTTCCCATTTTTTAAAAATTTGGTGTTTTTGTAGACTCAAGTAATGAACAACAAAAAATGACTAGAGCAAACAAAAAAAAAAGCAAAACTGAAAACAGAGAGTGGATTCTCACTCCAAGAGGTCTCGACAGAGTCATTTGGAGTGACTGAACGTAATGGGAAAGCATTATATATTCTGTGTAGTGAAAATGTTGTGTGTCACACATTAAGTATCAGACTGCATGTTGATACCAACCACAAAAGTGTTGCTCAGTGTAGTAAAACTGAAAGAAAAGAATATCTTGCAGGAAAATTGAGGAAATATTATTCCCAGTATCTTAGTTTTTGCAACTCTCTTTCTAAAACAAATCACCTAACAGCTTCCAAGCTTCCAAATTTCACTGGGCATAGTAAATATGGTAAGCCCTTCTCTGATGGGGATTTTATCAAACTAGCCATGTTGTCTGGGAGTAATTGTCTTTTTCATGATTTCCCAAACAATGATAAAATTATGCAATGTATCTCTGCGATGCCACTTAGCAGAAATACTATTAAAGATTGAGTCCTGCAAGTGATCACATGCTAAGTAATATTTGTCAGTAGCTCACCACTGACTTACAAAAGTAAGTTACTCTATGTACTTGAATGAAAACACAGATATAAATAATCAAGCAAGGCTAGCAATAACTTTGTGTTATGCTGTTGGTGACATCATGAGAGAAGAACTGGTGAAACTGCTGTCTTTGCCTGGAAGAACACAAGGGATAGATATCTATAATGCTGTGATGGAGGCTTTTTTGGTCACAAGACTTAAGACCAGAAAATGTGTCTTCAGTTACTAGTAACGAGGCACTTTGCATGGTGGGGGTAACATCTGGTTTCATACAGTTCTTTGTTAAAGAAGCAAAATATCCAGTCATTCAGTTTCATTGTATTATACATGAAGAAGCTCTTTGTGTCAGGCAAAACAGCAAAAAATTAGACAATATCCTCAAAGATGTCAAAAAAATGGTGAATTACATCATGGCTCATTCTCATAATTTTTGACAGTTTTAAGCACTTCTTGATGGGGTTCAGGCACAGTATAATGCTTTACTTATGTATAATAATATCCAGTGGCCAAGCAGAGGAATTGTGCTGGAGAGATTTGTAGCCTGCTTGGATGAAGTTAGGTTGTTTATGAATGAAAAAGGACAGGAATATCCACAGCTCACTGATATGGTCTGGCTTAACATTCTCATGATTTTTACAGATTTTACACTACACTTCAATGTACTGGACAAAAACTACAAGATGTAGGGAAAACAGCAGAAAGGCTGTTTTCTGATATCAAAAAACATTTGAGAGAAATCTGCAGGTTTTTGAAAGAGACCTTGAAAATAGACACCCAAAATATTTTCTAAAGCTAAATATATGTTTAGAGAATTCTACAACATTTTTAGATAGTCCTATAAGGATATCTAGAAGGAATTTTCTAGCATTATATCAACTGCAAAGGCAAATTTCAGTAACATTTTTACAATTCTGTAAGATGGAAACAGTCTTGTATTTTCTTTCTTTCTTTCTTTCTTTTTTTCTTTGAGACAGGGTCTTACTATGTAGTTCAGTTCAGGCATGGTGATCCTCTTGCCTCAGCTTCCCGAGTGCTGGGATGACAGGTGTGTGCCACCATGCTTGGCTTAACCTTGTGTTTTCTTACTTTTCCAGCTAAAGCCAAATTTGAAGAACTTGATCTCTCCTGCTTACAGTGGTTAAATTTTGGAAATCTGGAAATGAAGCTATTGGAATTTCAAGAAAGCTCCATCTGAAAAAATAAATTCTATGAACTGCATGCAACACTTGAAAAGAGAGAGAAGATAGAGTGTGAAGGGATGACAAAGGATAACACAGTTGGTAGTTCTGCTTAAAGTGTACCATTCTTTACCAAATAATTTTTTGGGTTTCCTTTTTGAGACAGGGTTTTGCTATGTAGTTCAGGCTGGCCTTGAACTCACTATGTAGCCCAGGCTGGCCTTGAACTAATGGCAATCTTCCTGCCTCCACCTCCCAAGTGCTGGGATCACAGGTGTGTGCCACCATGTCTGGCTCTGCCAAATAATTTTAAGTCAATGTATTGGAGGCTGATCAATCACCTGACCAAGGGTACGGTGACAGGATAATAAATGACAAGACAAGATCTTAATGCATAAACGGGGTGGGGGGTGGGATGGTCAAAGCTCTTATCAGGCTAAGACTGTCTCCTGGAGTTTGCCACTATTTATTGAACACATAGTTTTTTGAAGGGGTAAGGGGAGGTGTAGGGAACAGTGGAGTGGAGAGCACTGATGTGAGCAGGGTCCTAGCAACAAGGGAAGACATTCTAGCAGTAATGACTAATTGATTAATGAGAAATTTGTTTTTTCCCATAGATTAATTTTTGCCTTTATAGAAGTTTTATGTACAAGTCATGCTGCCCTTAGCTGCAATATTGTGCTGCCATCCAAGATGTCACAGCATCACAGAATCATTGAGACCTCTGCTGTGACCAGTGGTGTGAGTTCTTCCTTTCCCACACACCAACTTCTGGCTCTTCAGGCAAGCCACTGTGAGCTAATAGGCAGACTCAGACTTTTAATATGAAAAGCCAATTTATGAATTTGTAGCTCTCTCAGGGCAGTCTCGATTACAATTAAAGCAGTTGGGATTGCTTTTCTTATTTTGTTGGGATCATCTTATGCTTGTGAACATTTCTTTGAATTATATAAAATATGATACAAGAACAGACAGATGACCTGAGTGCTACATGTGTTGCTCTCAAATTAATGAAGTATGAGCCAAGGTTTGACAAATTATCTGCATGAATACAACAGCAGTGATTACATTGATAGTGCAAAAATACACCAAATACAAACTTTTACCTTCCAATAAAAAGGTGTTTGTATCATTGAAAACTCTGTTACTGTGTTTTTCTTTTAAGACAAAAGATGTTAATGTATGAATTATTTTTTCTAAACTAAAACCTTAGTATTCAGGTTTAATTGCAGTGTTGGCACTTTTTGATAAATAAATGGGTTTTGGGTTGCAGTTTCGGCACTTGGTCACTAAGAGGTTCGACATCAGAATACCGAGAGTGTACCAAGTTAAAAAAAAATACCAAGCTTAAAAAAAAACAACCAAAAACAATCTCAAAATGTTATTATCTCACTACTTATAACATTCTTGAAAAGACAAAGTTATTGAACTGGGGAACAGATTAGTCCTTGCCAGGGGATGTAGAGGTAGAAGATGTGACTTGTAAAAAGTGACATAGGGAATTCTTATGATGATGAAGGTATTCTGTGTCTTAGCTGTATCACTGCCAGCATCCTGATTGTGATATTGTACTACAGTCTTGCAGGATATGAGGGTGGGTAGGCTTGTTTAAGAGAACATGAGTTCTCTTTATTATTTCTTTTAACTGAATGTGAATTAAAAACCATCTCAAAATAAGTTTAATTTAGAGGGGAAAAAATACTTTAGGGAAAGTATCCAAAGCCAGATTATCATCTAACTTTTTACATCTTGGAGTTGTAGAACCTGGAGAAATGCCCTGGAAGGAAATGTGCTCCCTATAAAGGTTGAGGCCTTGAAAACAAGAATTTGAAGTTATAGGCCAGGAGTAGTAGTGCATCCCTGTTCTCCCAGGAGCTTGGAAAGCTGAGACAGGATTGCAAGTTCAAGCACAGCCTGGACAACTTAGTGGGACCTTATCTGAAGATAGAAAAGGCTTGGTGTTGTAGCACAGTTGGAAAGTCTTGGGTTCAATTCCTAGTGAAAATAAATAAATAAATAAATTTAAAGTGTATGAGTTGAGTGGTGTACCTGAGAATTTCTGGAGGTACTGTAGACTCCTTTCATTTTTCCCACTGGTTATACTATAGCCAGTGCCAGTAAATGAAGTGGTCCCACATATACACTACTTCTTTTACTCTTCTATCAGCATTTCTGCCTAAAAGAGACAAAGAGCCCTTAGACTGAAAATAGCTTACCTGAGTTTACCTGCCTGAAAAGGTGGGTGACTATAAAAACATTGCTTACAATATTCTACCTGCCTTTACCCTGGTTCAGAAGGACTGAAATCATCCAAAAGAAGGGGAGGAGGTAGAACAAAGACATATATGTAAATTAAATCTTCTGAAAGAAAGGAAAGGAAAGGAAAAGGGATCATTTTATGGGAGTGTAAAACAAATTGACTTAACCTAGGATGATGTGAGGAAAGCTTTCCTGTGAGAAGTTCTGTTGGTATCTAAAAGCTGAACAAGAGTTTAGTGTGAGGGAAATGTATTCTTGATGTAATAATTTGTGCAAAAGAATAGGGAGGTCAAGTATGTTCCTTCTGAAGCACTAAAAAATGGCCAATATGACTGCAGTGCAGAGGCACAAAGCTTGAGAAAGTATTAGTGTGTGAATCTTAATTTGATCTATGGGCAAGTATGAGTGTCTGAAGATAAAGTGTAGAGTGAGGAACTTTTCATTTAATTTAGAGCGTGCAGGCTGATTCTGCAAGGGAGAATTGGGGGTAGGAAAAAAAGCAGGAAAGGGAATCTATGCAAACCAAAGTGAAAAATAAATAAAAACTGGTTTTGGAACAAGAGAATGACAACAGTGTCAAATACTGATGAAATACAAAAAAAATAGGTCCATTGGATTTTAGTATAAGGAAGTCATTGACAAATCTGGAAGGTATTTTTATTGTTGTTGTGTTTGCTTTTTGCTTATTTTTTTAATGTATGCATATGAGCCAAAGAAAAGTAGGGATGTTTTATCTGTCAGTGCTTAGTAGAGAAACAGATTTAATGCAAGATTGCAAATATATAAGAATTTACAAGATTGGCTTACAATATTACCCACACAGTCAGATGTGGAAGAGTGCAAAAGGTCTGTCTACAACAAGATCTGTAGGATCCTGCTGAAGGCCTGGAGCTCACTGTAGTGTCCCGTGTAAGTCTGAATCAGGAGGCTTGTTATGGCTTGTATCTAGATGTCCTCTTAAAGCTGTCTGCTGTCAAAGGTGGGGCTTTTGGAGGTGCCTGGATCTAGGTTGTATGATGCTGGGATTATGGGTGCCCCATTTTGGTTATGGATGACATCAATAAAAAGATGTGTAGCCTTGGGCAGGGGATTTAGCTCAGTGGTTCCGCCTCGCAAGTGCAAGGTCCTGAGTTCGATCCCCCATACCAAAAAAAAAAAATGTGTAGCCTAGATGGGATAAAAGGGAGAGGCAGGCTTGCTGCTGCCCCTACTGCTGCCATTGCTTGCTACGTGCTGCCTTCTGCCTACCCTGCTTTGCCATGGACTGCCCTTTCTCTTTGATGGCCCTCAGCTATGCCACCCTGCCTGGGGGCCAGCCAACTATTCGCTAAAAGCTCTAGAAGCTGTGAGCCTAAATAAACCTTTCTTCTTTTAATGTTGAGCATTGGGTATTTTGTCTCAGCAATGAGAAAAATAAGGCAAGGCCAAAGTGTCTGAGATGGAAGACTGACAGGTCTGTGCTGGAAGCTGAAGAGTGGGCACTGGTGACAGTGAAGACTGGAGCTCCTCCAAAGAGAATTGAGTTTTCTTTTTTGTTTCCCTTTTATACTGTTCAGGTGACAAGTCTCTCTAGGATGGGGCTTCTGTCTTCAGCAAATCCCTTCAGCCACACCCAGAACTATGCTGTCCCAGTTTAGTTGGGTGTTTCTTATTCAAGTTGACACAATCACTTAACTATCACAGATAAGACTGAAAAATGTTGGCAGCAAGTATTTTTGTTTGCTTTTAGACAGGGTCTTGCTATGTACTTCAGGTGGACCTTGAATTCACTATGTAGCCCAGGCTGCCATAGCTTCCAGAGTGCTGGGATTACAGGTATGAGCCACCACACCCAGCTCAGCAAGTTTTTTGAGACATGAGATATACTAGCAGTTTGCAAGGAGGAAGGATAAAAGGAGGGAAGAGCCTTCATCATGTTTAAATCAGGGAAGACACTGACGGTTAGAAAGCAGAGCCTAGCCAATAAGAAGACAGAATGGGTAGTGATGATAGTTTAAGGTACCCAAAAGATCCAAAGCACAATTAGAGTATCTGTCCCTAGGCAGGAGTAGAGACAAGTCCTCCATTGTAACTGGAAATATGGTAAGGAAAAAAGTTTTGTTCTGTTTTTTAGGTTTGACAGTGGGAGTAAGACAGTTTTCATCAGATAACTTCAGTTTTCTTTTCAGCTAGTGGGAATATAATTCTCATTGCATGACTCCTGGCTATCAACTCCCTCTTACTATCTTTTCTTGTTATACTTGGGAGTCCTCTAGAATATCTACTCTCTCAGGGCCAGGGATTTAGCTCAGTGGTTCTACTGCTTGCCTCCTAAGCGCAAGGACCTGAGTTCAATCCCTGGTACAAAAAAAAAAAAAAAAAAGAACTATCTACTCTTATCTATAAGCCTCATAGTCTTCCATTCCAGACTTCTCAGGACCTTTTTCTGTGGTCTTTCCTGAAAATCATAGTGTCTTCTGTAAGAACACTGCTGCCCCCGGTACACTCAGCCCTCATAGTGTCCTCTCTCTTCCCACCCTACACCTTCTGGGTGCTAATGCTACACTGAAGTCTGAGGAAGTCAGTTACATATTATCACAGTTCAGTCTTTGTCTTGGGGGCCCACTGCACAGCATCTGTTCAGAGCCTGTCTTTTCTATTTACTGCCTAAACTTTTCAAGCATTGTGCCATCTTTTCCATTATCCTATTCTGATCTATCTACTTTCTTTTCTAATATCTTATTTAGGACACAAAAATGTTTCGTGAATATGAGGCTATACCACTCAGAGAAGAACCAAAGAGCATGAAGTTCTTAGAACATAAAGGGTTTTAAAGAAAACAGAAGAAGCTAGAACAAAAGATTGGAAAGAAACAAGGTTCAGAACATGGTAAGAAGTTTGAACTTCATTGTTAAGTACTAGGGAGATATTGCCGGGGATTTAGCTCAGTGGTTTCGCTGCCTGCTGCGCAAGCACAAGGACCCAAGTTCAATCCCTGGTACCCAAAAAAAACAAAAAACAAAAAACAAACAAAAAAACTAGGGAGATATTGACAGTTTTCAAAGTTTGGAAAAAAGAAGGGAACAGAACGGAAGGGAACAGAATGGAAGGAAGAGAGGGATGAAGGTGAAGTATGGAATTACCATATTTGTAGGTTTTAGTAAACATAGTTATAATGATGAGGAGTATGAACTGGAGCAGGGAAAACATTGATGGAAACTCCAAGTCTCCTGAACAACAAAGTTAATGGTTGCATGATACCATTTTATAGACTGAAGCAATTTCAGGAGGATATTTTATAGACTGAAGGAAAAGAGAGTGTGAGAGAAGAGATTCAGATTGGAACTAATAGGATTCAGTGTTTTAAGTCAGTTTCCACAGAAAGTTCTTTGTTTTTTGGAACTGGGCCATATATCAGATGCTGAGTTGCACTGATTGCCATTTGTAACCAATCCCAAGAAATATTAACACAACTGGAATGTTGTAATTATGTCTTGCAAAATGTAAGTGCTTTGCTCATAATAGGCACTTAAAATATTTACAAATAAACAGATTAATATGACCTGGATTTTTATGAGGATTGGGAGAGGAGAAATGAGGGGTAGGAAGCAGTGTGGAGGCGAGAGAATCCCAGGGCAGAAAGATGGTGTAACAAAGCCTAGTAAAAAATGAAAACACCTATGGTAAGGAAGAAAAAAAGTGTTTTATCCATGTTTGCTATGAATTAAGGACACACACACACACACGGCATTTTTGTAACTTTGTGTTTTCATTAAGGACTATATCTTGTTGTCTAGGCTAATGAAAATCTTCCCAAGGCAAGAGTTGGTTTTTGCCACTGCTCCCAACAAATGGTGTATGATTTAGAATATAAATTTCAATATCTTCATTTGTAAAATAAAGCTAAAAATAGCACCATTATCACTGAGCTGTTGCAAAAATCAGATGAGATTGTGTAGAATAGATCAGGGACTGGAAAGCACCTTGTTTGAGCTCCATGTTTTGGGGAGAAGGAAAGCCCCTGACAATTCTAATAAAAATAGCTGTTGAGGGACTGGGGATTTAGCTCAGTGGTTCTGGCGCTGGTCTTGAAAGTGCAAGGTTCCAAGTTTGATCCCCGGTACCAAAAACAAAACAAAACAAAACCAAAAACCAAAAACCAAAACAAAACAAAAAAAATAGCTGTTGAGTTCTACCACCCACTCTCAGTGTCTCATTCAGGAAAAGCCCTTGGACTTCTCAGACCTGGTGTGGTCTAGATACAGAGACTCCTGTGGAGAGTCTCAGCATTTGCTTCTCCATTCTTCTCCATTCTATCTGCTCCTAACATCTTCTGGAGACCCAGCCTTAAAAGTCATGGAAACTGTGGGATGGTGACTGTTGAGCTCAGTGTTGCAAAGAATTTAGGCTGCACCAAGGAAAAGAGACTCAAGAGAGTATATATGGCAGGTATCTTAGTTACTGTTCTCATTGCTGAGACAAAATATTTGACACCCAAAGTTAAAGAAGGAAAAGTTTATTTTGGCTCAGTTTGTAGAAGTTTCAGTCCATAATCGGTTGACTCCAAGGCAAGGTGGCCTGCAAGAGGGACATCACAGAGGAGAAACAGTTCATGGCAGGCAGAAAGCAGCAAGCAGCAAGTGGTAAGTGATGACAACAGCAGCCCTCTTTCTGTCTCTTATATTTTATTCAGGCTAAGGCATGTAGCACTCACACCCTTAATCCTAGCATTGGACTGTGAATCAATACCAGCATCACACACCCTAGACCCAGCTACCTCTGAAAAGCCCCACCTGTGACTGCATGAGGCTTTGAGGGTGACATTTAGACGCAAGCCACAACAGCTGGGAATTCCAAAATTATTCAAGGTGAAAAGAAAACACTCCATGCCTCTTTTTCTACAGTATCTCAGGGGTTGGAAAAAGGAATTGAAGGGAAAAGTGGAACTAGAGCTTTTGGAAATGAGAAGGGGACCAAGAGTTGGAAGGAGCAGAGAGGGATGTGAGGGGTAGGGGGTGAAATAAGAGAATTAAGTTATGTTATATACATGTACCAACTCCCCATGATAAATGTAATAATTATGTACTGCACACATGTACTAACAACAACCACAAAACCAGTTCCCCAACAGAATCAAACACCAGTAACCACACTATGTCAATTGTTGTATAAAGTACACAATATAATTATGTAAAGTACAGAATTCACTGTTAACATTTTAGTCTACAAACTGCTGTGCAAATAAGAGATGCCATCATGATCTATCAACAATCACATTTCTTTCTTCAAATCCTGTCAATTGGTCATTGTCCATCTTTTATTTAGTTTACACAGGTACAGAAAAACATGTAGTTGTGTTGCTTTCTTGTATGCCAGTGATAAACTCGTACAACATTTTTTAAATCAAAATGGATAATTAAGTGTTAGTGACAACAGCTTAGAAGTGATGGAGGGGAACTGCTGCCATCTGAAGAGCTAAGAATAGAATATAGCTATCATGGGAGAGAGGACAACTCACAGCTAGTTTTTGACTTCCAAGAGGACCATATACATCTAGTTCTAAGAGTGATAAAGGATCCTGAGTGGTTGAAAACAGGAGCAGGAAGTGGGGGGCATATTTTCTCCTTTCTCTACCCCCACCTTACAGTCTCCTAGTCATGCTTTCCATTGGTAGAACCTAATTGGAAGCCAGCTGCCAAATTAGTGTGGGAAATACGTTTGTAGACACCTAGTGCTAACAACTCAAAAGCAAAGAAAGAAAGAATGAAACGGGTATGAAAGATGTTAAGTGAGTAACTGCCATAGTTGTTATCATTGTTTCTTCCAGGGATTATTGGCAAATTGGAATTGCTAATGCTTTGGCCTGATACTCTTGGTCTCTGAAGAAGCAAATTTATAGGGTCACTGTCCTAAGTCTACTACAATTGTAAATCATTCAAAGATGCAAACTGACAAATATCAACTAGAGGTCAGTAACAACTACTTTTTCTTGGTCCACAAAAATCAGACATTTACCCCCAAAGTCTGTCATTGTTATTTGCTAATAGTTTATTTTATTTCTCATCCTCAATGGCTAACCTTTGTATGATTCCATGTCTAAGATGTTTGCTTCTCTTCTTTTATCTATTTTCAGGCTCTAGAGTTGTTTTTTCTTTACTCTTTTTCTCATTTGCCTCTCTATTTCTGATAATGAGGTGTCCTGGGTGTTGATTCTTTGAGAGAATCTTTCAGTTTCTCTTCTTAAAGAAAAAGAGACTTAAGAATCTGAGATTTTATTTCAACTTTGTTTCTTTCTCATACTGCTGCTGGCCCTTTGGAAGAAACAAGCCTATATCTTTGGAGAATTTTAAGCTCATGCTCTGAAAAACAAAACAGTAGTATACAATTACTTTTTAATGTATCTCTTGTTTTTTTCTACCTGCATTCTTTTTACACACAAATAGTGTGTGTGAGCTAAAGAGACATCTATAGCATTTGAACAATCTGTAAAATGCCTTCCAAGAGTCCTGAAATCTTCCCCGACTCTCTTGTACAGGTGGCAGTTCCATCTCAGTGGAGGAGAATAACTTAGATTTATACATGAAAAATTAATAAAAATCAGCAACCTAATTGGCAATTGACAAAATAATACAGATTATCAGTCTTTCTGCAGCTATTTTTTTTCAGATATGTCTTGGATGTGCTATAAGATACTAAGTGGTTATACTAATCAGCACTTGTTTTTCATTGCTTTCTTTTGTAGTCACTATTTTTTATGGCACACTTCAAGTGGTACTTCACTTTTAATTTTAAAAAGTATATATTAAAATATGTAACACACATATATATTACATAATCACAGAGATATCTATCCTATAGCTGGTAAAAAGGAACAAATATTTCATTAAAATGTTATTTAAAATAATATGTATATGTATAAATGTATATGTATATATGTCAAAAAAACTAACATTTCTATCAAGTATTTGTTTCTATTAATCAGTTGTAGAATTAAAGTGTTTCTAGTAGAAAGAGCCTTAGATGACCCGGTTCTTAGTTGCGGCTGTAATACTAATTAGCTCTATGACCTAAGTAAAGTCATTTAACCTCTCAGAATCTCACTTTGCTTATCTGCAATAGGAGAGAACAAATCAGATCAAGGATGGCAAACAAGAGTCATCTTGACTACCAAGTGCTGCAAGAAGCCTGTTGAATGCTGAGTTGGAAATTCTGAGTCAGAGCTTATTGAGAAAGAGCACCACAGTTCATTAGTCTTGTTTGCTGCTAGTAAAGGAGGTGAAGAACTGGCCACACGTGCTCATCTCTCCAGACTAGATTGCCTTCAAGTTCTCTTGTGGTAGGCCATATAAGTCAAGATATTTATCAATCCAATTTAAATTTATAAACATAAAACTGGAAAAACAAATCTTGAAGTTCCCTGAGTGTGGCTTTTGGAAAAACACACTTTTTCTTGGAAGTAGGAAGGAAAAAAAGGATTTTCTGCCAGAACTCTTTTAGAGGTATTTTAAGACAATGTTAATTTATCTTCCTTCACTCTTTCTTTCATTCTCTCATGTAATATTTATTAAGTGTTAACTTTGAAATTGACACAGTGCTGGGTGTTGAATATTTACTGAATTGAATCGAAACGGGGGTTTGAAAGGTGAGTAAGACACAGTCCTTGCTCTTGTGGAGTTTAGGGCCCACTGGGGAAGGCAAATGTACTGGCAGGTAATTAGAATACGTCGTGTTAAATGTTATAATGCTTTATGAAGCTCAGAAAATGAAATGACTAACTTGTCTTAAGGAGTTTGCTGCAAATTCCTCATGGGAGGTGACATCTGAGCTGTGGGCTCAAGAAGGAATAAAAATATATCCTTGAGAGGATAGTTTAAGTGTTTTGATACTACAGTATTGAAAATAAAATTTCTCCCTACAAATCATTTGTATTTTGGAGGATAATTTTGTCTAGGAAATTGAAGTATCACTGTTAATGATTATTCTGATATTTGTTTAAGAAATTGGGGTCAGATGGTATGGGCCTGAAAATGTGAATTGACTGCCTGGGAGAGGAGAGATGAAACATTTCAGATGGAAACTCACACATCCCTGATGACGACCTCAGGGGAGATTTTGGAGGGGAGATGATAGAGCTAAACTGACCCCACCTGGATGCTCACATGGAAAAGAGGAGGGTGCACCGGCTAGGAAGAGGGCATCAAGGGACTTATCAGGGAACCTGTGTGAGGATTTGGAAAGGGTGGCCAGAAAACAAGGGCTTCCCAGACTACCTGACTTCTCCAGGGACCTAGAGATGGAAATCGCATCTCATGCTGGAGAATGACAGTAACCTGTGAAGTTATGAGAGCAGCAGGGAGAGCGAGGCAGGAGGAAAAGCTCTTCAGGGAGAGAAAGGTCATGTGAAAGCCACTGAATGGCAAACTAATTCTGTGCTACCCAGCAAAAACACTGTTTTTAATATGTGTGAACAAAACAAAAGAAAAAGAAAAGAAAAGCAAGAAAAAAAGCCCTTGCCATGTAGACTGTATTGATTTCTGGGAATAAGTAGGAAAATTCTCAGATCCAGGGCCTTCTTGGAGGGAAAAAAATCCAGATAAAACTTCTTCCTGTGAGCTATTGAAAGCTGTTGGGGATCACAAGCAATCAGTGCTCTGAGTTCAACACCATGTATTAGTTTTGTCTGTTTTAGAATTTCATATAAATGGACTCATACAGCTAAAAAAGAAAAAAGCTAGCTAATATAAATGTTTAATTATATCAGATAAATATAATTACC
>NW_004624751.1:21195877-21209285 GCF_000247695.1 Heterocephalus glaber
GTGGAATCTCAGTGTTGTTTTCATTTGCATCTCTTAAATGCCCAGTGATGTTGAATATTTTTTCAACATTCAATGTGAACTAGCTCAAACAATCAACGAGTGGAATCTCTTCTTATTAAAAAGCTTCTCTGAGGCCGGGGATTTAGCTCAGTGGTTTCGCCGCCTGCTGTGCAAGTGCAAGGACCAGAGTTCAATCCCTGTTACCGCCCCCCCCCAAATAAAATAAAATAAAAAGCGTCTCTGCACAGCAAGAGAAACCACCAACATTGTGAAGAGACAACCCACAGTGTGGGAAAAAATTTTCACCTGTTGTTTCTCAGACAAAGGTCTACTATCTAGAATCTATAAAGAACTTAAAAAATATCAGATCTCCCAAATTTAAAGACCCAATCAAAAAATGCGCATCTGAAATGAACAGACATTTCTCAGACCAAGAAGTAGCCTTTGACTAATTTTTGAATAGTTTTCTAAGCAGTCATATTTTTCATATTAATAGTGTATTGATTACTTTGCTATTACTGGAACAAATTACCTGACATCTGCAATTTAAAGGAGGAGAGGTTTATTTTGGCTCACGGTTTCAGTGGGTTTACTCTATGGTCAGCAGGCTTGAAGGAAGAAACAGCATGGTGAAAGGGTATGGCATAGAAAAGCTGCTCATTCTATGATGGTCAGGAAGCAGAAGGAAGGGAGGATCTGGGGATAATCATAGATCCTTCCAGATCCTAGGGACCTGCCTCTTCCAACCAGTCCCCTCTCCAAACACAGGAGACTATTTGGGGATATTTTAGTTCTAAACCCTAACATTGTGTCCATGGCTCCTAAAAGGCTCATGTCCATTTTGTTATGTAAAATATACTTAGTCTAACCGTTATGGTCACCAAAGTCTTAACAGCATTTCAGCATTACTGAAAAGCCCAAGTCCAAATTCTTCTCTGAGATGCAAGGTGAATCCTTAGCTTCATGATAAAAGGTCATGGCCCAGGAAAGCTGCTCATGGCATGATAGACAGGAAGCAGAGAGAGGGGGAGGAGCTAAGGACAGATGTTCCTAATAATGTTCCATAGTTTACCTAATGTTTCCCGAACTATTCATGTTATTATGAGTTTTCTTTTTTCTTCTCCAGACTCATTTTGTTTCTGTGCATGAGTGTGTGCATGTGTGTGTTGTTGTGGATGGAACCCAGGGCCTCTTGCATGGTGGCCAAACACACTACTCCTGAGACATATTCTTCCCAGTCTCCTCTTTTCTTTCATAAGTGCACCGTGCACCTATCATTATCTTTGTTCTTTCTGACTCCCTTCCCCTTCAACTCATATTCTGTATTCCTCTGAATTAAATTTCTAAAGGTGAATTTTCAGTGCCATATGGTATAAATACTTTACAAATTTTACAATACATTCCAAAATCATCATCCAAAAAGATTGAACCACTCTACAGTGTCATTTGCACCCTCTGGTCTCACCAGTGTTGATTTTTTAGCATTCCCTGCCTTTATGTCCTCATCGTCCCAACTCCCAGTCCCCGGCTGGAAAGTCTAAATTACTGCCATCGTGTTGCAGTTTCATGACAGCTGCCTGTCACCCCGCTTCTTATTCACTGCACATTAGAACAATTATACCTCCCCATTGTTTATCTCATGTCATTGTCAGAATTATTCTTCTGTGGCTTCTATCCCTTTTTGGATAATGTTACGTTTTTAATTAAAATAAAGCATTACACCAGTTGTCATCTACCAAGCTTACTGTTTCTATTTTATTATATTAAGAGACTATGCAGCCTAGTTCCAAAAATGCAGGCTTTCCACTCAGAGAGATAAAAATTTAAATTCTGATGCTATTATTTGCCAATTTGTGTAACCTCAAGTAGAATCCCTGGATCTTGGGTTCCTTGTCCTTTGGATCAGAACAACTCTACAAGCCCTCATGGTTACTATGATGGAAGGTGTGTAAAACATTGGTTGGCATTAGGCACTCAATAAATAGTATTTTCACTCTATCACTACCATATTCCTATTCCTGTTCTTTTTTCAAAATATTTCTTGCAAATATTTTCCCATTTCTAAACCATTGTAAACAACTGAGATTATTTTATTTTATTTCTTTGTTTATTGTCCCTGCTGAATTTAATTTTTTTCTTTGGAACCATCTTCTCTCATTTCCATATTGGATCTTCTTACTTCAACAATTACTTCTTTTTTTATATATTAGTTCTTTTATTGGTACATTTTAGATATACAATTCATTTACATTTACTGTTGGTGTTTGTACCTGTACACGATGTATCTTGGTTCTTATTTTTTCCCCATTACCTGTGCGCCCTTCACCCCCTACACCCTTCTTTATTTACATAGACATCATTTCCATTTTTTTTCTTTTCTCATAGTTTTTCCTTTCCCTCTTTTCCCTTCCCCTTCCCCTCCAACAATTACTTCTTAAAATGAATATTTTCACATGTAGATTTTTTTTGAGTACTAAGATAAAATTTGGGAAAAAATGGTGAAGAGATCTATCATGTAATATGAAAAGAAAGGTTGTCAGTCTAATAGAGAAAAAAGAAAGAAGGAGAAAGAATGTTTATAAAATATTTTTTTCTGGAAAATAAAATGATTTCTGAAACTGAATGGCTCTAAGATAGCTTCTTGATCTTGGTGCTGGCAGGACTTGGGTAAGAGACACATAGCCTCCAGCAACTCCTTGGATAATTATGCTTACAAAGTGCTTTGCACTCTGCTTGCCCTATTTAAATTTTTAATTGTACAAAACATTTCCTTGACCTAAGGAAACTTACAAGTTATCTGAAAAAATAAAGCATTTGTAAAAAAAATTGTATATGATTATTATTAGATAAACAATGCTACCAGCAAGAGATGTCAGACCAGGGTTTTCAAATTCCAGTACCAAGAGGAGAGGAGCAGAAGTTGTCCCTAAAAGTACTGACATTTAGTTTAAAAAATAGCAAAAACACCATCATGATGTTAAGCATCAAAATATATCTGAATTGGGCCGGGGATTTAGCTCAGTGGTTCTGCCACTTGCCTCTCAAGTGCAAGATCCTGAGTTCAATCCCTGGTACCAAAAAACCCCAAAACATTTGAATGGCACTTTTGTGGGATGCTTTGTGAATGCTTAGACACAAATTATGTTTACAGAGCCAGTCATGGTTCAGAAAGAGTTTACAGGAGCTTTGGTACTGGACTGTAAATGTCAAGTGGGATTTGTGTAAGTGAAGAGGTGAGACCACATGCTGGGTAGAAAAGGTAGAGAAAGAGAGAGTGAAAATCAGTGAGAGATTTGATTTTCTTTAAGGAAGAAATTCATGTTTAAGACAAAAGCTCCAATGATGAAAAGGAGTTGATGTCAGTGTAGTCAGTGGAAAAGTATAAAAGTAATGTTTTAGATGATTGTGCAGGTGGCATGCTGAAACTGGGAGACAAGAAAGTCTGGAGAAAGGGAAACCAGAGAAAAGATGATTTCAATGGTCCAGGTGCAAGGTCCTAAACATCACACAAAGCATAATGGTGATGAAAAATTGAAAAGAAGAATACACAAAAGAAATATTTTGTAAGGAGAATTAATAGACATTGAGAAAGATAAAATTTGGACCTGAAAAAAATGAAGGTTTCAGTCCATCGATGTTTCAAACTTGGGCAAAATACCAACTAAAATATAAAACAGAACTACCTTGGGGGCAGTTCTGAGTGTGATTGTTTGTATGTGAGGCGAGATCCTCATGTGATGTAGGGTGTCTGTGGCTGGGAGAAGTGAGTCAGGAGATGTGGATCTGGAGATCAGATAAGAGAAGGTTATGTGGAAGGAGGAACTGGGAAATGATCAACAGTTAGAGGATCAAAATTGTTTCAGTAGTTTGACAGGGAAAGAAAAGCAAGCTATCAAGGTAGTTGGAACAAGGAGAATTAACCAGAAAACTCTCACTTTTTTAGGAAAAGGAAGGGAAGTTGAAGAAATTCATGAAATAGGAGCACCTCTTTCCTGTGGGATAGTGCTTTTCCCACATCTTATTGGATCTGAGAATTAAGTCTTTTGATGCATGGGAACAGAGATATAGGTGCTCCCTTTCTTTCAGTAAGTAAGGTCAGAGCTTCAAGGGAGAAAAACCATTATAGATCCCTGAAATTGTGCATGAATTTAAATTTTTTTTTTTTTTTGGTACCGGGGATCAAACTCGGGACCTTGCGCTTGCGAGGCAGGCAGTGGAACCACTGAGCTAAATCCCCGGCCCCTAAAATGTTTTTGTAGGATACTTCTACGACATTTATTACCTACTATGGAATTTTGCTAAGTATTCTATTGGACTTGTAGTGCAATGATAACTTTTTATTAAGAGTTTTGATAAATTCTAACAGCCAAGACCCATTCACCAGGCAAATGTTTTTTATGCTCATTTACAATCATGGCAGGCACTGCGGATCCTCCTTAATGTCTGATTCCCTCCCCTTCAGGCAGAGGAATGGGCTGCTTTCTCTGACCTGTTGACCCTGAGGTTAGGCATGTGGTACAGTCTGCTTTGGCTGCAGTGGTGAGTGGAAGTGCTGTGTGTTCGTACTGACTCAGTGCTCCAGCCTGTTCTTCCTTCCCCAGTGGTCCATCATTGGCACACATACTGTGTAGGTGCCCTGAGACTGAAGGACCAGGAAGAGAAGCCAGCACCTGGAGATGGGCTGCCTGGGAGTATTTGTCATCAGGACCCACAGCAGACCTGGAGAGGGAGAGAGAAACCTTTACTGGACTTTTAAAAAAATCACAACATAACCTAGGTTATTCTGGTTAATTGAAAGAATAAAATATACAAAGAGGCAATTGTAAGATGCCCAAGGCCTTCTCTTTAGTTATTTGAAATGCCAAATATGAATCCTTATACTTAGAATGCACATTTTTATAATCATACTTATCAGGCGTAAACAGAATAGTCATAATAGCTGATATTTATTAACCTCTTGCAGTGTGCTAGGTTCTGTTTTAAAATCATCTAATCACTGCTCATTCTCTCAGTTATTCCTATGTTTGCCCAAAGAAGAGACTGCTGTTAATAATAAGGTCATTTTAGTGATGGGGAAATTGAGGACAAAAGGGGTTTAGTAGCTTGTCCATGGTGCATTTAATAAGGTCATGTTACAGATTTGGAAACTAAGGATGAAAAAAGTAATAACTTGTCTATGGTGGATTCAAGATTCAAACCCATAATGGTCTCATTTGGGATTCTGCAGTGGCTTCTCAATGTGTCTGTGAAAGGTAAGTAGCCATTAATACTATATATATCATGGATCTTATTTTTTCTGAGAATAAAACATGTTTCTTCCTTCTGTGTAATTCTTCTAAAAATCCTTCAAACTTGATATACTTTCTGCTGCTAATTAGTAAATTAATTTTCAAACTAAAAGACGAGATGCAGAGTTTTTTTTTTTTTTGAGGACTGATAGTGTTACCATGTGTGCTGGGGTCCAAGACAGGTTCCTAGGTTCTCAGGCACAGCAAAGAACTGGAAAAGGTATGCAATGGTAAGGAAAAAGTAGCAAAGTTTATTAAGGTTATAGTGCTCAGAGTGAACAGGCTCACACCTACAAAAACAAAATGCCATGAAAGCTGAGGTCATAAGATAGGGGTGCCCCCCATAGGGGTCTTCCAGGGCATGATTGATAACATGATTGACAGGATGCTGTTATGTCTGCTTTATCTATCACACATGCCCTTTCCCATAATCCATCCTGTTATAATTATGTGTATAGGATGCAGTCCATATGCATGAACCTTCAGTGAGCTCCAGGTGAACAAAGGTTCTTGCAGCTCATGCAGGCAGGTCTGGTGTGTATGTATCCTGGCTTGGAAATTTCTTGGAAATTTGAAATTTTCCTGGGCAGTCTGAGGGGTCTTTGTTTTTCTTATCTCTGCCATTGTGTAGTAAGCTTTAGGACAAGGGTGGGGTTGGGTTGGCCCTAGAGCATTGCTCAGGTTAGTGGAGGGGAGTGGTCTTATAGCAAATGGAGGGGGCAGCACTGGCCTCGTAGCCCCCAACTGTACTATGTGTATTAATAGCAGTTGTGAAAATGAGAAACCTTGATTAGCTTCCATGTGGGAAGCAAAGCCCTGGCACATTGGATTATAGTGATACCTTGATAATCAATTAACTGGTTGGTTGATTGTGTACCTGTGGGAATGAACACAAACTTCAGAGATGAGAAGTCTTTGATTGTGGACCATTTAAATGAGCATTTATTTAGCACCTCTGATGTAAGCAAAGTGGCACTGGGAGTTATTAGGATTCAAAATGATTATACACAATACCTTAGGAGCTCACAAATCTAGTGGTATTGTGATATCCATAATAACAGAATGTAATATTTCTGAGCATTAAAAATGTGCCAGCAGTCTAAAAACCATTGAATCGTGCACTTAAAAAAATGAATCCATTTCTCACTTACTCTTCAAATTAATTTTTTTTCACTGTATATAATAGAGATAAATATCTGAGGCTCTGAGAGGTCAGGTAATGTACCTGGGGACATACAGTGAGGGTAGTGCTAGGACTCAAAGTAAATTTTGTTGGATATTTAGGCCCACACCTTTCTTTGAAATTAAAGATTTGAACATGGTATGTAAATAAATACTTTATGTTAAAAGTTAGCTTTTATAGTTATTTCCTATTTACTAGACATGATGCTGATTTTTCATTTTCAATAGTGAAACATAGTTTTATTTTAAAATAAATAGGTAGGTAAAATTAAATCAATCAAAATGAAAAAATAATTGTGAAGGTGGTATTTGAATGCTCCAATGTGGAAAATACTGTACCACACTGTTCTCTTTAACTCTCTCAGAGTGACTGAGTGAGGTTATGCTGCTGTAACCAACAGCCCCAGAATCTAGGGGCTTAAGAGAAATGATAGATTCACATTATATAACCAGCATAACCAGAGGGGGATGTAGTGATGAAGTGTTTCTGGCCCACGCCTGGTCACTCAGGACCGAGACTGACACAGGCTCCATTCTTTTCTGTCACTCAATTGGACACTGGAGGATTAAGCCGGGACTAGATCCATGAAAGCCTGAGGGGCTTGCACCATATCCTGAGGGTGAGCAGGATTAGTGCTTTTAATGGCTTTCCTTCTATTCATGCTACCACAGGCGAACAGGGCCTAAGAAGATAATACAACGTGTTGCCTGGGGACATCACTAAGGGCTTTGCTATTGAAACCTAATATATGAAAATCCAGGCTGATGATGCAAATAAATGTGGAGTTTTTTTCTACTACAAAAGGATTCTTTTCTTAAATAAAGGATTAATTAATTGCAGGGTGTTCTTTAAGAGTCAATATCCCTTCGGTGAGCTATTTGAAATGAATATTTATTTATTTCTAGGGTTTTAAATTTTTTTATTAATACATGCTTACAGTACATAATGATTACACCTAACATAGCTCAATCGCCTTTTCATCCTCTTCCCTCCTCTCCTGCCTGTCCCTCCCTCCCTTGGTCCTTTCCCATTTGAGAAAGATCGATCTCCCTACTTCCTACCATCTACCTTTTATTTTGCTCTTTAATTTTTTGCATACCCAACTCTTTAGAAACTCTTTTGTGGTGCAGTTTTGCCTGTTATACAATGATAATCACAATGCAACTTTTAAAAGGTAAATATTGATCCCATTAACATCATTGGCGAATGGATATTTTTCCTTTGAGAATGTAATGAAAGCAAGTGTAACTTAGATTCTAAACATTATAACAGGTACAATTTTGAGAGGCAGAAACATTTCCATTTAACCCTCTACCTCTTGGTTTGCTTTTAGATCAGTGCCTAATATGTTTTATTTGATTATTTAAGCTCCTACCTCTTGGTTTGATTTTAGATCAGTGCCTATTATATTTTATTATCTACTTGCAGAATGTCTTCTCTAGTAACTCCTACAAGGCCAAGACTATTGTTGTCTCTCTAGAACCTGACACGGGGCCTGGTTCCTAGTAGGTGCTCAATCAGTGTTTACTGATTGACTAAACACTTTCTTGAATTTCTCAAACTAAATTCCAATGCAAAGTGCTTCTCTAGCGAGTTTCATTTCTGGCATCCATGACTTTCTTTTAAATTCATTACTTCTTTTTGCCTTTTGCTAGATTAATAGTTAATCCAAGATAAATAAGGAATATGCTTCAAGAGACACAACGCATCCTTAAATTGTTGATTCCTGTGGCTGAGAAAAACAAGTGTATCTGTGCAGTCAAGAAAAAATTCTAGGCAACCTTAGTGTATTTGTCTAGTTTTGAAACATTAAGGGCAATTTATCAGCCATTATACTTTAGTTAAGTGCTAATCAAGTTTATGTTTCTCCACCAAGATAAATGAGAAGAACTCTGTTTGCAGGAGAACATTAAAACCATCTATTACATGGTCTCGAAGATGCTTTTGACTTTAATTTTCTATAAAGAGCATATGCTATTGTGCTTAAGTGTCCATTTCACAAAAGCCCTCATCTCAAGCAGGACAGTTCATTAGTAGGAAAATAATTTGCAAAAGAATTATCTTCTGCCTATATTCTCTCACTTTCCAAACATTTTTTTTTCTTTTAGGAACATTTCTGTTACATCTGATTACGTCCTGAAGGATATGTATTGAAGTGGATTCCAAATTCTGTGCCACTTGTGCCATTGGGAGCACTGGTTCCCAAATGATCTCAGTTCCCCTATTCAAGCTTATGCATCATTCCTCATCCTTGAAATTTATGTGACAAGCTAGAATTGTGGGCATGTTTGCATTTGCTTCTCAGAGTGCAAAACTTACAAAGAAGTAGAAAGCAAATGCATGCAAGGGCTCAGATTAGCACTTGAGCTCAGTAATAAAGGATCTGCCAGTAATTAAACCACCTCAGAATAATGAAATGATTGTACACAGCAGTGAGGAAGGCCCACCATAGCTAATGGAAAGGAGGATTTGGGCTTTAAGGGAAACATTTACCTGCCAGATGTTTTCTTTTGATGCTTGTGAAAAATGACATTATCCAGAGGCATCTGGTTTGTGCATCTTTGTTTAGATGAAATTAAGCAGGGGTCACAATATATTTATACTGTCTTTAAGTTTTAGAGAATCTAGGAGCTAAATATTTTGGAGGTCTTTGTTAATCAGAGAGGTGCTGTAAACCAGAATGGATATCCTGGGGTGGGGGTTAGGGCCAGGAGCAGCCATTGTCTAGCAACAGAGTGACTCTTCCTCCTAGCTCATGTTATTGTAGTTCCTTTTCAGAAAACAACACTTAAAGCTATTTAGATGGAGGGGAGTGAATAGGGATGAAGAGACCAATTAACCAATTTTTCTTGGCCTTTCCTCACACATAGACACATTCTGTACAACACCCCAGTTTTGATGTATTATTTTAATTAATCCCAGTCTTTTGATTCCTGCAAAAAGAAGGTTAGCAAATGTAACAATGCTCGGGAGTTTCTTTATTGTAAAAGACACATAATTTCAAGCATTTAATAAGGTAGATTTATTCTGGGTAGTTTAGCTTGCACATTCACTCAAACAGCCCTCCCCAAAGACAACATTAAAAATGTGATTAGTTAGCTGCCATCAATAACACAAAATAGGAAAATGCTCTCTGAAGGGACAGCTTTGTGGAGGGCACTGCACAGTGTGTAGTAAAAATATATGGCCTAATAAGTTTACATTTGCAGGCTCATTTGTTAAAACTCTTGAATTTCTAATTTGTGTCGGAAAGATAAATGGATGGAGCCATGGTAAAGTGTGAGATTAATACTGATGGATGGGGATTCAGTTTTTTGCTAGCCTCTTAGTTCCATACAACCCAGTAGGCAGTTTATAGGAAAACCAAATGTAAATAAAAAGAAGGACATTATTTACTCTGGTTGAGACCAATTACCAGCTATTTTGTTCTGTTCAGCCCCATGGTTAGGGAAATTTCTATATAATCTAATTATTATACTTCAGTCATCAAAAGGCCTACAATTTATAATTTGATGTTTCTAAGATTGGACCCTAGAAACTTCTTTATGTAAGGAGTGGTTAGTCTCATCTATTTGGTATTTCCTCAAATATCTACTCAAACTGTCCCTAAAATAATATTTCAGGATACAACATGGCAAGAAAGTATGAGCTCTGAGGAACTGCATAAGAATGGTGGATTTTTCCATAGCCAAGGATTTAGAAAAACCAAATGAGTTTTCTGTGGGAAATAGCAAAACATAAACTTAATGTCTTTTTTTACCATCCTACCCCCTTTCCCCAATCCCTCTATCACCATCGTGGGAGCACAACACTGGTGATCCTAGGCAGTCCCCTAGCAGGGAGTTTACCATGTGCCTCATAAACTTCCTGCCTCTATGTCTCTGATGGCCATCACATCAGACATGGCAGCAACATTCAATGGCAGACAGGGAGGAAAATAAATACATAAAATGTTTAGTTTGGCCAATGCCATACTAAAATCATGAGATAAATCTCTAACACATTTGTAAACTAGCTTCTTTGGCTAAAATATGTACATATTTCTAATCATAAATCATGCTCAAAAATTTTATGCAAATAAATCATTAGGTCTACTTGGAGAGGTGGAAACAAGCAAATTACATTCTCCTTCCACTTCCTCCTCCTCCTTCTCTTCTTTCTTGTCTTCTTCCTTTTTCGTCTTATATCACACACCTGAAAGCAGTCTCCAGGAGCAAAGTGCTAATCATTTTTCAATTTCCCTGACTCCTACAGAACCCTAGATATCTTCTGCTTTGGGGGAAAGTGCTTTGGCCAGGGAAATAAAATTTTTAAAAAATCTAGAAGTCGGCTCTGTTTCCATGTCTTAAAAGCTATATGATGTTCAGGTTACTTACCTTCTCAGAATCTCATTTTCCTCATCTCCAGAATGAGAAAAATATTTATTATAAAGGCTATATAAGGATGAAATGGGTAAACATGATCGTACTTTAGTAAGTTGTTCAGTTCCTTATGTAGCCTTCATTAAAATGAAAACTAACATAAAATACTAAAAATTACAACAGGAAATTTACAAACAACCCATGTGGAGTAATCATGTGGCCTTGTCAGTAGGTGTTGATATTAACCACAGCCCCTCCATGAACATGAGTCCCCGGGTTATGGTTGACACACTTTGGCTGACTCAGAGGGGCTACCTGGGGAGGAGCTGTGCCTCTTATTCTACCACTTCTCCATAAGCCTGTGTGAGCTATTTGGGCTGTCACTGTGGAGTGTACTGGCCTCAGGATGTTGGCCTTCAGGCCTGACTTGGTTCTCTCTCTCCTGAGTCCCAGTGGCAATTTTTAGCCCAGGGCTCTCCACAGAGATTTCTGAATAAACTACACTTGTTGACCTGGCATTGTATAGCAAGGCTCTTCAGAGAACCATCTGCGACTGCACTGTAGCTAAGGCTCATTTTAGTGCTGATTGATTTTGTAGGCCCTGTTTAGACCAGTCCTGGGAAGGTAACCTAATCTGGAGATTTGTTTTTTCTCTAATTTCTTTAGGAATTAGCAGGAGTTGCTTCACAGGCAGCCAGTAAACTTTATTGAGCATGTAGTATGTGTCTTAAAAGGATCTCTTTTTGTGGGAATGAATGAAAATTATTTTTAACTGGGGCCGAGGATATAGCCCAGTGGCACAGCGCCTATGGCAAGTGCAAGGTCCTGAGTTTGATCCCCAGTACAAAATAAATTATTTTCAACTGTGTTTATGATGTACCCCAAAGTCAAGTGTCTGTAACAGAAGGAGAGTGCAAAGGAATGGAGGCAAAAGTTCCAAACATATTGAAATTTGTTATTTGGAGTCATCTGTTCAAAAAATAAAGCAATATGTAGAATAAAGCTGAGTGCCTTCCAAATGTTTTTTGGTCCTTATTATTTTTCCTGCAGATCATTTTAGAAAACTCTAGGAATAGATTTAGAATGTACTTAAGGGTCCCTTGCTTAGGGCTAGGAGGAATTAGAGGAAATATAAAGTACACAAAATAGAGGCATTCTCCTTTTTTATGGGCCTTTGATCTAAGGCCAATAGAGGAATTTGTGTAGGTTGGTGAACCTCCTATAAACTGTAAAATAGAAGTGTCTTTTCAGAGTTTTAGGTAAATATGTGGTAAATATGAAGAAGTATATTAATTTCAAAACTTTTAATACTATTCTATTAATATTCTGGGAGGCTGGGAGTATAGCTCAGAAGAACAGTGTGTGCCTAGAATATGGAAAACTCTAGGTTCAATTCCATGCCTCCCCTGACCCCCAAAACATTCTCAATGGTTTTCTATTGTCTACAAGATAAAAATCCTAAGATCCTCATCCCAGTGTATGAAACCCTTTGGAATTTGTCCCTAAAATTTGTCTTCCTATCATTCTATTTCTTATTAATGCATTTTAACCTCAGTGACATGAACCCATTTGTAGGTTGTCAGAACACTTTCTTCCCAGGCAATGCGTGCTATTCAGATGCTGTTCCCTGGACTGGAATGTTGCCCTTGGGCTCTGCTAACTGATGCCACCTCCTCCAATCTTTAAAGCTTTGCTCAAATGCTTCCTCAAATGAAGCCAACCTGAACAACTGCTTCCTTTCTACTCCTCCCTGTGCTTTCTTCTCCTCTTCCAGTCCCTATCCACTATCTGGCAATCTTGTTTGGCTGTTGTTTCTGGGTATATAAACTATGAGCCCCACAAAGACAGAAATCTGTGTTGTTCCCACACATAGTGAATACAAGAACAAAGAAACAAGAAATCTGAAGGAGGAGAGCCATCGTTTGCACTGAGTTTTTCAATATTTTGTCACTGAGGAGGGGGAATGCCACAGTCATTCGCTGGTTGATTAAACACACATGATGAGCATGATTGAGACAGGCTGGACTAGCAGTTGACTAAGCCAGAAAGTGAAGTCAAATTTATGCCCTTAAGAGTGAGTGATAAGTGTTAGGTCTGGAGTAAACTTTTTCTCATCATTATTTTAAAACTTTTCTGTAGTATTTTCTTTTTTTAAAAAATTTTATTTATTGCCACATTTCAGGTATACAATAAAATGACATTCATCGTTGCAAATTTGCACCTTTACATAATCTCTCTTGGTTCTTAATTTTTCCCCCTTCCCCTGCCCTCCCTTCAACCCCTCCATCCCTCCCTATTTACAAAGACTTTGTTTCCATTATTTCATTTCCTTATATTAATTCCGTTCCCTTCTTTCCTTTCCCCTACCCTTCCCACTTCCCCTTCCCCTTTGCCCCTTTTCTTCCCATTTCACATTATCTATTAAACCTTTTAGTCCTTTTCAGTTTCTCACCCTAGAGAAACTTAGGTATTTACACGAGTCTCCTATTTATGTCACTTAAGAGTATTGCCTCAATGTGCATCCATTTAGCTATAAATGTCTCTAGTTTCTCATTCTTTATGGCTGAGTAATACTC
>NW_004624751.1:21213514-21225550 GCF_000247695.1 Heterocephalus glaber
TTCTTTTCCTGGTCACTAATTGCAATCTTATCTTCTATATCTGAAATTCTGTCCTCACATTGGCTCATTCTGCTGTGTAATCTTTCAATGGAGTTTTTCACCTCCTGGAAATCTGTTTGCATCTGTTTTATGGATTCCATTTGTTTCCTATGTTGGGACTCCATCATGTTCCACAGTTCCTCTCTGGATTTATTAATCATGTCTTGCACTATGGGCATAATCTCTGCTGTTACCTGAGAAATTATTTCTGATTTAATTTTTGCAGATCCTCTTTTCTTGCCAGCTCAAGGAGTCCAGGTGTTTGAGTGTCAGAGTGTTCCATCTTGTTTCCCTTTGGGGTTGCGGTAGGTCATCTGAAAGTCTTGTTTTGAGGCCTGTTTCTGTGTCTTCTCATTTCGATGGGGGTTGCAGGAGGTCGGGTGGGTGTTGCTGGCGCCTGTGGGGCTCACCTCCTCTGTGCTGGGAGCAGTGGCACTTTGACCAAGAAACCTCCTCCTCTGTGCTGGGAGCAGTGGCATGTCGACCAGGAAGCCTCCTTTTCTGTTCTTCTACAGTATTTTCAGGAGGCTATTAGATTCATTAATGATCATGTTTATGACTTTTTGCTCTTTGCTGTGATAAAAAGAAACACAGTACTTAATGTGGTAATTCTCAGCCAGTATTAGGCCAGAAGCACATACATAACATTAAACTGAATAAAGTACATGACCAATGAATGTTCTTTATTTTGAATTCACAAACTTGTAGACCTGAAATTTCATTTGGTCAAACTTTGAGAAGCTATAGCCTCTATCAATAACCAAAATCCTGTAGAATCAAGCAACCTGTTGGGCTCTTGTTTAATAAGAATTTTAGGAAGAATTAAATCTGTAATGAATCCTTTTAAATTTGCCTTCAATCTTCTCCATGGTGATGACAGCCTTGCATATGCATACCCACATTTACTTCTCAGTGGGAGAGCATATTTGACATTTCAAAGACTACAAAATATGATCTGGAAAATAAACACTGCTGTAGTAATTTTGATGGTTGATCATCTTTTTAATGTAATGTCAGTTAACTTTGAGACTGTAAATTAAGCTGACTTGATTTGTTATCAATTTTCAGTGCCATTTAGCATCCTGAACAAAAAAGCAAAACAAAACAAAAAACCGTCATCAGATTCAGGGAGGATGAAGCATACGGATGCATTTTTATCTTTTTGAGAGAATTGTCAAGTGTTTTCCAGCATCAAAATGTAGGTTGCTTTGATGAATTTTAAGAGACAAAAGACATTTTATGTTTTTAGATTTAAGGAAATGATATTCTAGCAAAGAATCTATTACCTCATTCTTCATCGTAGTGTTGGTGAGCTTCTACCCATGGGGAGAACCAAGTCCTCTCTTTTAGGTTGTACTGATTCATAAAAATAAATTTCTGTGGAATTCTGTCAATAGGTGTGTGATGAGTTTTGTGGTTGCATTGCATTATTGCCTTTGTTAAGATATTTGTTGTTGTTTTTAAACTGAGTGCTTTAAAGTTATATTGACCTACTTTGGAATTGAAATTGTCCTTATATTTCAGACCCTGATAAAGTGGACAATTTTCATGGGATATAGAACTTTTGTGTACTGAATTCCATCTTTTGAAAGTAAAGTTATGAATTTTAGAATCTCAATATATGACAGAAACCTAAGACATTCCACCAATTCCCTATCCAACTCAAGAAATACCAAGTATATGCTAGAGAATTAGCCACTTTGATGGTAGCCTTCCTGGCCTGTACTGTTCACTGTGAAAGTATGTGTTCATAGGTGCTTAGAATCCAAGGACAGGCTGGAGGAGTATAATGCTTAGAAAATAAAATTAATTTCAAAAAGTCATTTCCTGTTTTTATCAACAGAACACCCACATCATTTGGAATGTGAAGGCTTTTCCTGAAGAGAGGAGCACAATGAAAATTTCAGTCTCCATCCTGTCCTTCCCTGCTCCTTAGTCCTACTCCTCACAACTATCTCTATCTTTTAGTTGTTTCTTGTGGTCTCTACCTCTGCATTTCTATTTTAAATTTATTAATATTATTTTTATTATATTCTAATTCACAGCAGTTTTTCATAGAATATCCAAGAGAACAAATACTTTTTGGGGATGACTATTATGTATCTAGAATAAAGTGAGAAAAAGGTTTAATTCTCAGCATCTGGCAAAGCTGATCTCCTTTTTGAAGAGTGTAAGGTAATAATATATTTGTGCACTTTTAGAGCCTCATATTCTATCCATCAAATTATTTTTTTCAATTTTTTATTAGTACATAATGATGATTATTATTAATGTAGTGCATGATGATTGCATTCTTCACGGGGAGCTGTTGTGATAACACATCTTAATTGTTTTAACTCCTTCCCCTCTTTCCTCACCTTTCCTTCCATGTCTTGCTCCCCTTCCCTTTTGTAAAAGATTTATCTCCTGATTTCCTATTATTTTTTATTTTGTTCTTTATTTATATTTTAGGTTTCTCATAGAAGAGAAACTATGTGATATTTAAGCTTGTGTGTCTAATTTATTTCACTTAACATCATGGTTTCAAGGTGCATTCATTTGCCTACAAATGCTCATTTATCATTCTTTATGGCATAGTAGTTCTCCACTGCATATAAATACCACACTTTCTCTACTCATCTACCCTAATAACAAGTCATGATAGGCATGTAGGATGCTTCCAAGATTTGACTATTATGAACTGGGCTACTATAAATATGGGTATGATGCATCATTGTAATATGATATCGTTAACTCTTTCAGGAAGATACCTAAAAGGGGAATAGATGGGTTGAACAGAACCTCTGTATTTCTAGATAACATGTTTCTATGACTATTTGTTTAAATTAGTACAATCACCTTTAAATTGATTTATCAATTTTAGAAACACCTACTCACGTGTTATCATGGTAGATGAGGATATAGTTCTTTTCAACCATCTCTTTCCACATATAAATATAGTTATATCATCATCTTTCAATATAGTTATGTTGTAATTTTTTCATAGCCATGCCAGGCTTTTATTTAAAGGCCAAGAATATAGTGCATTAAAAGAAAGAGAGTACAGGCTAGTTTCAAAGGTTTGGAGACATCTAGGCATAAGACCTTTGGGATCCTCATTCACAAATGGGCATACTTCATCTCTACTTGAAACACCAAGATCTGTACAGGGAACCTTGGCTGTAGGAGGACACAAAGCAACATTCCTAGGGGCTTTTCTACATCATAATTTTTTATTAAAATCTTAAGTGTTCATATCATTCTGACAATGTAAATATTTTTTACTGGTGAATGCAATATTGCACAGGGGTTAAATTTGTTTTCTAATAAAAGTTATTGTCCTAGTATTATTAATTGCCAGTTTTTTCTTTTGCTAAGTTTTCATAAAATCTTCCTAACCCCTCAAACAGCATCTCAACCTAATTTTTCAAGTCATCACATGTATATGATCATTTGCAAAGTCTGTCTCCCCACCACAGCATCCCTCCTGCAGTTCTTTATCCACCTGTTCCAACCTGGCACCCGCTCTAGGTTGATCAGCGTTCTCTTTTTTGGAACCGGGGATTGAACTCAGGACCTTGTGCTTGTGAGGCAGGCACAGTGCCACTGAGGTAAATCCCTGGCCTGGTCAATGTTCTCTTTACTGTTACCCTGAAATCCTTTTTTACTTCTACTGTGTCTTTCTCTTTTTTTGATTTACTTATCCTCAGTTTAGTAGATGGCTCCTGACATAATGGTTTCGGTGCAACTTTTCAACTTTAAAATAGTGTGAAAGTGATTCACATTCAGTGGTGATCATACTTCAGATTTTGAATTTTGATCTCTTTCTGGGCTAGCATCAACCAAGAGTAAGCAACTGATACACTAATGTGGACTGCATTGCTAAACTACAATGATCAGTTAGGTATCTTAACTGTGTTTTTGACTTACTGGTATTTTCAACTTAGGATAGATTTATTGGGATGCAACCACATCATCAGTTGAGGAGCACTTGTCGACTGTAATTTATGAAAAAGGATGCAGGGAAATGAAATGATTTGGAAAGTTGTATGCTAAAAATATCTTTTAGTCTACCCTCACACTTGACTAATAATTTGGGTATAAAATTTGAATTTGAAAATATTTGTTCTTTAGAATTTGGGTCTTTTTCATTTATTGTGCTAGATACTTATTGGCCTTTTCCATCAAAGGACTTGTTTTGCAGTTCTGAGAATGCCTTTTTGTTATTTTTTGTTATGTTTGAATTTCCCATCTTTGGGTGAAAGATTTGGAGTAGAAATCTAGTTACTAGAAATTTGGAAACTGAACGGCAGTGCAGAGGGGTTTTGTCCTTTTTATTTTCAATCTGATGTTTCACCCCTACCTGTTCCTGGCATCTGTAACTTCTCTGATCCAATTTCCCCTAATCATAAGTCTCTATCTAGTGAACTTCCTTGAGGGGTAGAGAGGGGTGGTCATCCATTGTACTATTTGTACTATCTGTACTACAGCATCTCATCCACTGTACTATTTTTTTTAGCTCTATGCTTCATCTCCACTTTATATTTATTCATTATCTTTGGTTGTGGAGTCTTTCTGGGGGGCTCTGTGACTGAGGAGGACTTGCTTCTTGTTGGAAGGTACGCATGTTCTAGCACAGCTAAGCCAGACTGAACATCTTCCAAAATTTTTCATTTTCCAAAGTTTGATATCATCTCCTGTACTGTTTTCTCCTGTTCTGTTGTTCTTGTGTATTTATGATTTTCATTTTATTGTTGTTTTAGTGTGATCTTTGGAGGGAGTAGAGATAAATACATGAGTCTAAACTGACATATTTAAATATTTATTATCAGTAGTTAAATTGTGCTCTGTAAGACTCTTTGCAGGTATTTCTCTTACCATCACATGGACTTTCAAAAGGAGATATTGACATCTTTACTTTGAACATGAGGAATTTGAATTTCCAAAAAAGGTTAGTAATGGCTGCAACATCATATCATGAGTGAATTGCTGAGGCTGAGTTTGAACCCTGTGCACCTGAGTCTCAGGCATCATCATTTTCTGTAGTGCCTCTTGTGAAAAACATATATAGTCTTCACCTTAGTACATCCATAGAGCTCAACAGTGTTGGGATTTTGGATCTACCTTTTTTTCAGGAGAGCTACAGCTGTGACCCTAAAAAGCAGCCTCTTGATGCATCTGAGCCCTGAGGCTCCCCTTATTTGTTCTGGTTTTCAGGCTGATTCCTGCATCTTCCTGATCTTCTGTATGGGGCACTTTCTTCAGTGAATCGCAGTCTAGGTTTTGTTCCCAGACACTGTCCCTTCAGTTCCAGATGTTGCTCTGGTTCCTGGCTTCCACCTTTCTAGATGATTATTTTATTCTCATTCTGTCCTCCTCAAACTTTAACACTCTTTTTCTTATGGTCAATTACAGATCTTGTTTCTTTTATCACTGAGAAAATGGAAGCCACAAGAAAGGAATTTCTATGTCCTCCTCCTACCAAATCTACTAGCCTGTGTCCATAAGTAAGAACCATACAGCCTGGAGGAATTAATTCCTTCTTCTAGTTTACACCAACTCCACTTCAGGGCACAGGATCTCAGAACTTACTTTCTACTTAAAAACTCTCAGAGCATCACTTTCCCCCTCCATGAAAAAAACCTCCCTTGAATCTTGACCCCCTGTATAGCCACCTTCCATTTCTCTCTTTGCTTTTATATCAATATTCTTTTATTTGCCTATGTTTTCTGTTCTTACTTTTCTTCTCACATATTATTTTGAATCTTCTTGAATTTGCTTTTGTATTTAGCTTTCTGAAACTACCATGGAGCAGGGCAGGTGTGGTGGTACACACCTATAGTCCTAGCACTCCAGAGGCTGAGGCAGGAGGATGGCTGTAGCCTGGGCTACATAGTGAGACCCTGTCTCAAAAAACTGAAATTCAAAAACAAAACAAAACAAAAGAACACCATGGAGTGCCCTCTTGCCACATCCACTGGATGATTCTAACTGGTCATTTACGCACTTATCAGCAGAAGTTGTCACTATTAGTTCCCCCTTGTTCAGGAAATACTATCTACATTTAGTTGTGCTGTGTTAAAATTTTTTCCTCTTTTACAGGCTATTCATGCTAAATTCCATCTTCTTCCAACTTCCTCTTCTTCCTGATATCTACATACTAGAATGCTTAAGAGCTCTGTCACTGAACTTATTTTCACTTTTTTGAATGTTGGTTGCTTAAATGATACATCCATTCCTAATGCTTTACCATCTATGTGCTGATCAATATTTCTCTGAATCTCTTTCTTGCAAATTTAACCACTTTCTCCACATCTTCACTCAGTTGTTTAATGGGCTTGTGACATTTAACATAGAACTCTTGCTTTTGTCCTCTTCAGACCTATTCACCCCTTATTTCTGTAAATTGTTCCTCTTTCAGCCTATATATCTTAGTCCAATATTTCTTCAAACCATGACATCATCCTTAGTATCTTTTCTCTCTCACATTCCACATTCCCTCCTTAGCAAATTTTGTTTCCTTTTACTTCAAGATATATTCCGCATATATTCCTTTTTTATTACTTTCATGACTAATTCAAGCAGTTCTTATTTCTTATCTTGTGTAAGACCATAGCATTGTAAGCATCCCTGCTTTTGTAGTTGCTTTCTTTGAGTTTCTTTTTCCACATAGGAGCCAGAATGACATTTTAAGAGTATAAACCAGATTGTGTCACACTTTACTTAATAGTATCACATTGCCCTCCTCTTTTTTCTTCATGGCATTTACCATTACTGGGCATCACAAGACTATTTGATGATCTATAAATATACTTTCTTTACCACCAGAATGGAAGTTCCATGAGAGCACGGACATTGTTGGTCTTGTTTTATATCACCATTTCACCAGTGTCTAGGAGAGGACCTGATACTGCACTTAGGAGATGTTAGTAAGTACTGAATGAATGAGTGAATGAATGACCTCAGCAGTACACTCCTCCTGGGATCATGTAATTGTCCCTTCATATGCCCCTACTTCCTCTGTTTCCTTGCTTCATTCTAAATGGCCACTCTCACACATCTCTTAAATATAAAACAATGTTATGCAATTTGTTCTGTTGCCTTATTTAATTTATTTAGTATGGTTTAGAATGCTCAATAGTGGAATAAATTATATGATAAGTGGACAGTTAAATGCCTTAATTTGTTTAGGAACAAAATTCTAACATGATAGCTTTGGGGGGTAAATTGGGGATAAATTTTAGCTTCTGAAAATTTTCTTTGATCATGAGCTATGGTAAATAGCTTGGTTCTTATCTAATGCCTCTCTCTCTCGGTTCTTACCCGATCCCCCCTCCCCCTCTCTCTTTTACTTTGGAAAATGAGACAGCTGTGTAGTGGAAGGCACCATTTCTGCTATTAGAACCCATGTACCTTGCTATAGTTTGGAGGTGTCCCCCAAAGACTCACGTGTTCAAGTCTTGGTCTCCACCCTGTGGCCCCATTGGGAGGTGGTGGAACTTTTAAAAAGTGGTTTTTAGGGTTACATCTTCTCATCAATGGGGGCACACTCATGAAGAGGGTACTGGGACCCCAGGCCCTGCCTCTTTTTTTCACATCCTAGCCACGAGGTGAATGGTTTTGCCATGTGCTGCTACCATCATGTGCTGTCTCACCACAGGCCCAAAAGCAATGGGACCCACCGTCTATGGGCTGAAACTTCTAAAACTGTGAGCCAAAATAAAACTTTTCTGTATACTCTATTTCAGATATTTGTTACACTAATGGAAAGCTGATTAAAGCATAGCCTGTGTTTATTTTTAAATTTTCCAATAAAGAACACTGTTTTGTTACCTAGTGTCTTCCATTTAAAACAGAGAACATGCTCATTGTTAGAACATGGTCAAAGGTATGCACAAAATATAATTCATGACCCAGATGAACTGGGCATAGTGTTGGCTTGCTAATTTCATGTGTCACTTTTCCTTTTTATTGAAACTGTTTTTGCAATGGATTGTTACACACATTTACAACAAAATGAAGAGTTTTTCACAGACAGAATTCTATTGGTTTAACTTAAGAACATATGGCAATTTACATATAAACTGCTTTATGTATGGAATAATAAAAATGTCAGGGCAAATAGAAAATGTTAAACACGATGATATTTTTATACCATGTAAATTTATTCTCCCATTTAAAAATTAAAATGATAAAGGAAAATGATTGATATTTCACAATTTAGTTGCCAGAGAGACTATGTAACACCCTGGAATTGTATGCCTGAGTGCTGTTTTATTTGGTAAATAATTTGACTGTGGCAATGCACTGTTTCTTCTTCAAATCCCATATGAAGCCTACCTAGAAACTGAAGAATGTTCTGGATGTATTGACTTATGTATAAACAAGTCTCCTTTGCAGTCTTTCTCACAGGAATGGAATGAAATATTGGCCAGCTCAGCTTCTTCATTCTATTTTGCTTCCCTCTGTGGAGTTTACTACAGTTTGGTGCTTCTGAGTTCCCCAAAGAGGTCTTGTTTTCAGATCACTTTCCCAGGTTATACAATAAGAGTACAAGGTCCTTTGAGTGCAGACTTTGAGAGGAGACTTACACTGGCCTCTTCAAATGGAATAAAATAGACGAGGCAAGGAAGGAGATGCAGAAAGGAGACCTGTCTGAACAAAGAATGTTAGACAGGTAGTAGATCTTGTATGATTTACTCAAGGCTCATGTTTTTATTTCTTCTCAATTTTGAAAGAGGTGAAAAATACGTGTGAACACCTATGAGTATATATAAAAACAAATGTGTGCATAAAATTTCATATCTAAACTATCTGAAATAACTCAGGCCTGTCAGCTGGATTCCCTTGAAAAAAGAATTGGTGGAGAGAAATTCTTTAAAGTAGTTTTAGCCTCTTTTGGGATCACAGAATGAATTTTGACTTGTGTTTAGAGACTACATTAATATGAGCAGTACAAAGATCTAGATAACATATCCTAGCCATAAAAAAGAGATAAAACCAGAAAAATGAAAAATTTTGCATCAACTCAAAACTTGGACAGGGTCAACAGGGAGTCGTTGAGCTGAGTTTTTCAAGCACAGAGGTGCCTACTGCTTTTTCTTGATGAAATTCTGAGGTGAAGGTAAATCATGTGCATTTCATGTTTCTGCAAAGAGCAGATAGACTGATGTCTAGTCCTGGCACTAATTATAAGTAATGTCCTCCCAGAGTGGCTCAGGGCTGAAGTTTGGGCAATTACTCCTGCATGTGCTGTCTCTCATGGTCCAGTGGAGGAGAGTACATATTCTGCACCTCATTTCTGAAAGATTTCTCAGGAAGACTTCAAGTAGTAAGTTCCTTCTAGTGGGTCTTCTTTATAATCTTTTTAGCAAAATAAGTCAGAAGAGGTAGTCAAGGGGGTATGCACACTCAAACCAAAAGTCCTTCCTGTTATGATTCAAGTCCTTTCTAAAACTTTCCTTAGTGAAGTACTCAAGGAGGATTTAAAATTAACATTCTTTGATTCAATAGGGGTCCCCTCCCCAATAGCACATTGTTTGTAGTCACATGAAAGCAGCCAGTCTTCACCTCCACCATAAAAATGTAAGGTAAGTTATTGCTCTTGCTGCTGTTATTATTATCATTTCCCTTTGAATGAGGAGAAAGCTGATGCTGAATGTCTAGTAATATGTCCATTTTAAAGAGTGTGTGATAGAGCCGGGAACAAGCGGGTTCCTGAACAAAAGCATTAATGGTAACATTGGGCTCATAAAATACTTGTGAAATGAATTGATAAGTGGAATAATTTCAAGGCAAATCTACTGTTGTTAGCGTGTAAGAAATATTTTGCTTTTGCCCAAGGTTAGAATCATCTTTAGAAATCATGAAAGTCATTTATTGCTTCCCTAACATATTGCAAATAATACACAGCACTCTTTTATAATAAAATAGCACTTTACAATTAAAGAAGTACTTTACAAATAAAATAATATTATATATTTAATTTTAACAAGAATTCAGTGAGGGCAATAAACACTATCATCCCTATTTTATAAAGCTATGGAGGCTCATGACTCGCCAACATCTGTCCACTGCCACCATTTCTTGAACTGTAAGAAGTCAGGATCTTTTAATTTAAAAATTTCCACCTTCCCTTCTTCCTCTTTTCTACTGCTACAGGCAACTAAGTGCTTAAACCCACATTGTAGATATAAATGAGAAGCTGTATAAAATGCATTTCTTGGCTGTCTTTCAAGAAAGAAAGGCAGACAGGTATGAAGCAAGCAAGCAAGTAAACATTTATCCTTCGGTGCCTTTTCCCCTTTCCCTGTTATTCTTGGTTGTATCACATCCCCAGCTACAGCCTAACAGAGCAGCTGTAGGGCAGGAAGTGGGAAGCCCATGTCACGGAAGGGTGGCAAGGTGCTGCCCGGCTATATCTATGTGAAGCTGGTTGAAGCCCACGTGGCTATTGTCACTGCTGCAGCAGTGAAATAAAGGACAGGTAGGCAAGAGACTGCAACAATATACAAGACAGGTTCAATAGAGAAATAACAAAAACAAACAAACGTACAAACACATCCAAAAAACATTGACAATGGGACAAATAAAAATTTTTAAATTTTTAAAAAGATGATGAAACAGTCCAAGTATTGAATACCACATTCTTACTCATTAATAGGAGCTGAAAAAGTTGATTACATAGAAGTAGAGTAGAACAGAGGTCACTAGAGGATAGTAAGATGGTAGAAGGGGATAGAAACAGGTATATCCTGGTCACTAAGGTACTGTTAAGGGAGGGAAAATAGTTCTGAGGTTTTACAGCACAGTCTGTTAACTGTGGTCTACAGAAATTAATTATACATTTTAGAATTGAGGAGAATATTTTGAAATGGAAATGATAATACATGAGGACATAGAAATGCTAATTGTCTTGGTCATTACACATTGTATACATATGTCCAACTATAAAACTGTACTCTGAATAAATTCATATATTATGTCAATTAAAAGTAAGAATTAAGACTTCAACTATACTGATAAGGCAGTGAAGAAAAATAAATATATTAAAAAGTGATAATCAGATTAAGTTTAAAATATTTTAGCTCATATCCAAAATATAAAGTCTTAGAATGGTTTAAAGATTGGAAAAAAATATATTGAGCAAATATTAACCAAAACAAAAGAGGTATGGGTGTATTATTATCAGATAAGATAGGTTTTAAGAGAAAGTCTTATTATTTAGAAGGTTCCTAAATAATAATAAAATACTGAAATCACCAGGAAGTTATAGTAGCTCTAAACTTGTATGTCTCTAACACAATATTTTAATTATATGAAGTGAAAATTGATAGAACCACAGAAAATCAGTTCACCATAAACAGTAAAAAATTCATTACATCTAATTTTATCATATCCAAGATAAAAAAATTACTGAAATTATAAAAACTTGAACAACACAATAAAAATGTTTGATTAAAAAAACCTGAACTAGTAGTAGAAAAACAAAGGCCTGAAAAATTGAAAAAAATTGAAAAGCAATTCTCAAAGAATTGAGAAGAACTTTAGAATTTCTGGAGCCTCTGGTAAACATCTGAGCAAAAACAACTTTGTGAGTCGCTCTGTGTGGGGAAATTCTGGTAGTGTTTGGATGAGTCTACAATCTTTTGTGGAGTTGTTGGGAAAGAGGATGAATAGTTTTATTGAAGCCAACTTATGAGCTAACTACTTTCAACAATGCCTCGGTATGAATAGATATAATTCTTTTCTTTTTAATTATTATATTGGTACATTTAAGGTATACAATATGATGAAATTCATCATTGGAAATTTGCAACTTTAATACTTCATCTTGATTCTTATTTTTCCCTCTTCCCCTGGCCCTTCTTTAACCCTCCACCCCTCCCTATCTACAAAGACTTTGTTTCCATTTTTTCTTTTTCTCATATTAACTCCATTCCGTTCTTTCTTTCCCCTACCCCTCAAATTTCCCCTTCTATTTTGAACCTTTTTTTCCTATTTCACATTATCTATTAT
>NW_004624751.1:21230508-21240781 GCF_000247695.1 Heterocephalus glaber
TATGAGCTTTGGGGTTGTCCTGTTCTTCTTTTTTTAGAAGCTTGATGTTCAGCATCAGGTTGTTCAATTGGGCTTGCTGTTTTTCTAATATGAGTATTCACTGCTATGAATTTCCCTCGTAAGACTGCTTTCATTGTGTCCCATACATTCCGATATGTTGTATTGTCATTGTCATTTAATTGAAGAAACTGTCTGATATCTTCTTTAATTTCCTCTGTGATCCATTGGTTATTCAGAAGTGTGTTGTTCAATTTCCACGTGTTTATGAAATTGTTGTGGTTTCTTTTGCTATTGATCTCCAATTTCATCAGACTATGGTCTGACAATATACAGAGGATAACTTCAATTCCTTTGCACTTACCTAAATATGTTCTATGAGTGAGTATGTGGACTACTTTGGAGAACGACCCATGTACAGCTGAAAAGAATGTGTATTCTAATTTTGTGGGGTGAAACACTCAATAAACATCTGTTAAGTTCATTTGTTCAAGAGTTTTATTGAGTTCTAGTATTCTGTTGTTTACTTTTTGTCTAGTTCATCTATCTATTTGTTATAGTGGGGTATTAAGGTCCCCCACTACTATTGTGTTAGTGCTTATATGATTTTTCATGTCTGTTCGTATTTGTTTTGTATAGTTGGGCACATTAGTGTGTGGTGCATATATATTAATGATTGTCATGTCTTCCTCTTGGATTTTTCCCTTTACAAGGATGTAGTGTCCTTCTTTGTCCTCTCTTAATCAGTGTTGGTTTGAAATCCACCAGATCTGCAAGAAGGATAAGTACTCCTGCTTTTTTCGGGTTCCTGTCGCATGGAGTATTGTTTTCCACCCTTTAATTTTCAGTCTATGAGTTTCTTTTTGTATTAAGTGTGTTTCTTGTATGCAGCAAATTGTTGGGTCTTACTTCTTTACACATTCTGCCAGTCTATTTCTTTTCATTGGTGAATTGAGACCATTGACATTGATGGTTATAATTGATATGTATTGACTTATCCTTGTCATGACTTTTCCTTTTTGTTGGATTCTTCCCCTTTGCATTTAATGTCTTGTTGTGCTGGATGGATTCATTCCGCTGGGCTTCCTGGGGTTGTGATCTTCATTGTCTTTTCCTAGGATATTGTGTAAAATTTTTTGGAGTGCTGGTTTGGTATTCATGAAGTTCCTAAGGTGCTCTTCGTCATGAAAGTATCTTATTTCTCCATCAATTTTGAAAGATAGTTTTGCAGGGTACATCAATCTGGGTTAGAGGTTGTTTTTCTTTAGGGCTTGAAATACATCACTCCATGCTCTTCTTGCCTTGAGGGTTTGTGGTGAGAAGTCTGCTGTGATTCTGATGAGCTTTCCTTTGTATGTGATTTGTTTCTTTTCTCTAACTGTTTGTTGAACTTTGTTCTTCTGTTGGGTGTCTGGAATCTTAAAAGTTATATGCCTATGTGTAGATTCTTTTTTGATCATGGGTAGTTGGAGTCCTGTATGCCTCACTTATCTGTATGTCAAATTCTTTTCCCCTTCTTGGGAAGTTTTCTGCCATCACTTCTGTGAATAGTTTTTTTATGTCATCTGCACTCTTTCCTGTTTCTTCCTTGACTCCAATCATTCTAATGTTATTCTTCTTTGCATCATCTAGCAACTTCTGGATTGATTTCTTGTAGTCCCTTACTATTTTTAAGGAATTTTTCTTTTCCTGGTTACTAATTGCAATCCTACCTTCTATATCTGAAATTGTGTTCTCACATTGACTCTTCTGTTGTAGTGACTTTCAGTGGAGTTTTTAATCTCCTGGAAATCTGTTTGCATGTGTTTTATGGATTCCATTTATTTTGTATGTTGGGATTCCATCATATTCCTCAGCTCCTCTATTTTTTTATCTGTGTCTTCTCTCTGGATTTATTAATCATGTCTTGTACTATGGGCACAATCTCCACTGTTAACTGAGAAATTATTTCTGATTTCATTTCTTCCAGATCCTCTTTTGTTGCCAGTTCAGGGAGTCTACGTGGTTGAGTATTGGAGTGTCCTATCTCGTTTCCCTTTGGGGTTCCCTTAGGTGATCTGGAAGTCTGGTTTTGGGACTTATTTACATGTCTTCTCATTTCAACAGATGCAGCCTTCTGTGTCTTTGTTGAGGCCACTTTTTGCTCATCCAGTGGTCCTGAATTCTTAGCAAGGCACTGAGCAGCCTTTACACTGCTGCTCACCAGTACACCAATTCCTGGGTTCAGAGTTGTGGCCTTCTAGATTCCTGAGCTGACTCGTTGTCTGGGCATGCTTCTGGCTGGGGCCTAAGCACACTTGGTATGGTATCTATGTGCTCACTGGGGCCCCTACGTAGCTATTGTCTGGGAGAGCCTTTGTTTGGGGGCTGTGCACCCCATTTCTCTTGTCTGCATAGGCTTTGGCTAGGGTCTCCTCGCTCTTGTCAATGGTATCAGGGCAAGCCTATGGGTGTTGCTTGTGTACCTGTGCAGCTCTTCTCCAGGTGGGTCCCTGGTTTTGGCTGATGGTATGGTGGGCCTCTGGTTGAAGCCCATATGGCCATGCAGCTGCTTTCTAGGTGGGCCTTTGGCTTGGGTGGGTATACCTGAGCCTCTGGTGTCAGGGCAGACCCCTGGCTGTGATCCTCCTGGAGCCTCGCCAGTCTGGACCCCATAGCTGCTCCCTGGGATCTGCCTGCACTCACTGATGGAATAGCAGGCCTCAGGTTGGAGCCCACATATCCGTGCAGCTCCTCTCTGGGTAGGCTCCTGGCCTGGGGGGTGTGTACCAGAGCCCCTGGTGTTGGGGCAGAACCCCAGCTGGGATCTGCCTGCAGCCATGCCGGTCTGGGCCATACAGCTGCTCCCTGGGATCTAGATATACTTCTTTTGCAGAAAACGCAAAGGAATTGAAATTGGAGCAAGTGAAAAAAGGCTGGAAAGAATTCAGCTAGTCAGCAGCTTTAGGTACCCAGCTTCTAGTTAGGGGATTATTGGAAATCCAGCTGAACCAAGGAGAAGAGAGGTTTAGTTTGTTAGAGAGGAATGAAAAATTTTCAGCTGTTGAACTATGTCAGAATAGGTCAGATTATATGAGTTAATGTGAGACTAACCAACTCTGCAATGGCTGTTTCATGCTGTGTCTACAATTTAGGGCCATTTCTTCCAGGTGGTATATGGTATATGTGCAGCCACATGCAATTTTAATTTTCTGGATAATATCCTCGTTTTGGTTCTTTCCACTGCTTTTTCTTGTTGTCCAATCTGTATAGTTGATGCAGCACTTTAATTATTATTCCTTTACATTTTAGTTTTTTACCTAGGTGATATGAAAGTAATTGACATACATATACATCACCAGCCTCCTTTGATTATTCTTCCTTTAAGGAGAGTGGATAATTCTGGAAGCAGGGATTATTAAGTGCTGGTTGGGCACTAAACTTTACTACTGACATTACCTATTAAGTATCTGTAAAGGAAATAATAAAATGGCAGCTTTTTAGAGCCCATTTGTGACTCATAAAATATGGGTTAAAACCTCTCATTTTATTGCACTTTTACTTCTGTAATTATTACTGTAAGTGATAGAACAGTGCAGAGCAATCAAGAATCCAGCTCTCTCCACTCTTACAAAGAGCTGCTGATTCTTTGGGAATGTTAACAGATCTTGCACTTGAAGAATACTCGAGAATGTCTAGAGAATAGCTTGTTGAAATATAAAGAGAATAAATGAAAAACAGACAACCAACAATAAATTAACTCTAAATAAAGTAGAGTAACAAGACTAATGCCAAGACTACTCATCTCCAGAACTCCTGAGGCCATGCAACCTGCTCATGACCTAATTTGCACCTGGGGGTGATCCCAGGAGATTTTCTCAGTGTCTCCACACCTTAGTTTACTTATACACAGTGACATTTGAGGTTTTGGGGACTAAGTGGGCTGATGCATGTAAATACACTAGCACCAGTTCTGGTAGATAACAAGTTGTCAATAAATGTTACTTAACATTAATTATTTCCATGGATTTATTACAGTTAATTTCATTTTTTATACATGATTCATTAGACTATCTCGTGGGATGTCTGATGTGTTGTTTGTGAAGCTATTTGACTAGTAGCCTTTCTATTTTTGCCCCTGACTCTTCACAGTAAAAGCCTCTTACTTTATTTGGGAGTGGATGAGGAGACAGTAAATCTAAATATTATTCCTTACACATACTGGGTGAATGCCCACTAACTGTCTTTTAGTTGTAAGAATAAACCATGGTAGCTGGTTTCAAGAATTTATGATGTAATATAGTACACAGACACAGATACTATTACTGTCATATGATAGAAAGAACTAAGGAGGGGTTTGTATGGAAAGGGGGTGTATGCCTGGATTAAGATTCAGATTTAAATTAAACCAATATTTAACCAATAAGCTACTGGATTTCAGGCACTTTTCTCAGCATTCACTGTTATTTCATATTGAACCAATCACCCACAGCTTTAAATTGGAACATTAGTTATTGTGATATGCAGTAATCACTTTAAAATCCCATTGCAATAGTGTTATTTAAGATATTTCTGTGTTTCAAGTCAGGAGAAAAGAAAAGTTTGCATCACTGCTTAGTAGAATCACTTTTCTTGGTTCTTCCTAGATGTTGTATCATAATTCACTCACTTCATTAAGCCATTTAGCAAATATTTATTTAACTCCTGTTATATGCCCCAAACTGTTCTAAATATTGAAGATTTAAAGATAAATAAGCTACATTCCCCAGACTCAGGAGGTTCACAGTTTAGTAAAAACAACAATAATGTATCATCAGATATTACTACATCATGTGATAAATTCTATAACTGAGGAAGGAAGCGATGATGTATGTACACTTTTCCTTGAATTAGTTCTAATTTGCCTCTGGGGAAAATGAAAAGTTTGTGAACCATGTCTTTGTGCTCATTGTTTTTCTATAATCCTTAATTTTCTACTATACACACTCCAGGCCCCTATGCTGAATTCTAGGCCCAGGGAACATTCATCATCTAATCCATTCCCCAAAGTACTAATTATTGCTAGTTGTATATTTCTCCTCTCACAAGGTCAGAGTTTCAATAGGGACACCTTGAAGAAGCAATAGTGAGGAATAGTGAGGAATGAATGTGATAGAGGCCTTTGGTTAACGTCCCTGGATAGGGGCTTTGCCTGTCCTGTCACAGAGGGTCTTGTGTCGCATGGTGAAAAGAATGGATCTGGAAGATGCACAGAATTGAGTTTTAATGCTCGTTCCTATGTATCTTGTGGTCTTGGACAAGTTGTTCAGTCTCATTCAGCCTGTTTCCTTTTTATTATTAGGGAATAAGAATTGCTATTTCAAAGAGTTATGCAAATTAAGTATGAGCTGCCTAATGCAATGTTCTGTATGTTGCAGACAAATTACAATGTGGAGAAAACAGTAATAGATAAGACAATATTATAGAGTGCCATGATAGTTGAGGCTATGGCGGGGAGAAGGTAAAGAGGGAGATAACTTTAGATTTGATTTGCAATTTTAATAGGGTGGCCAGAGAAAACCTTACTATAAGGGAGATGGTTGATTAAAGTCATGAAAAGAAATGAGGAAAATGGGGAAAAAAGGAAAAATCAAGATATATCATGTACAGGTGCAAATTCAAATGAATGTTATCATTATATAAATATCTAAAATGTAACAATAAAATTAATTTAAAAAAGACATGAGAAAATGCATCACAAGGAAACCTGTAAGAAGAAAGTTCCAGAAAGTGAGAACAGTACAAAGGCTGGTGCATCTTAAAATATACAAGAGTATCAGTGTGGCTGGAGTTGTGTGTGTGTGTGTGTGTGTGTGTGTGTGTGTGTGTAGGAGGCAGGAAGCAGTAGAAGATGAAGATGGAGAAGAGTTGTGGAGATGCAGGGGATGGAAGGATGGGAGGGTGCAGATCACTTGGGCTCTGGATGGTCAGAGTTCGGCTTTTCCTCTGAGGGAGAGAGGAAGCTTTGGGGTTTCTCATGGAAAAGAGCAGCATGATCCAGCTTATGTTTTAAAAGAATTTCTCAAGAAGATAGACAATGCAATCACAGAAGTACAGATTGAGAATCTTTTATCTGGAATTCTTGAGAATAAGTGTTTAGGTTTCATTTTTGCTTTTGGATTTGGGGACTTTTGCATGTGTATAATGACACGTCTTGAGGCTAAGACCCAATTGTAAACATAGAAATCATTTATGTTTCATATACACCTTGTACACATAGCCTGAACCTGATTTTATTAAAATAGTTTTGAAGGAACTCATCACATAAAGTCAGGTATGGACTTTTCATGTTGACACTCAAACTGTTTTGGATTTTGGAGCATTTTGGACTTTGAATCTTCAGATAAGGGATGGTCATCTATATAATCAAGTGTTTATGGTAAGATCTAAGCTGTGGATATCTGTGTTCACTATAAAGATTCTCTGCACCTTATTGTATGTTTGAAAATTTTCAGAGTAAAATGTGAGAAACAAAGATTGATTCTGGACGATGATCTGAGAAAAGCTTGTAGGGGTCAAAGGCAGGGGAGGAACATCAGTTGGAGGGAAAGGTGATGGCTTGGAGAGAGTTGTGGTGCTGAAGGTGGGAAGAGGGTTTTGGGTCTGGCTGTTTCTCAGAGGGAAATTCTCTCTGAGAATTTTGTTGGACATTGACTGCAAGCTTTGAGAGAGAAAGGAGTCAAGTTTGTCATTATGTTCCTTGGTTGCGAACCTGGATAGATGTAGCACTAGACAACTGCCAGGGTGCTATAGTCCATGCTTCAGTTTCAGAAGGGTGTTTACTCCATTGTAAAGCAGGTAAATTTGTCTTTGTGTTCTCCTTTCCCAAGGACTTTCACTGTTTTTCCTCAGCCTCAGGATCCAATTATTTCACGTGGCTTCTCCCAGCCTGATATATTCCTGTTTCTTATTGCATGCTTCTACCCAAAACTTGGTATTGATATGGAATAGAAATAGCATTAAACTTGGAGTCTGAAAACCAGGATTCTCTGCTTGAGATACATTGCTGAACTTTTCTGTACCTCTTTTTCCTTACTCATAAAATGAGTCTAAAAATGCACACATCAGGGGTATATGGCAAGGAGAAAATGAGTTAGGAAATATTTAGTTTGACAGTGTACATAGTTAGTTTACTCTTTGGTGCTGTATTTCTTCATATCCCACTTCCTGATGAAATATGCCCATTTTCTCTCTCACTACCCTGAAGGCCATTGACTTGGAGACTTTCACGGAATTCCTGGAGTTCTATGGTGACAACCTCAAGTGTGCAGCATTGACCTAGGACCTAAGATACTTGCTTCCAAGCCTGCTTCTCCTCACCATGAGCTGAGTCACTTTCCTAAGTTCCTTTCTCTTTATGCCATTCAATTATTGTCTTGGTACTCTATATGCTTTCTTCCTTCCAGAAATCACTGAATAACTATTTTTCTTCAGAAAGCTCATTTGATTCTTGTAATGGTCCTATTACCTTCCAATTGTAAAGACAATATTCTCACCTGTTTGGTCTAAATAAGTTTAGATTGTAAAGGTAAGATTTTCAGATTAATGTGTTTGTGCTTGGGATGCGTTTAGTCATATATTCACCAAACAGATTTTAATTGAATGCTTAGCCCTGGCTATGTATGGAGGTAGACATTTTGGAGACTCCTCCCCCCATTATATTCTTCCAGCTGTTTCCTGGGACTTTCCAGACTGTGCTGAGCTTAGAAGTGTTTATAGATAGGAAGAAGAGCTGGTCATGGGCTCTGAAACAAGAGAAAACAGAAAATTACTGTAATGAATTCATTGATCTTTCAGGCATTCAGCTGAGATGTGGCTAAAAAGGGGGTTTCTAAAAAAGATTAAGTGTACCTCTTCTGAAGATTTACAGACTGTTGTAAATTAATACAGTCTTTTGGGATTGTTGAGATAGAGAGGGATGGATTTGAGAGTTCTCATGCCCATTAAGCTATCAGCAAGTAATAGTATAACTGTGATGTGGTTCCAAGCTTTTTGGAGTTCTGGAGTGAGGTGGAATCTCAGCGTTGTTTTCATCTGGATCTCTCAAATGACCAGTGATATTGAACATTTTTTCATATGTTTATTTGCTATTTCTACTTCTTTGTCTAAGAAATGTCTGTTCACGGGGACCTGAGGTTTTGTTCATAAAATCTTTTCCTACACCAATGTCTTCAAGAGTTCTTCCTAAACTCTCTTCCAGCTGGTTTAGTGTTTCTGCTTTTAGACCTTTAAGCCATTTAAATTTTAGTTGACTGCATGGTGAGAGATATAGGTCTAGTTTTAGTCTTTGGCAAGTTGAAACCCAATTTTTCTAGCACCACTTATTAAAGAGGCTATTTTTCCTCCAGTGAAGGTATTTGGCTCCTTTGTCAAAGATGAGGTGGCTGAGTGTGCCTGGAGTTATTTCTGCATCTTCTAATCTATTCCACTGATTCTCAGGTCTATTCCTTTGCCAGTACCATGCTGTTTTTATCACAGTAGCTTTGTAGTATAGTTTCAAGTTGAGGATTGTGATACCTCCTGGCCTTGTATCTGTTACCTAGAATTGCTTCTGCTATTCTGAGTCTCTTCTTGTTCCAAATGAATTTTTGGGTTGTTTTCTCCAGGTCCATGAAGTATGCTGCTGAGATTTTCAATTGGGATTGCACTGAATCTATATAGCAGCTTTGGAAGTATTGCCATTTTCACTATGTCGATCCTTCCTACCCAGGAGCAAGGGATGTCTTTCCATTTTCTGATATCCTCTTCAATCCCTCTTTTCAGAGTGCTATGGTTTTCAGAGAAGAGGTCTTTGATTTCTTTTGTTAGGTTAATCCCTAGGTATTTCAGTTTTTTGGATGCTATTGTGAAAGGAATTGTTAACCCTATTTCTGTCTCAGTGAGTCTGTTGTTTGTGTAAAGGAAAGCTATTGATTTTTGTGTGTTGACCTTGTATGCCCCTACTTTTCTGAATTTGGTTATTAAGTCTAGAAGACTTTGGGTGGAGTTCTTGGGGTCTTCTATATACAGTATCATGTCATCTGCAAATAGTGACAATTTGACTTCTTCATTTCCTATTTTTATTCCTTTTATTTCTTTCTCTTGTCTAATTGCCATGGCTAATGCTTCCAAAACTATATTGAACAGGAGTGGTGATAGTGGACATCATTGTCTCGTTCCTAATTTTACTGTGAAGGATTTTAGTTTTTGACCACTTAGTATGATATTGGCTGTTGGTTTTTCATAGATGGCTTTTATCAGTTTGAGGTAGAGTCCATCCATTCCAATATTTTGCAGGGTTTTTATCATAAATTTGTGTTGTATTTTGTCAAATGGTTTTTCTGCATCTATTGAGATGATCATATGGTTTTTGTCCTTGGCTCTATTGATATAGAGTATTACATTGATTGATTTGCATATATTGAATCATCCCTGCATCCCTGGGTTAAATCCCTCTTGGTGAGGCTATACGATCTTCTGCAGTCTATTTGCCACTATCTTATTAAGGATTTTTGCATCTATGTTCATTAGTGAGACTGGCCTCTAGTTCTCTTTTTTGATTGAGTCTTTCTCTGTTTTGGGGATCAAGGTGATACTTGCTTCCAGGAATGAATTTGGGAATATTGCTTCCCTTTCCATTTCATTGAAGAGTTTAAACAGTAGTGGCAGTAGTTCCTCTCTAAATATCTTGTAAAATTCAGCAGTGAAGCCATCAGAACCCAGGCTTTTCTTAGTTGGTAAGTTTTTAATTACTTTTTCAATTTCATTGATTGACTGATATTGGGTTGTTTAGAATTTTTAGGTCAACTTCTTTCAACTTTGTTCAACTTCCTCATTCCTAGGTATCTAGGAATCTGTCCATTTCTCCTGTGTTTTCCATTTTATTAGTGTATATGTACTTGAAGTAGGTATTGATGATCCTCTGGATTTCTGCTGGGTCCATTGTGATCTCATGCTTTTTGTTCCTAATTGCATGGATTTGGGCCTTTTCTTTCCTTTTCCTGATAAGGTTGGCTAAAGGTTTGTCAATTTTGTTTATTCTTTCAAAGAACCAACTCTTGGCTTCATTGATTTTTTTGTCTCGTTCTCTTAGTCTCCATTACATTTATTTCTATTTTTATTTTTTAAATTCTTTTATTGGTACATTTTAGGTATAAAACACAATTACATTTCTCATTGGGAACTTGTACCTTTACATGATGCATCTTGGTTCTTGTTTTTTCCCCATTCCTAGCCCTCCCTTCACGCCCTTCATCCTTCCCTATTTACAAAGACTTTA
>NW_004624751.1:21242297-21272447 GCF_000247695.1 Heterocephalus glaber
TGAGAAATTATTTCTGATTTCATTTTTTCCAGATCCTCTTTTGTTGCTAGTTCAGTGAGTCCAGGTGGTTGAGTATCAGATTTTTCCATCTCATTTCCCTTTGGGGTTACTGTGGATGACTGGAAGTGTGACTCTGAGGCTTGTGTACATGTCTTCTCATTTCGACAGGGGGGTGGGGGTGGGGTGGAGTGTGCTGCTGGTGCCTATGTGGCTCACCTCCTCTGTGCTGGGAGCGGTGGTAGGCTGGCCCAGAAGCCTCCTACTGTGCACTGAGAGCTGCAGCACGTTGACCTGGAAGCCTCCTCTGTGCTGGGAATGGGGGTAGGTTTGCCTGGAAGCCTCCTACTCTGCACTGGCAGCTGTGGCACATTGACCTGGAAGCCTCCTCTGTGCTAGGAGCTGTGCAAGTTGACCCAGAAGCCTCATCTGTCTATATATCTTTTTTCATATAGTATATGGTTGTATATTCTCCCAGTCTGAAAGTTTCTCTTTATTTTATAATAATGTCTTTTGAAGAAAATTTTAATTTTGATGAAGTCCAAATTATTATTTCATCTTATAGTTTGTGCTTTTTTAGTATATGTGCTGCTGAAGCGAGCACTAGTTTGTGCTTTTTTGTTATATTTAAGAAATCTTTGCCAAACCCAATGTCAAGATTTTTTTGCTATGTATTATTCTAGAATTTTTACACTTTTAAGCATTACATTTAGGTGTAAGGTACATTTTGAATTAAATTTTATACTACAAACTATTGCTTAGCAGAATTTAAAAAAGACTAAGATATACTGAGCTCTTGGGTCAGATGACTCAACATTGTTAAAGTGGCAATTCTCCCCAAATTAATTTAGTAACTCAACAGAATCTCAATAGCCAGTAGCCTTTTTTGTAAAAATTAACAAGCTAACTTAAAAATTTATATGGTACTGGAAATACTTAAAGAAGCTAAAACAACTTGAAAAAGAACAACAAATTTAGATGACTTATGATACCTAATATCGATATTCACTGTAAAACAATAGTTATCAAGAGACTGCAGAATTGATTAATAGATGGACAAACAGATTGGTGAAACAGTTTAAACACACAGATTTGATCAACAAGTTCTGACAAATGTACCAAGGTTATTTTATGGGGAAAATGGTGCTGGAGCAATTCAATATTTGTATGCAATAATAAATCTTGATTTATGGATATTTTAAAGTACCATTATCAATAATTTGATAAAATATCATGATTTCAGTAGGATTTTCAACTAAAAATAAATGATTAGAAATAACACTTCAATTGAAAAAGGTAAAAAATTGAATTATTACCAGATACCTGAGGAAAATTCATATGAAGGATTATATAAATGGTAATCAGTATTGACAAATACAATTCATTAGGGTCTGGTTTGTCTTCTATAAAAATATACAAACAAAATTCTAATTTACTCTAAATATATGGAAAATGTAAGCAGCCCAGTCATATGCTTTATCATTCTGTCTATATAGGCAAACCAATTTATAAATATACTTAAAAATTAATAAAGAGCAAGATTAGGTTGCTTTGAAACAGCTTAACAAATCAATAAACCAAACCCCTTTGTGTCACTATGTTTATGTCTATTGTGTCTAGATGGAGCCTATATAACAAATATTACAAAATTGAATATGAAAGTGAAATATGTACTAATTAAGAAGGTTTTTTTTGTTTTGTAAGCAATTCTGTTAGTACTACTTGTATGTAACTCTCCATTCTTCACCTGTTATCTCTGTTTCATACAAAAATAATAAAAAGCTGTTTTCATTCTGTATCTTTTCCCATTTAAACAAACTGTGGATTTATTAGAGCCTTGCTGCTTTCTGCACCAGTAGATGGCATTCTTATTCTTGTTTTTATTTAATAGTTTTACATTCACGATAAATGTAAGGCTGAACTAGTTGCTTTCATCCAAGTTCAGAATGACCAATTTCTAATGTCCATGGAAAGGAAAGGAACATACTAATGATAAGGATAAAAATGCAGAATCTGGCAAGCCAGGATATGTCCAAAAATTACTACTTCTGAATTTTACACTTTGCTGGCTTGGCTACTGTCAGGTTGAATAAGTTAACTTTTGGATTGTGGAGCAGACTAAAACTTAAGTTTTTCCAAATATCCTCATCTCTCCAGTGTAGCACAGCTTCTAAAAGGTCAACTCTGCCATTTCTGAGTGCTGGCTTAGGTTTTCAGCTTGTTTCTGCTCCTATACCTCTATGTGGGAGGCATATAGAAGATCAGTGGCCTTGTGGCAAAAGGGTAAGGTCTTGGGTCTGCATGCTGGCTGCTTTGACAATGCTCCTGGTTCACCTGGCCTCCATAATCCTAGTATTGGCTGCTGTGATCTATTTTCTAGAAGCTCTATGGCTTCCTCCCTGGCCCGGCAAGTGCCCCTTAGGCTAATCCCAGCCACAGTCTCCATCCCTCCCTGCTTTGACCAACCACCTTACTGGCCCCACCTCAGGCTGACCTTACTTTCAACAGGGCAAACTGTGGTGATCCTTAGGGCTGGCTACTCCAGGCCACCATCCAGCTCCTTTACCAGTGAGAATACATATGAATGCCTGGATTCCCTTCACACCCTCCCATGTGGAGGAAAAGGAATCTCAAGCTACCATTTTTGCTTGCTACCTATGTGCACCCCAGTACTATGTCTATTATTCTGCTGTCCTTGCCATATTCTGGGCCAAGGCATAAAGCAAAGAAGCATCTTCCCAAGATTCCACATCCGAAATAGGCCCTAAGACCTTGTTTTCAACATATTCTTCTGGAAATGGCTACATATTCACTAGATCTTTAGGAGACAGGCAGGCCACTTCCTCCACTCTCTCCCTTGAGATTTTCACTCCTTTCTCTGTGCTCCCAGGAAGGGCGATTCTTCCAAGAGCCCCCCTTAAATTCTTTTTGTTGTTTTGTTGTATCTCCCCTTAATTCATATTTCACAGATTATCTTTGTCCTAGATCAGTGTCAACAGTGTCATTCCCTAGGCTCCCTCCTTTTTATAACATGTATTTTATAATACCGCCTCAATATGAGTGTTAAAACAACACATTTACTTTATCACAAGGGAGAAATAAAAGAATTTGTTCTAAAAAGAGTTTTTGCTATATGTAAAATCACCATGAATCCGCAGGCATGAATATAGAATGATGTAAAGGTCCTATTGTTGACTCAAATGTCATGAGTGGTATGACTTTCCAAAACTGTGAATACTCTTGATAACTGCCTGAACATTGATAGGTCTCCCACTACCTCAGCAGCTATTATGTATAGTAGCTGCCCTCTTCCTATCGTGCCTTGCCCCCTCCCCTGTGTGACGTCACGCTAAGATGGTTGCTCCCACCAAATAATAAACCCTTCTTCCCAGCATGCCCCTGTTCCCGCCTAGAAAGTAACCTAATACTCGCTCACCTCCTACCACCTTGTGATATCACAGGCTCCTCCATTCCCTAGTCACTACCTCACTCAACCCCACCTCAGCCCCTACAAACCCCACCCCAGTCTCTATAAAAGGCTCTCCCTGACCCAGCCATTTTGCTTTTGTCTCTCCTTTGTTCAGAGACAGCCCGGCAGATCTATTCGCCTAATAAAGGCTTGTTGTGGCCTGGTCTGGTCTTGGTTTTTGGCCCTTTTACCTGACAAACATAAAGCATGATATTTATTCCTTAGACTGGCTCTGCAGCTGCAATGCATACCAAAACTGGGCTGATAATACTGTGTGTACATTTATAAAACAAAATAAGATTATAAATATACCTTCATTAATGCAATAATGTACAAAAATTTTGTAGGAAGTAGAATAATTATTCTTTGTGCAAGACTATCTTGTGCATTACAAGGTACACAAAACCTCTGCCCCTGCTTAGTTATTGTCAGTAGTATCCCCAATTATTGTGTCAAAACATGCCCAGCCCATTGCCAAAATCTCCCTGCAAAGGGCAGCAGTATTTCCATTAAGAACCATTGTTTTCAATAATCCTTTTCCATAAAATAAGTTTATGATTTTTTCCTGTTGCAAATCACAGATTTGAAAAAACTCTTCAGAATTAACCTTTTATTTATATGTTTTCAAACACACCAACATCTATGCTGTGGGATTTTTGATAAAAGCCACCCTATTACCGATGCATCTTGAGGCCCTGGATGAGTGTTTAAAAAACCATAATACCATACTTCCTTCTGTTCCTGTTGCTTTTCCATGTAGCTACTGACCTATTTTATCATTGATTTGAATGAATTCTTAATAACTCTCAATTAGGAAATAGAAAAATGAAGAACCAGAGAGACCATATGACTCATGTTGCAGGATGAAAATTGGGTGGACTAGGACCAGAGCTTCAATTTTTTAATGTAGAAATTTCCTACTATGTCATATTATTCTTGCCTTATAAATTAATCCTTTGCCTTTTTATTTGGAAATCAATATCTGTCAGCCTTCTAAATATTGTTAATGTGAATCAATTCAGCAGGGGTTGATTGTGCTTGGATGAAAAGATATATTAATTTCTCAACCTGCAGGCCTATTAAGCGGGAATCCTACAGAAGTTACAGCCACCTCACTAGGTCTAGCCAAGGAGGCCTTTTAACTATACCCATAACTCCTTTTTGGAACCAAAGTGCTACAATTTTCCTTGTTTTCCTATTTTCTGTATTTAACCATTTTAGTAGTCAGGCTTTGTCTGATTTATTCATCTTTTAACGTGAAAGTTTTCATTGTCTAAGTTTCCAGATGCCAACTTGAACATCCATCTTGCCTGAAACCAGATAATAAAGTGAATCAAATGTATAAAACAGAACTGGAAATAATTTTATCTTCTTCTCTTGACATAGTAAATCTTGTTTAAAGAAAGAGAAATCAGTGTCTTTCACACAAAATTAGAGAAAAAATTTCGGCAACGAGAACCAATTTTATGTTCCAATCCTCTTAATTTGAATACTTCTGATCTACCTAAATGTTATTCTTTGTAAATCAGGAGAAGAACACTGAGGATAATGGTTGAGTTGTGAATGATAAAATCTGTATGTGTACTAGGGAAAGAATGTATATGTAGCAATTGACTTAACAAGGTGTGCAGCCCCATGTACATTTATGTCTGAGATCCAAATCAAGCCCTTAACAGGCAGGATTCTTTCATATAAATGAGAAATAGGCTTTCTTCTGCCATAATGACCTGCAGCCTCTCAGACATGACTCTCCACAGACCAATCACTCCTCAGAAAGGCTGGCCAGCCTATGGAAGCCATTATCTTTTATTTATGCAGATCAGATTGTGACAATCCTTTGAATTCTTTGTTTTATCTCTCTCTGTTTTTAAATCTTCCTCATATGGTGGCTTTTTTCTTTTTCTGCATAGGCAACTCCCCAAACAAGCATTTTCATGACTTTCCAAGTCATTGAATGAAAATATTAGAGTATAATTTAGTTAGCTTATATTACTCCATGAAGAAAAGAAAACTGTTTTAATTTCAGAGGCCACTAGATAAAGGAAGAAGAGAAAATTTCTTATTTTTTAAATCACACAGGGAGATATGTACTGTGCCAACATACTAACCAGCACCAAACCCCAATAGTTTACACTTTCATTACTGAATATACCCTCTGGAGTTTTGGATATGGCTCAATTTTTTTTAAACAAATTTCTTACATATGACCTTAATTTCAATGGATTTGCCTTAAAAAGTCTAAGCTTTTGTCCTTTTACGTTTCCCATTAGTCAATATTAGCTACATATTCATGAGTGAGGATTTAGCATACTTCTTGTATAAAAACACAGTGGTAACTTTTTCTTATGAATATGCTGCCAGCAATCTTTTCCTCTGGGGAGGGGTGGTGTTCAACAGTAGCAGTTGAAAGAAAAAGGAAAGAATATTACTTTTGAATGTGGCAGTTTTGTCTCCATTGCACGTAACTCCCCCCCCCCCCCCATATGCTATTCTTTCTAGCTTTTATCTGAGCCAAGTAGCAAGAAGGAAGCCCACTGAGAGATCAAGCAAGAGCCCTGGTAGGAAGAATTTTCCCAGTTGATTTGGGGTAGTGCTGAATTCAGCTGACATCCTTAGGGTTCTTATTCTTTCATTTAATCCATAAGCATTTTATTGAGTGCTAATTATGGTTTATTTATGCTGCTAGATATTGCAGCAGATTTACAAAAGAATCAAATGTAATTCTTGTCTTCATTCATGTGATAAATATCATTTGCTATATACTGGCAAAAAAATAAAAAATAAAAAAACTGGAACCAGGAGTCTCAGTGGTGTTTTCACTCTGGCGTGGAAGTTAACTTGAATAAGTGGTGGTGAATGCTACAGAATATTATAAGTGCCCTGGCTGTCAGAAAAGTAGAGAAGTCCTGGGTGCTATGGGAGCATTACATATAGGGCACAAACAGTGTTTATGTGCAGGGATCAGCAAAGTTCTTTCTGAAGTAATAAGAGTTTATGTTGAGGCAGAAAGCAGGGCACCAAGTCAGACCTTAGGGTGGAAGGGAGTGGAGATTGCCCCAGGAAGACAGGACAACACCTTGTATGAAGGTTGAGTTGCTGAGGAGCCTGGTGCAACAGAGGAACCAAAAGAAAGCTCTAAGCCAGGAGAGACTTGATCTTTTTTGGTTATTCAAATGTTAACTTTGAAGGGCTCTTCCTAAGTGGCTGCTTGTGGCTGTCTTCAGTAACCATGGGCAATCTGTACTGAGTGGGAAAGCCCCTTCCTCCAAACAGAGGATGGGGAGGAGAGTTCAGAAAGTAAATCATTTGGGATAGAAATAATGTAACAATCAGCAACACATCAGATATGTATTGATGATAGGAAGAACATGTCTCTCCACAAGCAAGGCATCACAGAGCTGCTGAGAGAGGACTTGACTTGTACCGCGCGCGGGCTCCTTAACAACCATTATACACAGCGTACTTATAATGAGTTTTTAGTTGCTGATTTAAGGCAGGGATTAAGAATATGGGAGGAAAAAATTCCTTGGACAACAAAGAAGTAAAAAGAGGACTTGAGTAGCCAGAGACTCCAGGGAGATCAAGGGCTCTGGAGAGGGTTTTACCTACAGTGGCCATTCATCCTGGTTCTATCCCAAATGAATCAGGGCAACAATTGACACCCATCTGCAACTAAGGGTGGAGGCCTCATGACTTACTAGACATGAAATTTCCTGTTGCCTCCTCCTCTATGGTCATCACAAAACCCATTTCTTTTTTTTTAATTTAAAAAAAAAATTTTCCCATTAAATTTATTGGTACATTTTCGGTATAAAATACAGTTACATTCATCATTGGGATCTTGTACCATTACATGAGTATCTGGGTTCTTATATTTTTTTCCCCCTCCACCCTTCCCTATTTGCAAAGACTTTGTTTCTATTTTTTTCCTTTTCTCATATTTTTTCTTTTCCCTTTTTTCCTTTCCCCTACCCCTCCCACTTCCCCTGCACCTTTAGACCTTTTCTTCCTGTTACACAATATCAATTACACATTTTTAAAATTACAATATCAAGATCTAGGAGACATTACCACAGATTTTACAGAATTTAAAAGGATATAGAAAGCATATTTCAAAAATCTGTTTTGAAATAAATTTGACAACTTCTAAGAAGTACCTTGGAAGACAAATTAAGCCCATCAGAATCACAGCAGACTTCTCAATGCAAACCCTCAAGGCAAGAAGATCTTGGAGTGATGTATTTCAAGCCCTAAAGGAAAACAGCTTCCAACCCAGATTGATGTACCCTGCAAAACTATCTTTCAAAATTTATGGAGAAATAAGATACTTTCATGATAAAGAGCACCTCAGGAACTTCATAAATACCAAACCGGCACTCCAAAAAATTTTAGACAATACCCTAGGAAAAGACAATGAGGATCACAACCCCAGGAAACCCAGCAGAATGAATCCATTGGGCGTGACAAATTAAACACAAAACCCATTTCTTACCACAAGAAAGGAAATTAAAGTAAGACCTGGATGGGATTGAGAACAAGGTATGGCAGAACAGTTCTGGAAGAATAGTATGTAAGTGTCTTAAGGAAAGAAGGACAATATTAATTTGTTTTAAATTTACAAATGTAATGAAATACTGCATTAAACTGTATTACATTCATGATGGATTTCTTAGGACATTTATTTTCCTATTCTTTTATTTTTTTAACTTGAAAATTTATGAATAACTCTACAGGAACCATTCTAAAAATCCTTCCAGGCTTTAATTTATGATGGATCAGGATTACTGTCTAGTTTCTGAGATGAAAAAATTATAAAAGAGCCTACATTTGCCTGCATTCATGCAGAAGACCAACAGTGAAGACTGTAGTGCAAGGAGAAGCCCTAGGCCCTCGGAAAGGAAACTGGATTTGATAACAGCAGAAACTGAAGGGAAAATAAAAGATAAATAATAATAATGATGGTGATAAGATACTCTTCAAACACATCTATGCAGTAGGGCTGGGCTCTGCTTAAGCAGAGATTGTCATCTTGTACCTCACTGTTCTTGATGTAGCTTTGACAAGTAATGCTAATTTAAGACAGTTAGGTTTCATATTTAAATGAATCACTGAAAATGATCGTTTGATCCAAAATTTCTATGTTGCAGGAGAAAAGCTCCTATTACAAGGCACATCTATGAGAACACACTCCTTACTTATTGCATTCTGGGTAAGGCAAGCCATCTCGTTCACATGCAAGAAACTATAATGCATCTTTCACATTTAAAGTGCTCTCTGAAGCTTTCTGCTTCATAACCTCTCTCTTTCTTTCCCTGTTACCTCTAAATTTTTCATACGATCTTGAACATCTCTCAAAGAATTGCAAATTCTGCCTGGAACATGATTAATTTAGCATGTGGCCTCTTCCGATGAGTGCTCTGCCGTCCATCCTCCTTAGACAGGGCTACCTCTGCTCTTGGCTCTTGGCAGAAAAAGTGAATTAAGGTGACGTGTGGGTTGTTCAGGTGTGTGGCTTGAAAATGAATTTTTACTGGCAGTGCCACAAAGTCAAAAGTGTGGTGTCACAAAAGTGGAATTACAATATATTGTTCATCAGGAAGTGCAGTCACCCCTTCTCCCCTTTTCGGTTTGCCAAGGGAGTATGCATTATTCTTTATTTGGAGGTAAAAGGTAAAACACAGGCATTTCTCCTCCTTAGACTCCCTACCTTCATTTTGTTCATGTTGCTAACACTTTCTTATTTACTGCATTAACTTATCTTTTCTATGAGAAAGATCACCTCTTTTTAATACTGAAAGAAAAGGCACATTTGTTTCCATTTTTGGAGTTGTTTTAATAGAATTCAAGGGGACTGCGTAATGGAGGTCAGTGCCACTGCAGTGACAGGTGACTACCAGTAGCCATCACCATGGAAATCTGCTGCACATTACCTTTAGGCTTAGCCTCATTTCTCTCTTATAATCTTTATGCAGAAGGGAAATGTCAGCCTCCTCTTTGAAAGATGTTTTGAATATAACTAGTATAATTTAATTACTTGTTTAGAAACACTCTGTTCATCTGAGGAATGTGCTTATCAGGTATCCATAGTGTTGAGCAAGTGCCTGGTATTTAGGCAGGGTGTGATCCATGATGATGATGATGATGATGATGGGATTCTGGCATTCCCAACATACCACTAAAACAACCCGATGATAAGACAAAAGTAAATGTATTTTTGTTGCAGTAAGGGCAAGCAGCGCCTCTATCTACAGAACGCTGGGCTGGTGTAAAGTGGGCACGGTAAAGTCACGAAGTCTGGATGAAGACTTGTCTTTCAAAGCTGAGAGGCAGTGGAGATTGGAGGAGTTGGGGGGATAGGTGACCAGGGAATGTGGAGGGGGATATTAATTGAGACCGGGTAAAAATTACGATGTTATAGTTTAAGATTGCTGGAGACAGGAGTTTTGAAGGACTTGGGGGAGGAAATTCGTATGATTGCCAAGGTGAACAGGTTGATGTTAAGTGTGATTTTTAGGAAGTTACTGGAACTAACAATACAATTATTTCCAACATTTATTTTCTTGAGCAACAATTTTCTGAGGTAGTAAGTCAGTGAAGACAGTGAAATGCATAGTAAAATGATATTAGTGAAAATTTAAGGTTTGTAAAAGTAAAGTCACATTAACATTCATGATGAGTTGTGTGAATAAGTGACCTTGAAAGCACTTATCTGTTATGTTTTTTTTTTTTTCTGGTCCTGGGAATTGAACTCAGGACCTTGTGCTTGTCAGGCAGGCGCAGCACTACTGAGCTACATCCCCAACCCTATGACTTCCTCCTTGTCTTCCCACTTTTTCTTCCTTCTCTCCCTTCTTTTTCTGACTTTGTGAAGTGTAAGCCAGTTGCTATGAAGGGATTAGTTGTTTGAGACTAGCTCTGTGTGTGTTTGTGTGTGTGTGTCTTTTATAATATGGTAAACATTCTATGTCAACTTGAGAAAGAAGCTGTAGTAGTAGGAAAAACTATTTTCAAGGCCCATTTTAAATGTGACTCAGTATAAAGAGCCTGACCAAAGTGTTGGTGAACTCCTACACATCCTTCAGAATCTAGCTCCTCTGCTAGGTTCAGTGGTGCATGCCTATAATCCCAGTACTCTGAGAGGCTGAGGCAGAAGGATTGAAATCCAAGTCCAGCCTGTACAATTTAGTGACCTAGTGAGACCCTGTTTTAAAATAAAATATAAGAAAGAGCTAGGGATGTAGCTTAGTGTGAAAAGCGTGCGTTCAATCTCTAGTACCACACCAAAAAACATAAAATAAAATTTTTAAAAAAGTAAAAAAAAAAAGTTGTGAAACCATTGAAGGCAGTTTAGAAAAGCCAAGGCTTGGTGGGAGAAGTGTAGTGACTTTCTATTTGTGATCTGTGTGCCACAGATATTATTACCTAGGAAATCAGATGGTAGCTTGGGTTGGATTTTCTCTAATTCCTGGCATTATGTTTGGAACTAAGTTACACTTAATTCATTAATTTGATTCTTTTGGATCACATCACACTTTCCTGTGTTCATGAGCTGTAGGAGAGAAAGCTGACATTGGGATCTGAGAGCAGCTACTTCCTGGAGATCATTCCTAAATGAGTGCCCTCTTTCTTACACTTCACCTCCAAGTCCTGCAGCCTCATGTATACTAGTCCAAGGTGAAAATAAGGTCAGAAAACCAGCAAAAAGGCACAGGAAGGGTGCATGACTGTGAATAGCCGTGGTTACTGGGGCATCCATCTTGGAAGCCAACTGCCACAGAAACACTAACTGCTCTGCGTGGCGAAATGGCCAATAACATGAGAAAGACAGGCTATGGTCACGCTGAAAACCTCAAATGCCAGTGTGTACACACAGAGAAATCAAGGCTTTTGTGCTTGGGACTAGGAAAGTGAAACTAGTGTTTTGGGAAGAATACTCAAGTAGTGATAAGTAGTTCTGCTTAGAGCAGAGAATAAACAGATAAAATTGAGATGTTAAGAGGCCATTACAGTGACTCAGGCGTGAGGTTATAGAAACAGAACAAAAGGGGATACAGAGGGAAGAGAAAAGGAGAGGAGAGTTCTAGGGTCTTTGATTTTTGATTTCATCTTTCAGAATTTGTCACAATCCTGCCTGTAAAATGTGGTACGTGGTAGATACAAAAACCAAATAAAGAAATGTGTCAATTCAAGAAATACATTAAGAAATACATGAATGCATGACACCTTTGAGAATTCACAAGAATAGGAGGGGGGAGGGAAAGAGAGAGAGACTGAACAAAATGGGAAAAGGTGTTTAAATTGGAAGAGGACAATACACAAATGGAGAACCTAAATGACATACGAGAAGAGGATATTCAGGAGGGAGAATGAAAAACTCCACTGAAGAGAGATGTATACCATTCTTTCTAGTTTAACTCTTGATGACATCACTGATTACACAATAATTGGTGATAATACATCATATATTTATGTAATAAGCATTTCTAAATATTTATTATGTACGCAGGGTGTACCCTTCACAGAGATGATCATTTGAACCCTCTCCACAAGAAATCTGCAATTTATTAATGTATGAAAAAAACCCCAACAAAAATAACACTGGAAGGTAAATGGCAAGTGCTAAAAGCATGATAGACAAAATTATTTGCAACCCAGAGAGAAGGGAATGAATAGCTTTTCCTGAGCATGTCAGAGATGACTTCACAGGACACTGAGCTGAGTAGGAGGAATGAAAGTTTGGTAATTGGAGAGATGGATTCAATCATTCAAGATAGAGGGGATGGCCAGTATGCATAGAGAGAGGTTTTAGAAATAATGGTGGGTTGAAGACCAATCTGCTCTGCTCACCAAGGAAAGAAGGCTGGTAATCCATTTATACCACCAAAAAGTACTTGAAACCTTTGGCATCTGAAAGGTTAAATTATCAATTATCTGGAAACCTGTTAGTTCACAATAGCTCTCTATTACTACAGCTGCCCCCCAAACACAGCCTCGCCTCCCCTCCCCTCCCCTCCCCTCCCCCTCCCCTTCCCGTTTCCCTCCCCCTCCCCCTTCTCCCTTCCCTTCCCTTCCCTTCCCTTCCTTTCCCTTCCCTTCCCTCTTTCATTTCCTTTTCCTGGCAAGAGGTTGAATCTAGGGCCTTAGCACTGGGTTACATCTCCAGCCTTAAAATTTTAAAAATTAAAAAAAAAAAAATTTGAAACAGGGTCACACTAAATCACTAAGTTGTCCAGGCAGGGCTTAATCTTGTGATCCTCTTCTCTCAGCTGTTTTGATTCTTAGGATTATAGGTGTGCACTTGAGCCAAAGTATTCCTTAATGGTATTTACTACTATTGTGTACTAATAACCTGTTTCCTGCAAAATGGTGGTGTGACTACTGTAAGACTTATAGAATTCCTGAGTTAGTTAAGAGGCTGAAGATGGAACCAAAGTATCCGTATAGCACAGGGAAGGAAGTATTAAGTGTTGACAGGGAAAGATGAGGATGTAGGGAGAAATCAGGAAAGGGTCATAAAATTTTCTTGGAACTGAGTTTGCCATATGGATAAGATTTCAAAAAGTTTCCATTCCTTGGGGCTGGTAAGGTGGAGGAAAGGACATTCTAGAAAGAAAGATGCAGTGTAAAGACTAGGAAGGGGGTAGTAACTGAATAACTATTGATAATCTGATGTCACTGTAGCAGATGTTCTCAAAGTCACAGTGTAAGAAGTAGTAATGGCAGGCCGTGGAGGCCATTAAATGCCTCCATGGGGTTTGTTGTGCAGTTAAGGACTGGAGAGCAGGGAGACTGAAGACAGGAGACAGCTGTGTGGATCTGAATGAAGCCCATGCTGAGGAAGTAGCAAAGTAACTGAAGGAAAGTTCATTTAGGAAGAAGGAAGGGGGAAGGGTTCAGGGCGAGGTGGGCACCAGAGACAATGGGTAGACTTTTTGATTCAGAAGCTAGTGCAGATGGAGGTGAATTAAGTGAGTTGTGGAATAAGAGGTGAATTGCATAAAATACATTTGTTTCTATTTTTTTGTTGTTCTTTTAAATTCTCATAATATTTTAGTTTTTTGGATAAAGTACAATAATAATTTTCTCTTGAAAAGAAACATCGGCAGGCAGAGACTGTGTTTTATGAACTATGATTTACTGCAGTGTGTAGCTGTTGGGTAAGTTTTACTCTCTTTGGCCTATGCACTCAGAGGAGAGCTCTTGCTGGGACAACATTCCGATTTTGTGTTTCTGTATTTTACAAGGGAATTGAAATGCACCACTTCAGAGTGAATTAGGAGTGAATTTGTATGTTTTTCTCTTTAGTGGAACTCAGATTGTTTCCTGGGGGAATACATTTTCCATTTTTCCAACACCTTTCCCTTATTCCCCAAACAGATTAGCACGTCTCATATTCCCCACATTGTCATCAGAGCAGGAGAGTGTGAGGGAGAGATTGGGCGCAGGGCATCATAATTTTACCCTTGAGACAGGGACGTATAGGATCTGAAGATTTTAAATTCCTGGAAGACTCTTGGGTGCAAGGTATCTTTTCTGTTCTGGCAAAAACCAACACAGTACATAGAGTAATCCCCATAGGTGTCTGGGCCCATAGACTTTGCTCCTTGAAGCTCTTATTGTTCAGTGTTTGAAAATATTTTCATATTGTCTCCTCAATGCCCAGTTTCACACTTCTCACATATGATAATTAAAAGAAAGCCTTTGTTAATGTTCAACCGGACTGACACTAAGAAATATAGATATCATTTCTTATATCTTTTAACACTTTTCCCCCATATTTAATCTCATGGGGGCTTCTTCCTCCTCTCTTCCACCCTCTCTACTGCCCACAGGCTCCCCAGAACTCTTGCACTTTCTAACTTCTCTCCATGAAAACTGAGAGCAATTCTCTCACCTAAACCTGGTGCCATCCTGAAGAGCTAGCTGATCAATCCCATTCATAGGAGAAAGCTTCTGAAATGATATACATTTGAGTCCACTTGGGTAGGAGGATTCCAAGTTCACATACATTACATTCAGATATGCCCAGAAAAGTACGTAGTCAAATGTAAAAGGTAGAAGAGAAAAGAACAACTAAAGGTCTAAATCTTTACAGCCTTTGAGTGTGATTGCTCTGGTTCTTTCTTCTTTACCCAAGGAAGGGCTCTGTCTGTCTGGGAGTGCTCAGAAGATGTTGAACTCCCTTCCTGCAGGCTCCTTAACCTATCCCTTATCTACTGTTTGGGGGCAGTGCCCCTTGTCCTGCCAGTGACTGCTGGCTGCCATCTGGGTGAGCTGATTTCTTTGTCTTGGCCAGCACTTTGAAACCCTCCAAGTATGACTCAGTCTCCCCATGGGGCTCCCTCAACTCCTGGTCAGACTCATGGTTCCTTGGACCATAGTTTCCTTCCCCAGGGAGGAAGGAAAGGCTCATGGGGTCTCTTGGATGCCATCCTCATACTCTTCAGGACCTGAGAGTGACCAAGACAGCATGATCACTTCCGCCTGCCCATGCATCATGCTGTTTCATTGCTGTGTGTGGAGTGGGCTTAAGTTGTCTTTAACAAGTTACCTTGTGACATTCCTGGAAAGACGGGACACTTGTCAATATGGATTTGGGTCTCTGGTCTTCTTATCACACACCTTCAAGTAATATAATCATGTACACTTTGCTACTGAAAGGGACACTGAAATAATTCCAATAATACAACAAAATGAAATATATATATTTATCGGCACTGAATTTATAATTTTGATGGAGTTGTCAAGTAGTTCTATTAAAATTACTTAAAATACTTTTGGCCAAAAGTAATCAGGACGTGTAAGTATCCGGGCACACAGGAAAATGGGAACAAATGGAACTATAATAATGAACTGAGCCTGGAAGAATATCAGGTTCAGGTTCCTAAGAAAGTCACAATGAAGGCTCTGAAGGTGCCGAGGGCAGCCCTTGAGGGCCTCCAGGCCAGGGCTGAGACCTCTGCAGAGGGTTTCTACCAGGTCACATTGTTTGCAGATGAAGAAGCTGTGAAGCAGCGGCTACCTCCTGACAAGGATGTCACTATAGAGGCTAAGAAACCAGTGACCCTGGTATTATTCCACAGCTGGCTCTGGGCCTCATGTTTCATTGAGCTGTGTGGAGTGGCTCAGGCTTTAGGCCTTTTGCTGTCTTTGTAGGAATTATCAGAGCCAGAAAACACTCAGAACAATGGCAGGAGGAGGCAAAAGGAGGAGGCCTCCCGCAGAGTTCTTTTTCTGTTGCAACTCTGTGGCTACAGGAAGATAAAAAACACTAGCCAGAGCTCTTCACGTAGAAGGGTCCGTTAAAGTCAGTAAAATGCCTGAATTCAAGATAGTCATGATCTAAGAAATACTGCCTTGAAGAAAGCATGAAAAAAGACCATAGAGGTTGAGGTTAAGCAAAAATAAATACAGTATTAAAATGTATCAGTTGAAAGAAATGTAACGAAGGAGGTTAAGCTATTTTGAAATGAACTGGGGTAGCTTTCTGAGCACTGTCAGGAAAGATCTGCTTTCAATTCCAAATAACAACAGCATCTATGAGTACTTTTCTAAGTAAACCTGACAATGATAACTTTCAGCTCTCATGGAGGGGAATGCAGCAACTCTGGAAAGGGGAAATTCTAAACCCAGTCCAAGGTTTGGAAACAGATGTGTCATCATTCAGTGGTGACCTTGCACAAGCATTTTATGGGACTGGCTCCCAGTTCCCACTGGGGGAAGCGGAGCCTGGGCGACACCCAGCTTAGGACCTCCTTTCTAAGGACATTGATCCCTTTCATCTGGGGGTGACAGGGAAGGCTACAGGGACTTAAGCAGTAGCTGCTGATAGAATTGGGGGCTTTGGGAGATCATGCTGGCGCCATTCTGAGGCGGGATATGGCAACGACACAAAGCTGATCAATACTTCTGGGATGGTGGCCAGGGAAGTGGAAGTCTCCAGAAAACAGCATTTATGTGCAACCAAAGGGAGAAGCCGAGAAAAGAAGAGGCTCTGTGAGGTCAAGTTATAGCAAAGGGAGTCTGAGGCTCTGGAGGACATCAAAGAGCAGAATAATTCTTTGCTCAAACAGAATTTCTCTAGTTAAAGGAATTTTTTGGTTTTCTCTCCAGATATGCCCCATATTACAATCTTCTGCTTCATTCTATTATTTTTTCAAACTGAGAGGTAGGTTTTTAAAAAATTTAGTCGCAATACTGCTATATTGAATCTCTCAAACAATCATTAAGATGGATACCTTGAATTTTTTTTTTTTTTTTAAAGAAGCAAGCCATTGTTTTTTAGGACTAAAAGTACAAATCTACCCAAAGCAATAACATGTAATGCATATAACTTTGAAAGAAATGGCAATTGGGTTACAAAATGCAAACATTTACAAACAGGGTTCAGCAAATTATGGTTTTTATCCTGGCAAAGTGATTTAAGGGTAAGTAAGGGCAATGACTTGTTTTCTGATGCTGCATCTGGAGCATTGTCTCCTAATTGCATGCATTTTCCCTACTTACAGCAAAACCTCATGTAAGGGGGTCACTTTTGGCAATCAGCTCACATTCAGTACAATTTGCATTCTGTCCTTTGTTGATGTTGTTGTTATTGTTTTAAATACATACACAAGGCTCTTTTTTTTTCCTAGTACAGATTAAAAAAAACCCACAAACTTGATAGGTCCACATGGTAGAGCACAGCCAGCAGAGATTTTGAAATGAGGATGGGTTTATTTAAGCAGCTGTATTTTGTTATAGAGTATCTTGTGTCTTGCCTCAAGGAAAATGTCTGTATTCCCTTGACTGATTGCAGCTCTTGTTTTTTGACTCTGAGGCTGGCTGTCCCTGTATGTTATCTGATGCCTGCTGCAGCAAACAGAGAGGAGGTATCTTTTCAGAAGCCCACTGATGTCAGGGTCACAGGGAGCTCAGATTCCAAGTCATCTTCCCTGTCAGGAGAATTTACAAGTATTGCTTATGTATCTCGCATTTCCCAGATCAGAATCCTGGAAGTCAGGAGAATAGCTACAAAGCAGTATATATTTTTCCCCTACAATTTCTCCCAGTCCATTAGGAGGCACCTTTATAGCCCATGGCAAATTTCTTTCCAGCAATCCAAGGAGTCCTCAGGGAGTGTCTTGTGTTCTTTTGTCTCACAATCAAAGATGTCCAGCATTTTCCTCTTCTCCTGATCCAACCTGCTGTGATAATGTTCCTGTCTCCTGGGAAACTCTACATGGGTTCCCTGTTTCTTTTGCTTGTGCACAATGTTTCCATTCCTATATTTCATTGTATTACTTTCTCTTTTCTGAAATTCTTGCCCATCATATCCCTTAGTTATGGCTGCTGCAAACCTAGTGCCTTAGAAGTAACAGAATTCACTCCATTATAGTTCTGAAGGGCAGAAGTCTGAAATCAAAATATCAACTGGGCCACAATGTCCCTCCCTAAAGGCTCTAGAGAAGAGAGAGATCTTCCTTGCCTCTTCCCATTGATGGCAGTCCCAGGTCTTCTTTGGCTGGTGGCAGCATGACTTCAATCTCTGCCTCTGCTGTCACATGGTCATCTTCTCCCTGTGTTTTAGGGCTTCTGTGTTTTCTCCTAAGGACACCAGTCATGTTGAATTAGGGGCCCACCCCTCAATCAACTTGACCAAAGTATGATGTCATCTCAGCTAAACTAATTACATCTGCATTAACTCTATTTCCAAATAAGCCCACATTCTGATGCAATGGGACTAACACTACAATATCTTTTTTTTGAGGGGGGGGGACTATTCAACTCATAACGACTATAAAGAAGAGGAGTATATGCATGGTAACTAGAGGGTAAAGTTTGTCACATTAAGCTCAGTTAAGATGTCTAGATGTCTTCCAAGAGCAGGGGGAGGCACCTGGGTCTGCTGTGTTAGGTTTCCTCAGCTTCCACAGAAGGTCTTTTCCCATAGGCAGGTGATTGGAATGGGAGAGTCAAAGGGGAAGTTCAGTATTCCTGATCTGTGGGGGTGAGGCTGCAGGAGGAAGACCTGAAGGCATTGCAGGGGACAACATGGGAGAGGGTTGAGGGCTAATGCAAAACACCTGAAGAGGAGAGTCACTCTTCAGTTAGTCATCTTGTCAGGAGAGATTCAGGATGGGCCCTTCCCACCTTGTCTGTTCTCCTGGGGAAGACACTGAGGTTGCTCTATGCAGTTAACTGAGCGGAAAGGGGAGGAATTCAGAGTTGCCAAGCAACCACCCCACCTCACTGGACAGGTTCCCACGTGAACCTTAAGGCCACTCATTTCCATTCTGGGGCCATACTGAACTGCCACCACACACTGCTTTTGCCTACTTGATTTAATCTTTATATAATTTCTGTATATATCTGCATACTTTCTTAGATCTTAATTTTTTTTGAGAGTAGGAACAGGATCTTCTCCATTTATGCCCTTCTCCAGGAGTTTAGCATTATTATTTACATGTGGTAGGTGATCAACAAATATTACATTAAAACAAATGTTTAAGAGTGTGGAAACATTTTGCTTATTTCACAAATGTGCCTTGGGGTACACATGGTAAGAAATTCTATGTTTGTCATCTGTTAAATAGAGATAATCTCTCCTCATGTTAATAATGTTATCATGAACGATAGGACAAATAATCCATGTTAAGAACATGCCTCATTGCTAATGTTTATAAATGTTACCTGATATGATTTGTGGAATTGCTAACAATTTTTTTCTATTTTGCAAAGCTAACCTTCTAAGAATCACTGAGATACCTGTGAAAGTTTGTAACTTTGTTGGTTTCATCAGTTTGGATGCTGTCAATCAACCAAAGGGCACTTATGTTAATAAATGGTGTTTTATGTCTACTTTGTTTGCAATAAAATATTCCATAACAATGAGGTCATAGCTAGTTGAATTTACCTAAGTTTGCAAGGAATGGATGCAACCTGAAGACCAAGCAAGACAAGTGAATGGAGAGGAGTATTCCAATAGTTGAAGCTGATATTTCTACTAGACAGCAAGTCCCATGAAGGCTGGAAAGGGTTTAGTTTTACTCATCTCTGAATCCTTGACTTACGGTAAGGTACTTGCCCTGAAAAAGAGGCTGAGAATATTGGTAGAAAAGAATTAACAAATAATCAAAGGTCAAAATTTCTTGATAAGCCTGTAAATTACCCCCAAATACATCAAAATATATCACATGAGGAAGAAAAAAGTGCTCTGAAATTTGGATATTTATATCAAGGTATTTACTTTTGATGTGAAGTATAAATTGAAGTTCAACTATTTGCGACTGAATATCTAATTCTAGTGGGCTCAGTAAAACCAATCTAAGAGAATTCTGTAAGGGACAGTGATTTTGATATTTGAGTCATGATTCTTTTTTGTTACTCTCATGTGGTAGGAAAGATAAGAAGTTTAACACATAAATTCATATTTTGTGAAAGAATACCTACATAGACCTGATTTAAATAAATGTGTGTGATTTGGAATTTCTCTCTGCCTGGGGCCCTTAAAATGAATCTGCTCTTCCTGCTGCTTTTGTCTAGAGAAGCATCCCTACCATGACCTGTTGCTTTGCTACACTGTGCAGCATATTAGATATGAGCTCATGGGAAGACATGGTTCAAGAGGGCTATTTTAAATATGAACTAGTGAGAAACTTTCTCTTCTACCACAAAGAACCAGAACTCAGCAGCTCATGAAGAATATTAAATAAAACAATTGAAGTGGTTTTGAAACGGGTTTGCTAACTCAAAATATGATTTCTTTCCTCTCTCTCTCTCTGCAGGATTAAATTGCTGTTTAATTGTCGGAGACATGTCCACAATGTAACAAATGCTCCGAGAGAAGCAATTTTGAAAAGAGTGAGTTGGAAACCTCAGGGGGAAAGTCAGAATCTTTAGTCATAAAACACCTGAACAAGACATAATTATTAGCCCTGAGCTTTATTTTAATGATACACTATGTCTTAAATATAATACCAATACTTGGCTGGAATAGGTCGGCTGCTCAGAATGAATGAAACAAAAAGGTAAGAAGGATGCTTTGTAATGGGTGTGGATCTTTGCAGAACTTGTCATTTTGGTCGCCTGGTGCTCTGGTGCCCAGGAGCTAACAAGGTGAGCTGGCATCTGCTGTGGAATGTCTGCCAACAACCCTTTGAGCTGGGAATGCTCTGCACTTTGCTGTTTCACTCAGGAGTGTGTCTTGATGCATTTTCACTGTCAGATGTGATTGGAAGAGTTGGGCAGTGATGGGTCCCTGGAGTGGCACGGTCAATCATATTTTCCTTGGCCTTTGGAGACCTGGGTTCAAATTCTGACTCCAATTAATAATTTTTTCACTCCTCAATTCCTTACCTGCAAAATGGGATTAAATCCAAGTACTTGAAAAGATTAGTTAAGTTTCTCTTTGTGAGAATGACTGAACTAAGCTGTATCTCCAGGCCTTTTATTTTTATTTATTTTTATTTTTGAGACAGGGTCTTGCTAAGTTGCTAAACATTCTCTGCTGGTCGTGAATTTAGGTTTCTCCTGCCTCAGCCTCCCAGAATGCTGGGATTGTAGGCATGCATCACTGTGCCTAGCTAAGCCTGAATCTTTTAAAGGATTATTTAAATGGTCCTTATCTGAATGTTGGTAGAAATATGGATGATAATGACTATTCTTATGAGGTTTTAAAATGAGAAACAGAGTATTGGAAATTGAGGGAAAAGCCATTCCTGTTTAGTGTCAAAGAACATGGTGGAAATAAGTCCTTGTCCTAATACTTTATAGAACACAGAACTTTACAAGTGATGAAATAGGATATTGGGTGGAAGAATTATCTAAGCAAAATGTTGAGTGTGCTGCTCTTAACTGCTTATAGTAAAGTGTGAGGCGAGAGAACAAGATGAAGACAAAATTTATAATTAAAAAGGAAGCAGATTTTAAAGATTTGGAAAATTTGCAGCTTGCCTAGGTTGTAAAATCTTATTGGGACAGAACACCAAGCAACCATTTGATAAAGAGATAGGTATGAGTAAAGGGAGCCAGGTTTCATTCATCAAGACAATGGAAGAGGTATCCCAAATGCATTTTGGAGATTATTAGTGCATATCTGTCATCAGAAGCCTAACATGCCAACAGCTGGGAACAGAACCATGCTTGATTAAAGGATCTTCCAGGCTCTCAAAGGACCTCAGCATTTGCTGACCTGCAAAGACCTGCAACTCTGCTCCTGCATTCTGGAGCACTGCTCCTGGGCCACTCTGGCTACGATTTAAGTGGGGCCAGGTGCAGCTCAAGCCACTGCTCTGGGGGGCACAAACAGTAACCTTGGTGATATGTGTGTGATGCCGATTGTGAAGGCGTGCACTGTGCAAGAGCTGTGGAGGCATTGCTACCTCCACCTAGATTTCAGAGGACAACTCAGACAGCCTGGACAACCAGGGAGAGATCTGTCACAGGGTGGGGTCAGCAGGAAGGTCGCTGCCAGGGCAATGTCCAGCAGAGCTACAGAGTCAGCACCACTGCAGAGTTCCTGCTAGGGCAACACTAAGTGGAGCCACTGGGACAGAGCTGCTGTGGAGGCTTCAGGCCTCTGGAGCCACCAGCCTGTAGAGTCACAAGACGTACACGAAACTCTTGGAGAATGTTGAAAGACAGGAAAACAGAAGAAGAACTATCAATGTACGAGAAAAGATAATTTTCACTTTGGAACTGTATACCAAGGTACAGGTTGTTATAATATATATTAATTTGACAACAGAATAAAGATATTTCCAGACTTTAAAGGTGTCAAAAATGCCCATAAAGGTGCTAAAGTGTTTGCTCCTCTAAAATGATAGAATAAAGCAAAAACGAAGGTGATATTCAGGAAACAGAGGATCTCACGTTCAGAGAAGCAAATAGAGTTCCCAGGATGAAAGTGGGAGGCTCCAAGGTCCCAGACAGAAAATAGCATGCTCAGTTCAGAGACCAGCCTGTTCGGGTTGGGGCAGGAGGTCAAAGGGGTACAGAAAGAAAAGGAGAATAATTTTGACAAATTTATGTGTAAAGTAGCACTGAGAGAGGTTGGAAAGGTTAGGGAGAATTAGTGAAAAAAAATGAGGCATTTATTAATTTCAGGAAAATGAAATTTATGCTAAAATTAGAAATGCAATAACAACAGTAGTGATCTAAGCTGTGGTCAATATTTATATAATTATGACATAATAAATTATAATATTTTAAAGATGAAACTGAGTTATAATATTTTGAGAGACGGGATAATGGTGTAAGAATGCTAAAACCTTACCTTCCATATAGGAAATCAATAATAATAATAATAAAATACAATCATATTATTTAGAAATATGGGGAAAATATTATGAAAACAGCTAAAAGCATATAAAGTGATTGATTCTCAGGAGAAAAATTCAAAAATGAAAAGACAGGCAAAGGATTTTTTATTTTCATTTCATTAAACTTTGTAATATTCAACTTTTTAGTGTCTAGAATATATAGATATAGATATAGATATAAGCAACTCACTAGAAAAGAAGCAAATATTTACATAGGCAGAAATTCAAATGGCCAGTTATTTATGGGTTTAATTTTACAAGTAACCAGAAAATAAAATAAAACACTATTTCATAATTACTAGAGTGGCAATGACCTAACTCTGACAATAGCAAATGCCTACAAGGATGTAGAAAAGAAGAATCATATCTTACTTGTGAGCATGACAATTATAACATCTACTTTGGAGACTGAGCAATATTTTGTGAAGTACCAGATGAGCAGGACCATGACCCAGCAGTTTCATTTCTAGGCATTTACTATCAGTCTGGGGTGGTTTTCCCCAAATCTTCCCTTGGATAAGTCTCACTCAGAGCAGGTGGGTGAGTGACGGATGATGAAACACGCAGCTTCCTAATCTTGGGAGAGTATGATTCACAAAGGCTGAGGAGAAACTTGGCATTCTGCATCAAAGAAACATTTGAATGTATGTGCCAGGCTATTTGTGTGCACTGTTTTTAACAGGTGAAATTTAGAAATTAGAGGAAATAATTAAAATTGATTAAAAGTTAGGGTGTTGGAAAAAACTGTACATAGATATGATTTATCCAGTACAGTGAGGGCTGAGGCCTATGGTTTGTATACAGGTCTCATTGGGGAATGGGTTGTGTTTATACATGTATTAGCTACTCTACATCTGTGTTGGAGCCTCAGTGCTTTCCATTTGAGATTCTTTAAAGTAGTATAATAACTTAAAAACCCATGGAAAGAGGGCTGGGGATGTAGCTCAGTGACGCTGTACCACCTCGCAATCACAAGGTCCTGAGTTTGATCTCCGGTACCAAACAACAAACAAACAAACAAACACCCTTGGAAAGAAATTTAAGAGTAAAATTCTCTTACGATTTTTCTCTTTGTCTTATATTCCTCTATAATTTGAGGACAATTTAAAAAGTAGCTGTAAATTAATGGTTTTTCAAAATAGTCACCTTCATTTTCAAAGAAATATCTATTTGTTTTAGAACTTGTATTTCATAGATTTATGAAATATTGGACAAAGTTAAATAATGTAATAAAAACTGAGATCACAAACATGTTTGTGAATATGCACAACTAACTCTTTATAGCACTTACCTAAAAGAGAAAAAAAAAAGTATGGGTATAGCAGGGTTTAGCCTAACCTTTGAAAATACATGTTTTCAAAAATTACTGGTATATTTTACAGAGGGAATGAAAAGTGTGATGAATCTCATAAATTAATTAGAAATTGGATAAAACATCTTTTAGGTTTTCATTCACCTGAATATAGCCACAAAAAAGAATTGTGAGCTTCTAGCAATTAAGATGATCAAAAATATACTTTCTATAAAGTACAAGGAGACTTGTGTAACTTTACAGACATAAATGATTTTAAACAAATCTCCCCTTCATGTCATATGACAGGGTAGAAATGCTCATAGTCTCTTAGAGAAGAAGATAATGTTTTATGTGTCACTGGAGGAAAGTGTAAAACAAATATTTTACAATTTTTCTCTAGCCCATTTGTTGTTTTGATATGACTCAAATAACCTTTTCTTGTTATTGTAATCAACTTCCTAATGGATCTTCTCAATTGTGTGGGCAGATACACAGAAACTTTATATGCATGAATAATATAAGTTGATGTAGCAATATGTTTTCTTTATTTTCACATTTATACATACAGCACAAATCCTAATAAAACTAGACTGGAATGTATTACAAATTCATTTGGTTGGGATTCAGTTACTGAGTCAGTGAATAAATATGTATGATTTAAATTAGGAATGTGCAGTCCATTACTTACATGCCATCTCTTCTACTTTATTTTGACTTTTGCACTGATGTTTTATTAACATTTTGAAGTTGTAAAGATGAGTTTACTGAGTCATATCACAAAGTTGAGGCAAGGGTTTTGTTATGTTGGAGTATGAAAGTCCTGGGAATAACTGCAGAGAAATTTCTAGAAGCATTGTCTTAGAGTATTACAGTGTCCGTTATGTTTGTAGTTTTCCATCGTCAATGGTACACGCTCATGGCCTAGCCTAGTGTATATCAAGGAGTGGCCAGTAGTCTGAGGTATTGAATTCACACTTAGTGCTTCTTTAAAATGCCCAGTCCCAGGCTTACCACAGATCTATTAAATTTACTTCTTTGGATGCAGGATCAAAGAATCTTGCATTTTAAATTAATCCTCCTATTGATTCTTATACAAGAAGAGTTTGAGACTATTTTAGTTCCTGTTCCTTAAGAGGAGAGTCTCAGAGTAGTTGTAATCATGGCACATGACTTATTGAGGAAGTATTTTCAGAAAAGCTTCTGAGGTAGAGAGTGGAATGCAATAAAGGGAGGGAAAATCTGACCAAGGTGGGGTCTCAAGAAAAAGTCTTGCCTTGGTCTGATCCACAGGGTCCAGGCTATGGAGCTGTCCCACTCTGAGGCAAGGGTGGCAGCATGTAGTACAACATTCCCAGTCAGTCGTGTTGTGGGATAGCAGATAGGAGACAGTGCTTCAGTCTTTTCCTGAGGAGTCAATTCCCATTTGCAGAGGCCAGTCTTCAGAGAAGGGAGTGGACAGCTGTGTATCCTTGGCAGCTGGCACCTACAACAGCTGGGAGAAGGAAGCAGTAGTCTGGTTAAGAGGATCAGGGTGGGGCATAAAATCAGCAGCCAAGCTGGGTGTGGGGGCACTACGTAAAATCCCAGCTACTTGGGAGGCTGAGGCAGGAGGATTTAAATTTGAGGACAGCCTGAACAATTTAATAAGATCCTGTATCAAGATACAAAATTAAAAAGGTTAGGGATGTAGCTCAGTGTGGAGACCCTAGGCTCAATCCTCAGTACTGTAAACAAACAAACAAACAAACAAACACTTCAAAACAAAACATAAAAACCCCAGAAATGAAATAAAACAAAATGAAACAAATAAACAAAAATATTCATTATAGTCTACCCCTTGCATTGCTTATGTCTACTTACTTATTTTCTCTCATTCCAACCATACATATCTTGAGATCACAATACCTGGGGAAATTTAGTAAAAGAGTTGTTACTGGGATCCAAAATGTCTGCCAAAAGGCTTATTGTGTTGAAGGCTTGGTTGCCAGCTGATGGGCTTTTGGAGAAGGGATTGGATCAGGAGAGCTCTAATTTCATCAAGTGGATTAGTCCACTGATGAATTTATTGGCCGAGGGAACTTACTAGGAGGTGAGGCCGAATTGGATGAATTAGGTTGCTTGGGTGTGGCTTTGAAGGGTATATTTTGTCCCCAGCAACTTTTTCTCTGGTTCTTTCTATCTTCTGCTTCCTGGTTGCCCTGAGTTGAGCAGGCTCCTCCATCATGTCCTTCTACCATGATGCTTTGTCCTACCACAGGTCCACAGAAGTGAAGCCAGCTGACCATGGGCTGAAACCTATGAATGTGCGAACCAAAATGAATCTGCTCTTCTTTGAGTTGTTTATATCAGGTATTTTGTCAGTGATAAAAGGCTAACACTAGGGTTGGTGGGAATACCCACAGTCTCCACTGCTGCCTTGGTACCATTGTCCTGATATCCATCAAATTCTCCTGCACCACTCATCTCTGATTTTCTCACGCTCAGCATACACTCATGGCTTGTCTAGATGGCTTTCCTTTTGGACTGATGCAACCTTCATCCTTGAGGGGCCTGAGTTCCTGCTTTCCTTGGATTTTGGAAACTTGGATTGTTATACTTACCCAGTTACAGTCACATATGGCCATGGAGGTACCAAGAGATACACCAGCAGATGTCTAAGACATTCATGTATGTCTTTGGTATTAAATGGTAGTTCTACTTCTTCATGATGATTAAGGTTAATTTTTCTGGCCGTTAGAGTAATTTTGTTGTGTATATAGTAGCCACTGGCACAAGGAACCCAGTGTAACTAAGAAGCAATCATTACTTTGAGCACCTTTAGAGTTTTACTGCATCCTTTGGATGGGAATGTTCCTCATATTACACTCAGACCTCTAGACTCATAGACCTTAACTATATGGGGATAGGAAGCAGATAATTAACTGAGTTACCTGAAGTGATAGTAAGTGGGGCTATTTCCACTTTTTCCATTTCTTAACACCTACTTGAAGGTTTTTATCTATTGGGGACACTGCACCATATGATAGACTTCACTTGAATAGTTTGTCAAATCCTCCAAAATGATAACTGTGTTAATATAGGATACTATTTTCAAGCTGGTAACTGAGCTACTTCTTTAAGAGGCAGCTTAATCACTTTGGCAGTAGTTTCTTGACCATATAGAAAATGGTAGAAGTCTGCACCCCATGTACAGTATATGCCACACTTTTTGCTGCAGAGTGGGTCCTGCGATCTGCAAAGGTATTATGCCGAATTTCATGACTATAGTCAGACTCTCTGTGACCCCTTGGATAGAGAAACTGGCTAAGAACCAGTGTGCAAGAAAATCACATCCATGCTGTGTGCCAATCTTGGTAAGAACACATGCTCCCTTTACTGGGGTGGGAGGAATCTGAGGCAATTAATTTACCATTAGTAGTCAGTTGGTCCTTTTGAGAGATGAGCATGTTTTCCTACTAAAGGAAATCTAGGTGAGGCACTGCAATTACTTCTGCCACAAAACTATCCATTGCGAAAAATATACTAAATGCAATATATAGGACATTTGGGCTGTTTCAACGCAAGAATAATATAAAGAAGTCCTTAGGTTTTTGTTGTACTGACATCATAGAAAATGAAATTATTTAGTTATCTACATATAAATTGTGAAGAGAATTATGTGCAAACCGAGAGTGAAGCATAAATCTCATCAGGATCCCAGATAAGTAAAGACATGGCTGTCTACCTATACCCAATATTTTAGTATAATTTACAGAATCAATCTTAGTTTTTAAAGCATTTATAGGTAAATTCACTGTCATCCTTCAATTTAGCCTACAGAAACAACTTAATTTTCTAGTCACATCAGAATGATTATATATGAAGCTGTTTGACCACCAGCCTATCATGAAAATTTTCCTTTATTGAAAAGAAAGATCAGGTGACAACCTACACTATCAGAGGCTGTGTAAACTCCCAGTCACCTGACCAAGGGGACGGTAGATGGATTAAAAAAGACAAGACAAGATCTTAATGCATAAATGGGGGCCCAGGATGGTCAAAGCTCTTATCTGGCTGAGACACTGTCTCCTGGAGCTGGCCACCGTTTATTGAACATGCAGCTTCTAGAAAGGGTAAGGGGTGGTGGAGGGAACAGTGAAGTGGAGAGCAGTCATGCGAGCAGGGTCCTAGCAACAAGGGAACAAGACATTCTAGTCCACTCTATTTTTTGCATGACTCAATTCTGTTCAGTGTTTCTCCTGTGGTTTTCAGCAATTTAAACTATTATTATCTGTTTTCCTTTGTCTTTATCTTTTTAGGGCATTAGTGAACTTCCTCAATCTGTTGATACTTATTCTTTCATAAAATTTGGAAATTTGCAGTCATATCTTTTATCCATCTCCCATATTTTCTACTCCAATACTTTTCTCTTCTCTTTTGACTCTAATTGTGTATGTATTAGAACCCTTTTATTGTTCTATAGTTCACTGAAGCTCTTTTATTCTTATTAAAGGCATTTTCTTCTTTGTACTTCAGTTTGGATAATCTCTATTGTTCTGTCTTTAGGCTCACTGATTTTCCTATCACAGTGTTGAATCCACTGTTAGATCATGTTGTCCATTTTTCATTTCAGATACTATAATTTTTGTTTTATATTTGGCTCTTTTTTATAATTCCCACTTCTCTAATATTCTCCCTATGGGTGCTTATTATGCTAATCTTTAAAAAAATGCTATATAATGGGCCAGGGATATATCTCAGTGCTGCCGTGGCCTGCCTCACAAGCACAAAGTCCTGAGTTTGATTCCTGGTACCAAAAAAAAACTACATATACTTAAATAGTTTTAAAATAATTTTGTATTATTCTTAATAGTTCTACCATATCTAGGTCTATTTTTATTTATAATTTTTTTCTCCTGGTTTTAAGTTAGTATGTAATTGCTACATGTAGTCTTTGTTTTTTAAAAATTTTATGAGACAGGGTCTTGATATGTAGTTCAACCTGACCTTAAACTCACTATGCAGTCCAGGCTGGTCTCAAACTTATGGCAATCCTCCTGCCTCAGCCTCCTGAGAGCTGGGATTATTAGGCATGTGCCTGCATGCCCAGCACATGTAGTCATTTTGATCATTTTCTGGACAGTTTAGTTATTCTACTAGTGGCAATTTAGATTTCATATTTTTTCTTTAAAGATGATTGAGTTTTAGTTTTTTTTAGGCAGTCAATTTTCTAGCGAATCTGCTTGCTCTTCTGAATTTGTGTTTTTAAGCCTTGTTATACCTGCAGTAGTCCTTATTCTAGGGGTACAACACCCTAATTCCTAGCACATGATGTTGCGGGGATCCCAGAATGCCTAAGTATTAGTGGAAGCCTCGACATGCTTGCTGTTGGAAGTCCTGGGTCTTTCAGTACCGTGAGAAGTCTAGAATCTTTAGCTAACTCATGCCTCCCCGAGAGGTGCTTTTAGTTAGCTTCCGAAAGTCTAAACTGGCCATTTGTACTTAGTAATGAATTAAATTCTTGTGAAGGCACCAGGCACATTTCTTCTTTGTGCAACTTCCTTTTGACAAATTCCAGCTGTCTCTGGAGCCCACACTCTGATTTCTGCCTAGCTAGGAGAGCTGTTGCTTGGAGTCCAGCTCCTTGCCCTGTGCATCCAACCAGTGAACAAGGACACATAAGGGGGACTCGCTATGTTTCTTTCCTTCTCCATTGGATGACAATTCTGTGTTACTGTTTCATAGTTACTGAAAAGAGTGGCTTCACATGACTTGTACAGTCTTACAGTTGTTCACAGTGGGCAGGCTAGTCTAGTTATCTCTGGAAATGAGAACCCTTGTAAGAGTTTTGTATATGTTAAGAAACTTGCATTCACTATTTGCCACATTATAGCTTTTGTTATTTACTGTTTTATTCCTTGTTCGATTAATTACTTCTTTGTATCCAACCAATGATTTGTGTTTTTTGATATATGTATGGGTGCTCAGAGTCAAATTTGCTGATTATCTGCAATAATGTTATACTCTTCACAGTCACTGAAACTTGTCTGCAACCAAAACTGTAAAATTCATGTTTTTCAATTTTATTTTATTTATTTATTTTTATTAAA
>NW_004624751.1:21277829-21302460 GCF_000247695.1 Heterocephalus glaber
GGGAGCAACAGTAGGGATGGTGGCCCAAAAGCCCTTTCCTGTGGGGTGGGAGCAGTGAGAGGGATGGTCTCCGGGATGTCCCTTCCTCTGGTCCAGGAGCAGTGGGATGGTGGCTCAGAAGCCCCTACTTCTGGGCCAGGAGTGGTGGGAGAGTTGGTGGGCCTGAAGCCCTTTCCTCTGAGCCAGGAGCGGTGGGACAGAAGGTGGCCCAAAAGCCCTATCATCTGGGCTGTGAGCAGCGGGTGGGATGGTGGCCAGGAAGCCCCTTCCTCTGGACCAGGAGCAGTGAGACGATGGCTCAGAAGCCCCTACCTCTGGGCCAGGAGCAGTGGGTCTCAGCACCATGGTCTGGTGATCTGGTCCAGTGTCCTCTGCGTCTTTGTTGTGTGGAACCAGGTGGCTGCCTGTCTGCAGAGGGCTGATTCAGTTTGTTCCGAGTGACTTGGGACCTCCGTAGGGCTTGCGCAGACCTTCCTGTCTGCAGTGGGCTGATTCAGCGTCTTCTGCCTGTTTTTCCATTTTATTAAGCTTGTCTAAATGAACTTTGTTGTAAACTACTACAGATTCCAATTATTATTTTAATCCATCCTTTTTGGGCTATAAATAAATATGGTAATCTAAATTACTATCAACTCCATTAATGACTTATAGATTAACTTATCACATACTCTCACCATAATAGCCTAATTTTTATCTACTTGACATAAAAATAAGTTAATTATTTTGGTGCCAATTTTTTTTTTTGGTACTGGGGATCAAAATCCAGTCCTTCTACTTGAGAGGCAGGTGGCAGAATCACTGAGCTAAATCCCCGGACCTTGGTGCCAAATTTTGAACTCATGTGTTTTCTAATTTTGATTGTAGAACTAAAATCAAAGATGTTATTGGATCATTTATGTTTTTCATTTGCCTATATGCATAATTTCTTATATTCCTTATAATCCATTTCTTTATTTTCTTTTTGATGGTTTCTATGTATACTAGAAAGACCTATTTTCCATTTACACTTTTTTAAAAATCCAAAATGGATGCATCTGGTCTGTTATCATCAGTTCAAGAGTAATTATTTTTTAGGCAGCAGATTGGAGAAAAGGAAGAAAAACATTATAACTTTGTTTTAAAGTTGGGTGTGGCTATGTGACTAAGTTGGAAGAGCACGGAAGTGAAATTACTGAGTGAAAACTTTTGAAAACATTTTTTAAAAAGGAAGACTATCCATATCTTTAGCCAATGTTTTTCTTTCTTTTCTCCAACCTGCTGCATAGATTTGATGGCAGGAGCACTGGTTTCCATTTCAGTCAATTAGTAAGAACCTGCTGTCAGGCACAGCCAAGAGGAAAGGTTAAACTCTGTCAGTCCTAAAGACCATTGCAAACAGTGTGGCCACATCAACCCTGACCTGTCTCAGATTTATATAAAAGAAACAAATTTGCATCTTATCTTTTTCAAGTCACTGTGATTTGGTGACCCTGTTATTCATACGGGGACCTGGTACCAACTTACACTGAAAAGTACCCATTAAACTCAGGAAAGTCCATGTGATTTAAGTCTAAGTCACACAGTTGTTCACACTCTTTATCAGCACTAGACACTCACTATATCACTGCCCTGCACACTCACCATTCCCTCAAGATTATTTCTGTGGCAGAAAAAATTTAGTAAATGAGGGACCAAGATGCTGTAATTTTGAATTCCAAAATCTTTAGCATATTTTATTTTAAAAATAAAAACCCATGTGAACATGGAACAAAGTAAAATCTTCATGAGAAGACTGCATATGGTTTTAAGAGATAGCCCTGAACAAGCTCAGGTTTATACAGTTAAAACAGATATTAAAGAACCATATTTGTTTTGCAGGTTTCAACATAATTACAATATTTTGATGTATGCCTAATAAATGCTGAAGTTTCTAGAAAAAAAGAGTAATTATTTTTTGGCTAAGGTTACAATTTAATCTATTTTATTATGAACTGAATCACATTTCCCAGGCAGTGTATTTATTTGGGGACTTAATGTGTGCCATTGACTGCTAGTGTAAGATTCAATAGTTAATTTATTCCTTTTGAGGAATTGCATGTCTACAGCCATTGGGGTTTGCACTTCGTTTAAGAAGGGCTAATGTGGGAAGACTTTTAAAGGTAAGATAGATTCACAGAGCTGGAGTTTCATTGTAACATCAATTAGATTAAAAAGTATTTTATAAGCAAAGTTTATTTGCATGGCTCCCAGTGACAAGAATAAGCATTATTCTGAAATTCTCTTTTTTGGTTTGTTCAGCAGAGTTCCCTTCAGGGAATGAGCATTAGTGGAGACTAGATTTAGTGTAGGAATCCTTTAATGAGAGATGGGAATTTTCCTGAGATTGATGTAAAATTTAGAATACTTAAAAAAATTGATGGAAGAGTAATTTGCCTTGTTAAAGACTTTCCTGATTAAAGACAAGTATGGACAAAAGTGACAAAATTGCAAGACCCCATACAAAGAGGATGCTTCAAAGAAATCTCCTAAAATGTGAATATGGAAATTCTTGCATAGATCTTTTGTCTCCATCTCTGTATGGGATGAGATGAACATAATTGTTTGTGATTCCAAGGCCCATCAGATTTCCAGTTATGCACATTCATTATTTAAATACATTATTTTAGAAATAAAAGTCCTGGACCCCATTCATATGATCAGTTCTTTGTTTCATATGGGTCTAAGTCCCCCTTCACTGGCACGCTCGCTCCTCTGTTCCAAGTCCCAGTCCTATGCATCAAGGACTCTTTCCACTGAACAACATTATTATAACCCAGGTATCTCTGGTATTTCTTGGGAACAAGGAGAAAATAATTCAGTATGTGTACTGTTTACTGTATTAATTAGAATTCATTGCAGTGATGTTTCCCAGTTTGCCTACTGTTGCAAATAAAAATTCAATATGGGAACCCCAAATTTAAAGCTGAGCTACTTTAGCTGAAAATAAAACATATATTCACAGAGTAGGGAAAGGAGACAACAGAACCTATTTTGCTTCTCACCTGGCTTTTTTATGCTCCTGATTATATGTAATCATGGACAAGAGAAGTGTTTAGGCCTGGAGTTGGAGACCTAAATTTAAGCCTGACTCTGAGACTTCTTATTCCGATGACCTTTGTTGTATCACTCAAAGGCTCTGAGTCTCATTGTCCTGACCTGTAACATGGAGACTAAAAGTCTTATAGCCTTGGATGACTTGAAGATGAAATGTGTACAAGTTTTTGTAAGTTCTAATGTGGGCTGGTTCTATGAAGAATATTAATAATTATTACATAATGCCATGATTTATGTCTTATAAGATATTCTGATAAAATTTTGGAAAGCAACCGATCAGATTTATTTCTTTCAGAGGTGTTCTGGGTGCCTATAGTGGTAAATAAGTAATGATGATAATAAATAAATCCCAGAATTAAGTATTTATGTATAATACTTTACAACTTCATTTGGTGGAGCATCTTTCATGCCAACTATATCCCAAAACAGATTACATTCAATAAAGACTCACAGTGATAAGCAATAAATACTCACAGTGAGAGACAGACATTGAGATAAACAGGCAAGGGGAAAGTGCTTTTCAGCTAAATTCTGAAAAGATATGAAGAAGTTAGAGGTGAAGAGACCCAGGAGGGATGTCACAACAGACAGACTCTATTGGAGATCAAGTTCTCACACTGCATTTTCTTAGTGAAAGCCCTGAGGCACAAAATACCAAGGTCTTGAACCTCTGCCTGGGTCATCTTGGAGGCAGCAAGTCTTCACTGTGGGAAAAAAGAAGATATTAAGTCTGAGAGAGATGAATTCCAACTTCATGAAAATTATGAAGCAGGAAAAGCCTTTTGTAAATGGTGTTACTCTGATCTGTATGGATGGGAAGGGAACTTGGTGTTAGTATTTTATTGTCTGTAACATACTAAGATGTGCAACCATGAAGTACATCACTGAAAATCAGCTAGAAATCTGATTTGCGGACTACAGGAAAGATTTTCAAATTAATTTAGAATAAACTAATTTCTTCCTCTTTTTCTTGCTTTGGTGCAGGTGATTGAACCCAGGGCCTTGACTGCTGAGCTACACCCCAAGCCCCCAGAACAAATTGATTTCTAAACCTTCCATATGTTTGCCTTTAGCTCAGCTAGTTTTGACAATGCATAAGAGGGATTTTCCTTTATATTAAGTAGGCTTTTAGCAGTCATGCAGATAGCATGAACTCTTTGAGTAACACTGTGTTGCATGTTGTATTGTGTGTGTGTGTGTTTGTGTGTGAAGTGTAAAGTGGGGAGTATATAGAAAAGAAAGGAAACAGAAGGAATTGTCACTAAAGTCTTGTTTTTAACATGCCTGTAGTCCTAGCTGCTCAGGAGGCTAAGGCAGGAAGATAGCTTGAAGCCGAGAGTTTGAGACCAGCCTCGGCAATATAGCTAAAAACATGTCAAACAAAATAAAACAAAAGGAAGGAAAAAAAAAAAAGAAAATATTGTGATCTATTTTTTAAAAGACTAATTTTGTTCTGCTCTGATTTGGACCCTTCCACACATAGACGATTTTAATTTTCACTGATTGATCTCACATAATTTAGAAAATACAAAAGAGAACATGTTCATATGCTTTTATTGTGTAATTTTAAATTATAATATGTTTGGTTTAATAAAGATATAAAATCATAAAGAAAAACTCATTATAGGAATATCTATGTGATTTAATTGTAATGTGCTCTCTTTTTATATGGGAGATTAAATTTATCTTCATGAAAGAATTATGGTTGTTCTCCTTTATCTGCAGTTTTGATTTTTCCCATTTTGGTTAACCACAGTCAATAGCAGTATGAAAATATTAAATGAAAATTTTGAGAAATAATTAATAAATTTCCAATTGTGCATCATTCTGAGTAGTGTAATGAAATTTCACCTTTCCTGCTTTATTCCACTGGGAATATTATCTCTTTGTCCAGAGTATCCACACTGTATACACCACCTGCCTACTAATTACTTATTAAATGTCTTACCAGATTGACTGTCCTGTAATATGCTTATGATTAAGTGACTTTTGCCGAATAACCTAATGCTACCTCACAGTGGGTATGACATTCACTTCATTTCATCACTCAGGGATTATATCATTTTACATCATCACAAAATGGGTGAGTACAATATGATAATATAAAAAATTAAAATGTGTTATATACACATACCAACTCCCCATAATGAATGTAATCATTATGAACTGCAAACATACTAATAAAAAATACAATAAAATTTTTTGAGAGGACTGCATTCACATCAATTTTATTACAGTATTTATTACAGTATATTATTATACAGTAATTGTTATATTTCTTTATTATTATTAGTCTTACTGTGCATAATTTAAAATTAAACTTTATCATCGGTGTGTATGTATAGGAAAAAGTAATATATATACAATTTGGTGCTATCTTTGCTTTCAGGTGTCCACTGGAGGGTCTTGGACTATGTTTTCTTTTTTTTGGGGGGGGTGTTGGTACTGGGGATCGAACTTGGGTCCTTGCGCTTGCACAACAGGCGGCAAAACCACTGAGCTAAATCCCCGGCCCTTGGACTATGTTTTCTAAAGATAAGAGGGAACTCCTACATTTGAGTTCCTCAATATTCTAAGACATTTACATTCTTAATGCAGTTTATTTTCTTTCACTTAATGGAAGGTATGCTTATTTTTGAAGTCCTTACATTAACCTACTTATTGCAACCTTAATTTTAAATAATATCAATATACAAAATTTTACCAACAAATAATGAATTTTACCAAGGAATAATGGATTACAATTCAGGACTATCATATACTTGAGGTGGTTAAAAGAAAATGCCCTTGACTATTGCTTGAACTTCAGAGTTTAAGGTCACTTTTTTTGTACAAGAAAGTAAGAGAATATTGTGCTAAATAAAATTAGGACAATAAATCAGATTATTTATTTATTTATTTAATGAATGCAAATCAACTAGCACCATTGGTGCTTTTCAACCATTGTGCTCATCAGCACAAGTGTTATGTAAAGTGGCACAGTAATTGATATATATGCACAGAGAATCAATGCCTTTGAAAAAATTTCTGCAGTCTGTGAAATTGTTCTTGTTTGGCAAATGGAGACCAGAAGAATAATGTAGGAAAAGTTGAGGGCACATTGGACTCATAAAGGTCTCTAAAAGATAAAGCATTTAATAAGCATTAGTGCTCATCTTCATTAGTCTGAATGTGCTGTTGCCTTGGGACTCAGAAGGAACAAGAAAGAAGCCTCTTCTTTTTATCAACAGTTATTCTTTAGATGTTTTTATTTTAGAAAATATTTTATATTACAGAAAGAACTATACTACTGAAAAAATTTAGAATAGACAATTTAAAAATCTCTTACATTTGATCTGAAAATGCATTTCAAGATTTTTTTTTCAGTGTACTTTTCTCTGTTAGGATAGGCTGGTACTAAACTGAGGGTATTTCTATAATTTACAGACTGAGCTTGGTGGGGTAGGGAGGTAGGACTGGGGACAGTTGGGCAAATAACTGAATACTTTTCATATCAGGGAATCTTTACTTTGTTTTTCTTAACCAAACTCAAGATGTAACCATGAAATAATCTGAAAGTGTACTGTTGGTTTGGACTTTTGATTTTGTTTCCAAGTAGAAATGTTTGTTACTTCCATGAAAATTTAAGATCATCAATTGATTCCAATATGTACATCTGACAGGCTATATCTGAAGTGTTCCCTTCTTTTTATTGTACCTTTAAGCCAACTGAATGAAAATCATTCGTGCTGTTATTGGTTTATAAAAGGTTATTAAAATTGAAAAAGTTTTCATTTTGATTATTTTATTGTGGTGAAAATGCAAAACATAAAATCTTAACCAGTTATTTCACTTTTTTATTATTACTTAAATTCTTTTATTGGTACATTTTAGGCATACAACACATTCACATTTCTCATTGGGATCTTGTACCTTTACATGATGCATCTTGGTTCTTATTTTTTCCCCATTCCTAGACCTCCCTTCACCCCCTCCACCCTTCCCTATTTACAAAGACTTTGTTTCCATTTTTTCCATTTCTCATCATTTTTCCTTTCCCTTCTTTCCTTTTCCCTGCCCCTCCCACTGCCCCTCCCCCTTTGGACCTTTTCTTCCTATTTTGCATTATCGATTATTCATTCTAATCATTGGTACATTTTAGGTATACAACATAATAACTTTTATCATTAGAAATTTGCACCTTTACATATTCTCTCTTGGTTCTTATTTTTCCCCCTTCCCCTGCCCTCCCTTCAACCCCTCCATTCCTCCCTATTTACAAAGATTTTGTTCCTATTTTTCCATTTTCTCATATTAATTCCAAACCCTTCTTTCCTTTCCCCTAGCCCTCCCACTTCCCCTTCCCTTTTGCCCCCTTTCTTTCTATTTCGCATGACCTATTATACATCTTAGTCCTTATTTACACTTTCAGTTTCTCACACCAGAGAAACTATTCAGTATTTACACATGTGTGTAGTCATCATGCTCTCATTCATCCCTGAAATTATTTCCTACGTGTTCTTCAAAAATGTTCTCTTTCTATTCTTATGTTTTGTTCAGCCTTCTAGAACATCTCTCACTTCTTATTTTTACAAGAAAAAAATCATCTTTCTGACACATGTGAGTCTTCTTTTTTCCTTTTTTATTGAGTGTGGACCATCAAGCACTATTCCATCTAATCCCCAAATACTTATGGAACATCTCTTGATGTCAGACTGGCAATACAACAACTCAGACACTGCTTGGGTTCTGGAGGAGTAGGGAAATATGTACATTCCAAGGAAACATGGAAATGGGAGGAGTAGAGCCTGTGGCCTTTCTGGAGGGCAAAGGTGAGGAAGAAACTTTCCATATGTGGAAAAACGGAAACATAATTTATCAACAAGGCAACATTTAAAGTCAATCTTCAGGCATAACTATAAGTCAGCTGGAAATATATTCCTTTTTTTGTTTTTATTTTTGTTGTTATTGTTGTTATTGTTGCTTTGGTACCGGCGATCGAACTCAGGTCCTTGCGCTTGCACAGCAGGTGGCGAAACCGCTATGCTAAATCCCCGGCCCTGGAAATACATTCTTTACCTACTTTCTTTTCAACTCTTTACATATTTTGGTAAAAATATTCTTTAAAATTGATAGACTTTAGGTTCCTTTTCACCACATAGACTCGTTAGATAAAATCAGTTACTTTTCTTGGGTGCACTTGTTATATCTGGTTACCCCAGTGCCATTGCTTTTCCACAAGACATTGAGTTTGTTTCTTAGTTCTTCTGAGTCTGCTATGTTAAAGAATTCCATTATGAGTCATTTATACTAGGTGTGAAATAAAGCAAACAAAAGAAGTCTTGGCTGGGTCAGGGAAGACAGTAAGGGAATAGAGGAGTTTAAGAAAAGGATGGCTGGAGATTCACAATTGGAGAGGTGAGTTTGCAGAACAAGGACCTTGAAGAGGCTCAAGAGCTGATTATCTCCAGAAGTAACCTTGTTGATTGAAGAATGTCCTCTCAGTCATATTTTGTTTGAACAATGAAGATTTAAGAGATCTTCATGGTGGTCTCTAATAAGTAGCTACTCTCCCACTTGGTTTACAAGTAAGTGAGAAATTAAACAAAGAATAAACATGGAAGACAATCTGGTTGTAACTGATAAAGTTCAGGTTCAATGACATTTTAGACCTGTTGATCTAGTGAGCTTGCTGATTTGAATCCAAAACTGAACAAACTCACTTCCCATTCCCGTCTTGGTAGCACTAGACTGGGACAGGCCCCTCTACAGGGTGAGTTCTCAAACTCTTCCCCAGATTTACCAAGAACATGTAGCATTCCTTCTCCCCTAGACTGGAGTGAGGAAGGGGGCAGAGAGAAGCTGGATTGATGCTAATATGTTGGTTTTATGGGAAGGAAAGAAGAGAAATAAGCAGAGCATTCCCCTCTAACAAGTCACCCTACTTAATTTTTTCATCTTTTTCTTGAGAGTGGAACTCATTATTAGTATGGATGGCATTGTCTTTCAGTTCTTTTTACCATCAAAGTTTGTTATTGTGGTGGTTGTTTTTTGGTACTGAAACTTTCTGTTTTCACAGAATAAATCCATTCCTTTTCGTAAAAGTCTCTTCTCAGTTCTCCCAGATATTTTTCATTTTCTTCCCCTTCTTGTCCCTCCCTCCCTCCCTCCCTTCCTTCCCATAGAGACATGTCATTCTTTAAAGCACAATAGAGAAGAGTGTTAAAATTAGACCTATATAGGCCTTGATACTGCTGTTGCTGTCTTCCTCACAGGCATTTTCTAGCTCTTTGGTACTCAGAGCAGGTAGATTCTGTCAGTTGCAATGCTGATGCACCCAGCTCTTAACACAGTAAATGTGAGAGCAGTGGCCTGTTTACCTGTTCCAGTATTGTGGTGCAGCTGCGGTGTGGCCGATTGTTATGAGAGACTTAATCCAGGTTTTACACTTATTTTAGGAAGTTACTTCCTTTTTCTTTTTAGTTCCCTCTATATAAGCATTGCCTCTGTGAGATTTATGGGAGCTGCAGCAACCAAAAAGTGGAGTAAATGGCTGTCCAAAAAAAATCCCCCTAGGAGGTGTGAACAATTGGACTCTGTGAATGCTTTGAAGTTTGATTGTCATTATAAAATATAAATCAATGTAAGATAGTCACCTTGTTCCCATGAGTAATGTCAAATTGGTGACAATTGGGTATTCTGATAGTAAAGTTTCATAATCTGGATTGATTTGTAAAGAAATTTAAAAATCATCAATTGTTACAATGCTATGAATATGTAAAAGCACCAGGAGAGGTGATTCTAATCTAAATGAAAGCCAGTGCCATCAATGCTAATTTGCTTTCTGTTTCGTACATGACAGAACAAAGCATCTGAAGATACCTTTTACTGTTGTCACTCATCATTTAAATGAAAGGATACTGGTAGTTTCAGTATTATGTTTTTAAAAAGTAATTTCTGCATAGATGGTATATTCAATATTTGTAAAGCACACAGAGCAGATAGTGAGTACAGTTTGAGGATTTAGTTAAATAAATAAACTACACTTACCCAAATTCACAAATGAATTGGCATTATTTAGGTAATCATCTTAATAGGAAGGCCTCTTCTGTTACTGCTGGGTTAGAGACTCTTCTACATTATCAATTAAACATCCACAAATAGTCTCCTCAGAATGACTCAAACTTAGAAATATTGTAAATAAAAGGAAATTATAGAAAAGACTAATGAAGGTTTGTATATTGATTAATAAAGGATTAGAGTAAATTACCCAAAGGCAAAGTGATTTAACTTGTAAACACAGACCAACATGTGGAAAGAGGAAATCATTTCTAATCTAATGTGTCTTGTGAAAATTTTTAATTTTGGCTTGAACAATGATTAGAACTGCTTTACAAAATCTGTTCATTTATAGCATGTCTAATTGGTCCTTTAAATCTCTTCTTAGGAAGTCCTGAAATTTGAGGTAAAGGGAATGTTTTCATTTACTGTGGACAAAGCCTGGTTCTATGATAAGAGGAGTCATTTAGAGATGTTTGCAGAAGGTGATAAAGATACAATGAGAGAAGATGGAAGAATGAAGGGATATGAAAGGTGAGTTGCAATGTCTTACACTGGAGAACTTTGATCTGGTAAGAGCACGTTAGAGGCTCAAATCAAATTTGGGAATACTTGGCATATATAAATATTTAGACCCCTTGATCAGAATGGCTTATAAAATCTTTTTGGATATTTGACAAAAATACTTGTTTAGCTTTTGGATCTAAGATAGGGCATGTTCTTGTCCTAGGCAAATTTGAAGTTGGTTTTCATAACCTTAAGCTAATAGAATTTATTTACTTTTTATTAGAATTTAGGTTACCCAAACCTATTTTATCCCCATCTTTATGAAACCTGGTGTCTTTTGGTAGCCCACTACTTCACACTTGTATCCACCCCCTGGAAAGGAAAAAAATAGTAGCTAAGAGATTTTAAGTGTTTTTTTTTCTGTGCCTATCACCTCCATGTATATTATCTCATAATTTTCATATCCCCCTCATGGGAGAATTCTATCATTTCCAGTTTGCCTGTGAAGAAACAGGAAGTCAGTGACATGAAATGTGAATTTGGCAGTGATGGGTGATGGTGATGCTGCGAATCAACACATGTGCTCACGTCTAGACTCCACGTGTGTGCTCTTTCTGCAGTTCCATTCCCCGCATACCATTCACCATTATCTCCATGTTGCCTGGTGCTCTGTCATGCTGCTGGTAGCCAGCAACGCTGACTTCTCTTCCTTAGCACATCTCTTTCTGTTGGCATTTCTAGTAATCAAAATTATGTTATCTTATTAGTAAATATCAATGACTTTTAACAAAAGTCTATGTCTTGACCCTGATGAAAACTTGACCCTGATGACAGAAATGCAAAACCTATCATCACTGTTTACATTGCCTGTATAATGCTTGTGCATTGGAAAACTTTTGGTGTATTTTATTTTAAGAGTCTAAGGCTAAACCACACTGTAGAATCTGTGTATATAGCAGATTTTAAAATGAATGAATGTGTTGATGAATAGCATTCAACCTCAACAGAGAAGCGATTGAAGTAGATTTCTGCTTGTTATACCTTTCTTTTTACTCTTCATGAATAACAATGTTACCTGTACAAATACAAGTTTTGAGCTAATTAGAACAAGATGGAATCTAAGAAATCACACATGGTGAATGTGTTCAGTGCTTCTTAAACTCTGACCAATTTATAAAGCTGTATTTTGCTGATTGTAGATACATTTTTTGTCTTTAGAGTGCATTTTGATATTTGAATGAAGATCTTAATGTAAGGTGGTTGTCGACCTTAAACTATGTTAAACTGCCTGACCGTCCTGCTTTATTGTTTGTGATGAGTGGTGAAGCTGGGTGATAGCAAAATAAAATATTGATGAAAATGCACTGAGACTGTGTTAAAGTAACATATTTTGAAATACATATATAGAGCTCTTTGAAGTGAAATAATGGTTTTAAGTGAATTCATAAAGATGTTAGCACATCTCTTTAGTGATAAAATTGTGGTGACATTGAAATTTCTAGCATCACCCAAGAGCATAGATTAACTATATGGTTTATTAATTTTACAAATTTAAGAATAATTTAATAATAACAATGTAAGAAATATACACTATAAGGACTGAATTTTTTGTAAATCTCTTTAATATTGGCATGACCTAATAAAGATGCATGTGGCTACCACAAGAATTACACAATGCTAAATATTTTTAGATTGATTTCCACAAGAGAGATTGGAGAGCATTCCTTCAGAAGTCTCAGGAGAACCGTTTTAGCATTTTTTTGATAAAGATCCATATGCACACAATAGACAACCCCAAAATATAATGTCATTTCAACACTTAATCTGGTTATCTTTTGACCTTCATGAAATGTTAAACCTAGATTTCACCATTGTGTGTGTGTGTGTGTGTGTGTTTGTGCGTATATATATGAAGTATGTATATCTGTGTATGTTTTAATATAATGGCAATCTGAATCTTTCCTCAGAATAATTCCATCTATTTTCAAATAAGACAAAAAGGAAACATATGATAGAAACAAATGAACATGTATCAATATCTTTAAAAGTATTTATGCATGAGGTCTCAGATCTATCCATTTGGCAAGGTTCTACTTTAGAAGAAATTGGATTTTGATGATAGCTCGTCCACACTGTTTTATGTTAATGAACGTGGACAGAGGAATGGTACAAGATGGGCAGCTAGATGGAGCTGGCTTTCTGTTAGTCACAAGCTTTTTCACTTCTGGAAAAAGCAGATTCTGATGGTTAAGATTTGTTCTGAAGAGAAAAATAAAGAGAACTCTTAAGGGTTCTCCTTGGTGGACCAGTAATGACGGTAAATGATGAGTCTCATTACAAACAAAAACAATAAATTGTCACTTAAGTGAACACAGTGGTGCGAAGATTGCCAAGGGGCTTGCTTTCCCCCAGGAAGTACTTTGTGAGCAGCACTGGAAGATCACAACTGAACCCTAAATTTCCATCAACCCTAAATTTTCAGTGTGTAATTGCCTTACTACTAAGTAACTAGACTGAGTTGGTGAAATACTTTAACTAGAATATCTAGGGAAAATTCTAGTTAAAATATTTATATATATATATTTATATATATCATACTCAGTTTCCTTTATTAAATTAATTTATTTCTGGTTGTCTTCTATTTCAATAGAGCATCTATACATTTCTTTTTATACATATTAATAGTGAGATATATTTTCTGAACTTAGACCCAGAACTGCTATATTTAGATTTAGAGAGCAAAGACCTTACATGTTTTTGCTAAAGATGAAATTACCGGTAAAATTTCCTATCTCCACTTCCTCTCTGTCCCCAAATTTGAATTATATTGGGTTTCAGGTTCTAATGATTTCTGTAGGTTTGATAATTTAGCACAGATGATAACATTTCCATGGTTTTCCCCTGAACCCACACTGCTTCTAACCCTAGAGGAGAATCTCAAACACGTGAGGACTTTCTCTGGAAAACCTACAAAGGCAATCCCTTTGAGAGAGGAAAACAATGAGGATAATTGCATAATTTAATACTTCAGGACACTTGCATAATTTAATACATTTCTCATGAGTAGTTTAGGAGGGAAATACAGTGTCAAGTGTACAAGAAGTTCAATGGGCTCTTAACTCAGGTGTCCAGTTTATCACAGTGACTTTCTCTGCCTGCCCGTGCTGGGTTTTGGCTATCTCTTAGGTGTTGTCAAAGCTTGGTCTGTGAGCTGCTGGGGGTTCCTTGAGATCCTCTCAGGTGTCCATATGGTCAAAAGGCTTGACATAACAATACTAAAACATCATTTGCCCTTGTTAATGTGTCGATATCTGCAGTGATGGTGAAAAAACAGAACAAAACAAAATCATGGTGTGTCAAAATGCAGTTGTCTCAGCACAGATACACTCAGCATTATCAACTGTGGAGCGGTCTTTGTGTTCTCCACTGTCCCTCACTTGCAGGATGTCATTTATGAAGAAGTAAAATTACCTATATTATTGTCTTAGTAACTTTCTCATTGCTGAGACACAATACCGAACAAGCACAAGTTAAAAGAGGAAAGGTTTATTTTACCTCACAATTCGTACAGGTTTCAGTCTATAGTTGGCTTGCTCCAAGGCAGGGCAGCATGGCAGAGAGGCATGGAAGAGGAGAAAGAGCTCATGGGGTGGCAAGGAGGATACAACAGTGCTCAAGGGAGTAGATGATATATATATATATATCTCCGGGCCACGCCTACAGTGACCCACCTCTTTCCACCAGGCTTCACTTCACAGCATTACACCCAACTATAAACACATCAGTGGACTAATCCAGTATCACACATCCATGATCCAATCACCTCCTAAAAGCCCCACCTATGACTGCATGAGGCTTTGGAGAGACATCTAAATATAAAGCATAACAATCATTAAACCTTAATCCTAAGTATTCATTACTATTCTATTGATGAGGTGGGAAGCACTCATAAAAGCCTTGATGCTGTAAGTCAAAGTATAATGGGCATCTCAAGAAAAATCACAGCTGTGATGGTGATGATTTGCCTTGAGAGCTGAATTAGCTCCTTTTACATGAAATACCATTTCACTTGCAAGAATTAGTGACAGATGCACCATGGCTATTGGGACTTGGCTATCTGGCAGACATTTCTTGAAAATAAATAAAATGAACCTATGCCTTTAAGCACAATAATTGATTATTTTTGTTTCCAATGATAGAATTCAAGTCTTAAAGCAAAAAACAAAACAAAAACCTTACAATTTTGGAAAACTTGCATGTGCCACCCTTAGCTTGACAGTTTTCTAAAATTTAAAAACTTTTCTGAAGAGATTTGTAGGAACATTCACAAACATAATATTCTGATATATTACCGCATAGGTAATAGGTTTATACTGTTAATTGAAAACAGCTGATAAATATTTTAAAATTTTATGTTTAATTTCTTTTAAGAGAAATAAAATTCATATTAACATTCCACAAGGGTCCTCTATAGCTTTTAAGAGTGGAGGAAGATCTTGAGACCAAAAGGCTTGAGCCCTGGAATTTGTCTTTAAACAGAGAGATAGTGATCTTGTATCTGCAGATCATTTACATGTGGGTCACTGTGATACACTGCCCAGATTCTCATTCAAGGGAGGGCAAATTGCCCAAGTTTCTGGGAGTGCTGCCTGGTGAGAGCTTTCAGTTGTCAGTCCCTTCAGAGGGTGTCTCTGCCATAGAGTCACCTTTCTGAGGTCATATCCCATATATGATGTGGGCCCCACATGTGATGATGGATGGAAACAAGAGTAAAAGTCATGACCTTCTGCATCCAACCCAGTACAACTCTGGAGTCTAGCTTCATAGCTCCCTGTAGGGTCTGCTGAAATGTGAATTGGCTTATGTCAATTCTTGACTTCTCCCTTTGCCCACCTTTATTTTCTTTCTCTTTCTTCCTCATGTGTTAATCCAGAAAGCTTTCCTTGGTAAACATCTGCACAACCAACTCTAGCTGAGAGCTACTTCTCAGGAAACTCAATCTGCAACACCATGGAAGCTTGGAAATAGGTTCAAGTTAATTTTCTTTACAGCACTGAGTAAATAGGGCTCCTGATGTACTACTTCAAACAGGTCCTAAATTCCTTGTTGACAAGCCACACAGATCTGTTGGCCTATAAAGAGCTTCATGCAGCTGGAGTACTGAGAGTTTGCAATGCTCCCAAAATGCATATGCATCTGGTCTGAAACAGCTAGTTCTGAATCCAGTTGGGCTAGTTCAGGGATGTGTGAACAGGAAAGGTAACTTTAGCTCCTGGAGGACACAGATGAGAAAATTCGATGCCCTATCTTATTTTATGCTCTGCATTTTAGTTATGTGATGAGGAGATGAGATGAATAGAGTAAGAAGCCAGCAGAACCAATTATCTGTTCACTTAGCCAATCTTCACATTTGGTAAATGCTAAGGGGCAAAGCTAGATCACTTTAGTAGTGGTCTGGAAGATTGTTATTGTTACTTAAAGTGAATGTTTGTTCCCTGTCTGTCTTTCTCTCAGGCCTCACTACCTGATCTAGCAAACGGAACCTGAGAATCTGCTTCAACTGGACTAGGGAGTATTTCAACTTTAACTTTCTAAGAATAAGGAAGCTTGGGTGACCTTTCTGGAGCTCCATCTACAATGTGAATTGATCACAACAGAACATTTGTTTCAACTTTGATAAGGTTAACTTTCATACCGTAGCTAATGAAAACTGTAGATCCTGTATCTACAAAGGGCCCATGAGTTAAAAAAGAAGGCAAGTTTTACATTGTACCATTTGGAAATGACCCTGTATTTACATGAGCTAAATAATTAATTGTTGATTTCACAAACACATATTCAGCACCTACCGTGTGCCTTAGAACCGTAGATTCTGGAGAATATATTGATGACTAAAATGGAGTCCCTGTCATGAAGGGGCCTCTTAACACAGTGTTTCGTTGTCTGGATCTTAACCAGTCCATTTGCCTTGGAGGCATAATTGATACACTGAAGAACAGAAAAGGGTTAAAGAATTTAAAAGTGGAAAAAAGTTTTTCTGCACAGAGTGTATGGACACAGCTTGACCTGACTGCCGCCATCTTAAATTGCAACTGCTATGACTATGCCTGAGTAACTCCGGTCTGTTTTCCTCACATGCTTTCCCAGCATAGTATAGATTAACAAAACCATTTGAGTGGAATGGCACAACTGAAGCCTAGAGCTATTCCTGCCAAGAATATATTTGCTCTCTGGTTAGCTTGAGATAAACCAGATACGTTCTGGTTTGGATGAAACTCACTTTTGTCCTGGTTGCTATGTAAGTGCCCTTTCTCTGACCCAAATAGTGAAGATTCACTGATCTAGCTGCTCCCTTTGACCATACTTCTGCCAGTAAGTCTCCAATAAATCGCACTCTCTGCAACTCCTCTTTCTTCAGTTTCATGATATTTCAAGGTCAGTTCACATTCACTAGCGCTGAATTTTCCCAGAACAGAGAGAAAAATGTTGAATGTAAGTCACATGGTTTGCATACTGAAGGCACTGCAGATACAGTGGTGAAGAAGATATTTTGTCCCTGCCCTATATTTTATGGGAGGAAGTAAAAAATTAGGACAGTGTAAAATAGATATTTCTCTAAAACGTCAATAGATCCAGAAAATAAAAAACAAGAAAATGAAATGTTTGAATAATAATAATAAAATAATTGATTTATTTTATATTTATATGAAGGCAGCATATACATTCTTTCAAAGAATATTCTATACAAAGAATATTCCATGCATTTATCACATATTACAAAACAAGGAAAAGCATGAAATGTTCTCCAAAGTTGAAATCATATGGGTCATTGTATTTTTCCACAGTGCAAATAATACCAGGAATAGATAACAAAAAGTTATTGTTTAAAAAATCTTAAAACTTTTTAAAGAGGGAACCAAAATTTTAGTTATAAATAATTTAGATATAAAAACAGTAAGTGGATTGTATATCAAACCTGTGAGATACAGCCAAAATTGTACTTAGCAAATTTTATAGACATAAATGCATCAATTAGGAGATACAAGTTTTAAAGTAAATACGCAAGTTTGGAGAAAGGAAAACATACTAAAGAAAGTATAAAAAAGACAATGAATGCATTTGACATATAAAAGTAAGCAAATATAATAAAATGTTACAATTAATACAACCTAAAATTTGTTCTTTAAAATAATCAATAAAATAGTTTAAAGCATTTGACAAGTTATATGAAGCAATAAGAAAAGAGAAGACACAAATAACACCAGAGATAGGAAAATGTGATAAAATCACAGATACAGTAGAGATTTGAAATTTTTAAGAGACTCCAATGTATAACATTATATAAATAAATATGAAAGTCACATAAATTAAATGATTTTCATAGACTAAGAATGACTGAAGAGATCAGAAATGTAAACATCCCAGTAAAGACAGAAGAAAATGAGGTTTGGATGAAAAAAACCTTACTCATTAAAAAAGTACTTGAAGAGGATAATTTAGTATCTGAAGTCTACCAATCCTTCATGAAAAAGATAATTCCTAAGTTCAAATAAAAAGACATTCTTTTCCAGAGAAAGTTAATAGATGAAACACTTTCCACCTAACTATGTGAGGATAGCAAAGCCTTGGTGCCAAATTATACAGATAAAGCTCCTAAAAGAAAATTGTGATAATTTGACTTATGAATACAGAACAAACAATTACATTTTAAAAATGCCAAATTCTGTTGGTGGGAATGGAAATTAGTCATGAAAAATCATATAGAAGTTCTTTTAAAAATTAAAGACAGGAGTATTATATCGCTCATGAATCCCACTACTGGTTGTTTTTCCAAAAGACAGGAAATCATCACATTCAAGAGATGAGAATGCACTCCCATGTTCATTGTAGCACTATTCACAACAGCTAGGACCTGAAATCAGCCTAATGTCCATCAATGGATGAATGGATAAACAAAATGTGCTGAATATACACAGTGGAATACTATTCAGCTATAAAAATGAGGAAATTCTATCATTTCTAAAAATATAGATAATCCTAGAGGATATTTTGTGAATTATCAGGCACAGAAAGATTAATACATGATTTGTATGGGGAATCTAAAAAAGTTGATCTAATAGAAGTAGAGTAGAATGGTGGTTACAGGAACTGAGCTGGTTCAGGGAGCCCTGGGAAATGTTGGTAGAAGAATACAAACTTTCAACCAGATGGGAGGAACAAGTTAAAATCTATTGTATAACATGGTAGTTATGGGTAATATTATATTCTTAAGAATGCTAAGTGGATGTAAAGTGTTCTCACACAAAACTGACTATGTAAGGTGATACATGTACTAATTAGGTAGATTTAGTCATTCCATAATATCTAAATACTTCAAAACATCATGTTGTACACAGAAAATACATATACTCTTTTTTGGTACTGGGGATTGAACTCAGGACCTTGCAGTTGAGAGGCAGGCATGGTGCCACTGGGCTAAATCCCTGGCATACATATAATTTTATCTATTACTACAAAAAATTTTAAAAGTGCTACATTAAATTTAGCAACGTGTCAAAAACCATACAGCATAACCATTAGGAGTTGTCCTAGATATGCAGATATGAGTTGCCAAAAGAGCTTTATCAATATAATTAATCACAATCAATAAATACTTTATTCATTAGTATTTATGTACTTATGTAATATTTTTAAAATGCCAGTAATGAGGAAGAGACTATTCTATGTATTAAGGTAAAAGTGTAAACCAGACAGGTAGGATCATATATAACTTGCATGAGATGAGTTTAAAAATCCATATAAATCATCTTGATAGATGTCCCAAAAATATCCAAACATGATAAAGTTCAATATTCATTCTTTTTTTTTCTTTTGGTACTGGGGAATTGAACTCCTGACCTTGCACTTGCGAGGCAGGCGCCGGAACCACTGAGCTAAATCCCTAGCCCTCAATATTCATTCTTGATAAAAGTCTTTAGCAAGAGAAGAAATGTCTTCAGTGCAGAGAGGAATGGCATGATAAGGTCAAACATCACCCTTAATTGAGAAACATTAGTAATGCCTCCTTTAAATTTCAGTAAAATTAGTAATGCTCCTAACGTTCCAGAGAACAACTGATGTCTAACCAGATCAAATAAAAGAAGGTAAGACAAGGGAGTGTGTGTATGGCTAAAAATACACTGTTAAGATACAATAATAAAAAGGTGTGATCCATGCGTTCTGGTTATTTTTCTGCCATTCCTGTCTTCCAACCTTCTTCCTTTCTCTGCTCTTCTCTGTTCCCTGGGAGGCATCATTTGGGCTCTCTTTCAAGTTACATGCAACAGTCCACAATGGGAGGCACTAGCAGGAGGTCAGAGGGCAGGAGGAGAAAAATGTCGGGGCATTCTTGCTCTCTTCCTCACTAGTTCTGGCTCTGTCAGCAGTTCAGTTCCTCTACAACCTCAGTTCTGACAAAAGTGTCTTGACATTCCATGGTTCCAGCTCTCACCGTGTTCCAGGAAGTGTGTGTTCCACTCTCCCATAAGAGCTTCCTGGTTTATGGATGTCTCCCTTTTTTCTTGCCTTGGCTCTGCTCATACGTCTGAAATATCTTTACTCCAAACATCTGTGTGAATTCTCTTTTCTTCTAGGATTCTAATAATGTAGTTGGTAACAGCAATACTGTGGTCTCACTTAGAGAAGCTTTACGTCTAGTCTCTGTGATTTGGAGTTCAACAGTTTTGAAGTTCTAGTTCTCAAAGGAGAAACTTTCCATTTAGTACAGGGATGCTCTAATAATACAGAAGTTGAGTCTACTCCCTTGATATTTTTAGTTTCTTATTGCATGAAATCCTCAGGCAGAGAAAGTGGGGCTTGCTCTTCTTTCCGGGTGCTTGATCCTTATTATCTAGGGAATTTTGATTGCTGTTATGTTATGAAAATGGACCATTATCTCTACAACTCAGAGGATTCATTAAGGCATTTCTTACTATCACAATCCCCAGTGATACCCTTCAGTGGGAAATTTTGGAAACCATTAGATACTTAGGACTCAGCTCCTAAGATAGTGAAGGTTTGGTTTGCTTTGTGGCCAAAATAGTAACAGAGAAAATGAGTGATGTGAAGGGGAAGTAGCATTGGTCAGCTTTAGCCTGATGATCAGATACAGAGTAGGGACAAAAGCAGCTATGAATGCTTGCACTACTGATGATTTCTCTTTTAATCTCCTTTCTTGCTATTTGTTTTTTAAATTAAGCAAACAAATGGAGTCTAAGTTAGGTTTGCTTTGGTCAATCAGCAAGAAGCAAGAATAAAAGTTGAGTGGCAAAAGAGGGCTGTGATGCTGAAGCCCACCCCATTTTCCATTCTCCATCTACCTTCCACGTAGCTTTATGCTTTGGGAAGCTGATATCTCCGGACTGTCTTACCCGGCTCCCTAATGTCTGGCTTCAGTTTGGGCCTAACTGATGGTTGGTGCCTCCAGACAATCAGGAGGTGGGAAGAGATAAGGGATTGAGTAGTAGGAGGCAGCAGTCTGGCTTCTCTATGGTTGTAGCTTTTACTGGGCACCCCTCCTTCCTTACTGTGCTTTCAGTAAGATCCCAAAACATCACTAGTTCTTTCTCTTTTCCCTTCAGTGCTGAGATGGAAAGGACTTCTTGCTGCCCTGTGGTGCCTTTACTTCCCTGTTCATTTTTCTACCACTGCCCTTGTCCCATTGTTTTATCCCCCTTATTAAAGATTTACTTAAACCATCAGAGCAATAAAATTGTCAACATTTTACCATGTCCTGAGAATTTTCAGAAGACTTACATTAAAGGTGGTGAAAAAATTATTCTGGTAGAGGAAATTTCAAGGCAGCCCAACATTCAGGCTGCTTTTAGCCAGATTTATTGGAGAATTAGGGACAAAAGGCCCAGAAGAAAAATTGGAAAAACTTAAATTTTAGCCCTAAAGGAACCACATATAAAATTGGGGCAAAAGTAGGTGTGATTGCCAAAGAGATTCACACCACTCAAAAGAAACGAAGTAGTTTGCATTAGGATAATACATGTTAGGAAACGGCTACATTCTACCAGTCACAGGCCAAGGAGGTAAAAGTTAAAACTCTTTTGAAAGATGTTGGTTTTAGAAGAAAGTTTCAGGGTACTCTGTTTACTCAAAACCACGAAGGAAATTGTTTTCCCAAGTTCAGCCATCCAGACACTCAGAGATCTTTGCAGCCATGGTCCAAATAGGCCAGGCTACTGCCAGAGCTGGTGGTATAGTTTAATATCATCCATGAGGTGCTGTTTTTTCAGGCATGTAGAATGCAAGAGTTGTGGGTTCATAGAAACTTCCACCCGGAATTCAAAAGAAAGCCTGGGAGACCAAGCAATGTGCCTGAAAGGGCACTGCATGAAACTGTGAGAATGAAGCCAAAAGTGCACTGCAGACCCTAGGACACTGGTGATGCTAAGCATATGAATTATTGGCTGAGGAAACCTGCAGGCATTGAGTGGAGCCAGCTCAAGAGCGAGGCCATGTGGGCTGCAACTAGAAGGGCATAGCAGCAGGGTTTGCCCAAGCCCTGTGGAGTTCACATCTGGCCACAACCTGCTTTGTGTGCTGTACATGGAGCTGCAGGATTTAATGTTTACCCTGCTGGTTTTGATCTTGAATTTGGTCTGATTACTTTCTATTTCACTGTCTTTCCCTTTTGGAATGGAAATGTTCACCCTGTGCCATTGTATGCTGGACCTCTTTAACTTTCTTTTTGAGTTTTATAGGGGCTTCCAGCTAGGAGTTTGCCTTGAGACTAAGAGAAGACTTCGGGCTTGGACTTTTCAGCACTGATGGAATGTTAAGACCTTGGTGCTTCCTAGAAGTGGACTAAATACATTTTACACAGTGAGATGGGTGTAAGCCTTTGGGGTATAGGGATAAGATGTTATGGCTTGGATCTAGAATGTCCTTTCAAAGTCTCATATATTCAGAGGTGGGACTTTTGGGAGCTTTAAAAGTGATTGGATCATGAGAGTGCTCTAATCATCAGTGGATTGACCCATCAATGAGTTCATAGCTAAATGTGCTATTAAGAGGTAGGACCTGATTGGAAGAGGTGTGTCACTGGGAGTATGCCTTTGGAGAGTATATTTTCCTCCTTGGATCCTTTCTTCTCTCTTTGTTTCCTGGCTGCTGTGAGGTCAGCAGCTTTCCTCCACTGCGTCCATCCACCATGTTTTTGCCTTGGAGCCGGCTGACCTTGAGCTGACTTCCCTTCACTGTGAGCTAAATTAAACATCTCTCCCTTTAAATTGTAGGTGTAGGCTAATAGAGAACTTTTAAAAAAGAAAGTTAGAGAACTATGATAAAGTCAGAAAACTCCTTACCTACTATGACAGGAAGTTAAGTCGGGAATGTCTGATAAATAATAAATTAGCTTATTATCATGTTAAATCATCTTTTTTCCCCCAAGACTTATAATCTTCATTTCCAGGTGTCTTCATACCTCAAAACTATGGTTTTTCTCTTCTAAGATTCATGAAAATGCTTAATGCTCCAAGTCCCTGCTTTTTACTCAGGCCTCGGAACTTATGTCACAAATCAGCAAATATTTCAAGGGAAAAGGTAGCAGAAATCACTACCCTCTTGTAGGGACTGAATTGTTCTCTCCTACCAGTCCATAGGTTGAAATCTTAGTGTATAATGTAATTATATTTGGAGATTGGCTTTTAAGAGATAATTAAGATTGAATTGGGTTATAACGCTGAGGCTCTAATCTTTAGGATTGGTAGCCTTATAACCCTCTCTCTTATTACATTATGTATACCCTTGGTGATGTTTCTTCTTATTTGTTAGAGCTTTCTGTTGCCTTTTTGACAACTTTTTGTTGTTTCTTTACATTGTACAATGAATGTATTTATAGGGACATATTAATTTTGACAAGTAACATATTATCATCAACTTGTAAATATTTTGTAAATTCTCTTATTTTATTTTTAGTTGTAGCTAAATATATTAATATCTTAATTTCCAAATATAGAAGATATTTTAGATGTTTATCTGCTGTTCTAATTTTATTATATTATGGTCAGAGAACCTGGCTTATGAGATATTCCATTTTGAAAACTTTTTAAAGTTTCTTTGTGGCCTGTACAAATCACACTTTTGGAAATATTTCTGTGTGCTCAGAAACAACATATCTAACATTTTTCCAAAATAAGAAGGTAGAAAGAGTCAAGACTTTATAACTAAAACAAAAACAAAAGATTCACATAATAGTGAAATCAAGGGATAATATGCTTTAATTATATAGGAAATAAAAGGAAACTTATTTAATATTGTGGACAGCAAGTGTTCAAATTTTTAAACTAGGGGATGGCAGGGGTTGAAAATATAAATGGATATAGGAATAGTGTAGACAAATTCATAGATGATTAATTCACAAATTATATATAAAAATGGTGTCTGGGGTATAACTCTGATAATTTCCAAAGATAAAATATGCCACTAGGTAAAAATACTAGATAAAAATGGGATCTGTTATTTACTATGGTAGTCTTATCAAAATTTAGAAATAGTGTCAGGTGTGGAATGAGGTCTGGAGATAGGAACCTGGGTTTGAATCTAGCTCAATAGCTACTAAATTATTTCATTTCTCTGGACTTGATTTCCTCACTGAAAAATGAAGATAGTAGTTATATCTACACAATAGGTTTCAGGTGAAGATTAAATGAGAAAAGGTATATAAACCAGGACTTCTTATGAAATTTGGAATATTTGTCTTTCTGTGCTTAGCTTATTTCACTTATCACAATGTACGCTTTTTAAAAATTCTTTTTCCAGTTCCCTCTTAAAAGATAAACAAATTAGGACCTTCCAGCTTCCTTTTCTTTCTTTTTTTTTTTTTTTTATTAAATTCTTTTATTGGTACATTGTAGGTATACAACACAATTACATTTCTCATTGGAGATTGTACCTTTACATAATGCATCTTGGTTCTTATTTTTTCCCCATTCCTAGCCCTCCCTTCACACCCTTCACCCTTCTC
>NW_004624751.1:21305270-21342675 GCF_000247695.1 Heterocephalus glaber
GGTGGCCCAAAAGCCCTTTCCTGTGGGCTGGGAGCAGCAGGAGTGATGGTGGCTGGGAAGCCCCTTCCTCTGGACCAGGAGCAGTGGGACGGCAGGTCAGAAGCCTGTACCTCTGGGCCAGGAGCAGCATGACTCAGTACCATGATCTGGTGGTCCGGTGTCCTCTGTGTTTTTGTAGTGTGGAACCAGGTGGCTGAACAGAGGAGTGGGGGGTGGGGGTGGGGCCCAGCTTCCTTTTCTTAGAGCACTTGCTTATTTCTTTGCAAATTCTCTACCATTAGTTGCTGACTTCCTTCTCAGTGGGAAATTTTCATTTTCAGAGGTCAGCTGCTAGGGCAGGGGAGCTAGTCTTTTAGCACCTATAGTGGGTCTTGAGAAATACTGTTCAAAAATACACTTGAAAGGTAAAATGTTGGCTTTAATTGCTGAGCCAAGGAATTTTGTGAACTGAGGCTGTGCAAAGGATGAAAATCTTGTAGGGACTTGGCATATGGAGCTTTTAAAAATTATGTACATCTGTGATGAAGATGTAGCATACGTGTACTGAATAGCATGACCCACAGGTGGACATCATAAATGTTGTCTGACTATATCTTTAACTTTGAGCTATGACTCATTTCTTATTTTTCTGAGTCCTCGAGTTTGGTTTTGCATTTGTTGGGGATAGAAAAAAATTATGATTTTTTTCTAGAGAACTCTGTTGATTAATGATTTTTTTTAAAGTTCCATTAAAGTTTTACACACTTATAATTGTTAAGAATTCAACAAAATAGAAAATTTAGACTTTTATGTACATTTTCTAAATTGTATTTATGATGGGAGGATTGAAAACAAGTGGCTTGGTGGCAGTGTGGCAAGTGTATTCACAGTGCTTAGTCTCTTGTTTACTTTGTGATCAGTTGATAAAATATGAGTAAATATTGAACATAATGCCATAAAAAAATCTCTAAAATGCAACTTCTCTAACTATGTGAAAAGCTGTTTACACTTTAGCCAATAAATGACCTAAAAGAAGAGTTGCTTAGTTTGGGTTTTTAAAGCTGTGTTCATTTGGAAATTGGTACCTGAAGAACAGATTTTACTCATATGTACTACTGCCTCAGGACTCTGCCAAATTGGAGTTTCCTACTTAGCCACCAGAAATGTCATAGTTTTGCTAAGTATGGAGAAAGTTACAGGTTTGTTTTCGGAGTGTTATTTGTATTTTGTAAATTTAGTTGACAAATGATTTGAAATTGAAATAGTGCTTTCATAATTCAAAAATATTTTATTTCTATTTTGTATTTACATTTAATTGACCACTAATAATTGTATACATGTGCAAGCTATGTTGTTATGTTTTGATCTATGTATGCATTACAGAAGATTCAATCACTAACATATCCATTACCTTCCTAGCAGCATTTTGTTTTGATGAGGAGGTTAAAATTCTATTTTCTTAGTAAAGTAAAAATATACAATAAGTATATTACCATTAATAACTGTGGTCACTATGAAATATAGTAAGTCACTAAAACTTGTTCCTCCATTGCAAATGTAATTTTGTAACCTTTTGAGTAATATCTTCCCTTTTCCCATTTGTTTTTCTTCCTGCCAGCCTCTGTCTTTCTACTCTTTGTTCTATGAGATCACTGTTGTTAGGTTCCACATATAAGTGAGATGATATAATATTCGTCTAGAGAACTGTATGCTAACTGATATAAGGCAAGCACAGTAAGTACTTCACATGGATTCTCTACTCATTATGAATGCATGGCAGGTTAAGTTTACCCACATTGACTTAAATGACTGTGTTTTCTTCTTTTTAAAGGTTGAATAATATTCTATTGTGTGTGTACACCTATACTCCTATGTATATACATACATGTCACATGTATAGCACACATATGTATATGCACACATCACATCACATTTTACCCATTCATCCACTGGTGGACACTTAGGTTGATTTCATAACACTGAAGAAAGGTGTTTGGAAAACTGAATATTCACAGAAGAATGAAATTGGACCCTTACTTATATCATATACAAAATCAACTCATAATGGATTAGATCTACTTATAAGACCTAGAACTATAAAACTACTAAAATAAAACATAAGGGAAAACATTATGACATTAATCCGGGCAATGATGTTTTGGATATGACCCCAGAAACACATACAACAAAAGCAAAAATAGAGAAATGGGATTGTAGCAAATTACAACTTCCAGCCAGCAAAAGCAATAACAGAGAGAAGAGACAATCCATGGATTGGGAAAAATATATGTGAATGACACTTCTGATAAGAGGCTAATATTAAAAATATATAAGAAAAAAGTATAGGGAATTCAAACAATTCAATAGCACAGTAAAATTGGGCAAATGATCCAAACCAACATTTCTCAAAAGAACAGAAATGATCAATAGATAGATAAAATATGCTTATCATTTCTAATCATTGGCAAAATGAAAATTAAAGCCACAGAGAGTATTATCTTACCCTGTTATTATAAATAAGACAATGATAGCAAAGATACAGAGAAAAGTGAACCCTTGTAGATACACTGTTGATAGGAATGTGAATTACTATAGCCATTCTGGAAAATCATCTGGTGGTTTCTCAAAAGACTGAAAATAGAATTACTGTATGATTCAGCAATCATACTTATGAGTATATATCCAAAGGAACTGAAATTAAATGTCAAAGAGATATCTGAATGCCATGTTCTTTTCAGTAGTATTCATAATGGCTAAGATATAAAAACATCCTGAGTTTTCATCAATAGGTGAGAGGCTAAAGAAAATGTGGAACATATCCATCTCTCTCTCTGTATATATCTATATGACTATCTCTCTATATCTATATGATTGAATACTGTTTAGCATTTTAATTCATATTTATTTTGTGATTATGAACTTATTCATAATTACTATCAGGTAAAAATATTCTCAAAGAAAATACAAAAGAAAAAGGAAGAGGATGAAGGGATGGGTGGAGGGGGAGTGAAGGAAGAGAAAAGATATGAGAAAAGGAATTAAGATGTGTTATGTACATGTACCAACTTCCCACAAGGAATGTACACATTATGAATTACACACATATACTAAAAAACTAAATTTTAAAGAAGACTTAAAGTAAAAAAATGTCAATATTTCCCTGAAAACAATACTTTCATTTTTGGTATTATTTGAAATTAAATTATTTCTAAGTAATTTTAGCAAGCCTCTCCACTCTGATTTGATATTGTATAACATACTAGCCAAAGGTATTGTATTGCATATATTGTAAATGCCATGGATAGTAATTAATTTAAAGGACTAAATGCTAAGCATTTATAATAGTAGGCTTATTTTTTTAAGTTGAAATGTGTTCAAAGTAAATTCAAAAGTTTTCAACAAACTGACATATAAGAAGAGACAGAAAGATAAAACAAAAAAGATGATACTCATAGATTACAAAAATCAGTTTATATTTTAAAATCATATTTGAGATGAAGAAGAAATACATAACATAAGATTGACTTTTATTGAGGTTAAAAAGTAAAGCAATCATTTGGAATCACGAGCATCTTTTTGAGTCAGAAAACACATAATTTATGAATCACTTGGTGGTGGAAAAGGAGTCCTTACTTATTTGCCTTGCCCCTAGGCTGTGAGAAAAGTGCTGCAAAGTAGAAAAGATGAGCCAGAAAGACAAATGGAAGCAGAGCACTAAGTTCTTTTCAGATCTGGTCTTGATTTTTGTTTCTTTGGAATATGTTGACTCAAGGTATCTGATACTTTTCATATTTTTGCTTATATGAACCAATATAATGCCGAGTGTTTTCCTGATTCCTTCTTTCTGCCCTCCTCTCTCCCACTAAATCTGGCATAAATAGTTTGGGGCAGTTATTTCCTTCATTATCATCCTTGATTCCCCAAACTTCAATTTTCATAAAGATCTATAATAATGGCAATGCTGAAGACATAACAAGGGCCACTCACATGCTATGTTAAAAATTGCTCTATATTCACTTTGATTACAGGCATAAAAAGTAATCTGCTAAACAGTTCCATATCTAATTATTATATCACAAATGAATTCCAGAGTTTCATATTTGTTTATTTGACGTGAAGATATACCATTTAGCAGGACAGCATCCATGAACTGAAGAAACTGATTTACAATATGTATTCCCAAAATCAAACACCATTTTCTTTTGAACAAATAAAATTTCTCACCTTTTGCTTTATTTTTATATTTAGATGATATTCATTTTTGTTTTCAATATGGCATGTCCCCTTGATGTTTTATCTATAGTTATAAGCATAATATATAAATTGTGATGTTAATAAATTTTTATTTTATTTTCATTTAAAAAGAAACTATTTTAGAGCAGTTTTAGATTTATAGAAAAATCACAAGAATAGTATAACACAGTGCTCCCATATCCCATGTCCAACTTCCCTTTTTAACATCTTATGTTAATGTGGTATCGTTCTGGCTTGTGTCTAGATATCCCCCCAAAGCCTCATGTGGTCACAGATGGAGCTTTTTCAGAGGTGGTTGGATCTAGGGTGTGTGATGCTGGAGTCAATTCATGGTGCAATGCTAGGATCAAGGGCACTAGGATTAAAAGTGTGATTGTTGGGGCCGGGGATTTAGCTCAGTGGTTCCGCTGCCTGCCTTGCAAGTGCAAGGACCTGAGTTCGATCTCCAGTACCAAAAAAAAAAAAAAAAAGTGTGAGTGTTACTCACCCTAAGTAGCCTGGATAAGATATAAGGGATAAAAAGAGCTGTGGTCGACCCTAGTTGCTTTGCTACCTTCTGCCCACCATGAACAGTTTCTCCTCTGAGATGTCTGACTGCCATGACACCTTGCCTTGGAGCCAGCCAATTATAGATTGAAACCTCTACAAACTACAAGCTAAATAAATCTTTCCTCCTTTAACTTTGGGTGTTGGGTATTTTGTCTCAGCAATGAGAAAAGTAACTAACGCAGAATTATTTATTATACTAAATGAATCAATATTGTTATATTATTATTACGTGAAACCAACCTATATTTTATCCAGATTTCCTTCATTTTTTCCTAATGGGCTTTTTCTGTCCAGGATCCTATTCAAGGATACCATATCACAATTGTAGTATTTTGTTAAGGTCCTTTTAACTGTGACAGTTTCTCAGACTTTCCTTATATCTGATGATCTGGACACTTTTGAAAAGTACTGGCCAGATATTTTGCACAAGGTTTTAACTTGGCTTGTTTGATGTTTTTCTCATCATTAGATTTAGGTTATGTGTTTTGAGGAGGACATAGATGTGGAATGCATTTATATCACCCCATATCAAAGGTTCATACTGACAACTTGACTTATTGTTGCTTTTGGCCCCAAAAGTAGTGTTTGTCAGTTTTCTTCACTGTAAACTTCTTCAGTCCCATACTGCATGTATTGGAAGGAAGTCACTGAAGCTCACACTGAAGGTCTAGCAGAACTTGGGAGTTACACTTCTCCTCCTTGAGTGAGGAGTGGTTACATAAATTATTTTTAATTCTCCTGGCCAGAAAACTGACATTAACAAAATTTTTGGTGCTTAACTACTTTTCCATACATTTAATCATCACTCTGGATTAAGAAGCATATGACTATGATTACAGGTCATATTCAGCCTGAAAGATAAACGTTCCAGTATGTTAGTAACAAATATTCCACTAGCATTCTGAAAATCAAACTACTTATTTGATGTCTATTTTAAACAGAAAATACAGGCAACAAAACAGTAGAATTGATAATCTCTATCTAATATTAATTATTCTCTAAGCAAAGCTGGGTGATTAAACAGTAAAAGAGTCAGTTCATGGTTTCTGTATTATCTGCTTAAATACAAAAGTGAAACAGAGCTGCTATACACCACCCTTTAGGCTCTGTACTGAACAACTCCAGTACAATGGAGCATCATTTCTATAAGCAGTAGTGTAAATGGCATGCCCAGAATTTGGACGTGATGGTGTCCTGAGTTAGAGGTTTGAATAGAATGACCAATAAAGAACTTGCTTCCCAGGAAAAATTATAGAGCTGTATTCCTTTAAACTCAGATATAAAGTTGATTTTTGGTAGTTTTAATATGACATATTTAGGGGTTTTGTTTATGTTTTAGTTATTCTTTTTGTTTCTAGGAGATTTTGTGTCAGTGGTTTGATATGTTTTATTATTTTTAGAAAACTCTCAGCTACCATCTCTTCAAATTTTTTTTTTACTTCATTCTCTCTTCCTTCCTCTTGTATGATAGCTCCATCTTTCCCCCATGATCTGCTACCAGAAAGCCAGGACTATTGTACCAGGTTTCTTGGAGATATCTATCTTTCCTTAGATTTCAGGCTAGTTGATGCCCTCCATATTCTGTTCTCTGATAGAAGTAAGTAAAATTATGATTTGTATATTAGCTAGCTTTTCTTAGGTAGGAGGGAAACTCTTTCCCATTTTTAATCTCTTAGATTAAAGCTGAAATCTCTTTAAGTGAATTTGGGGAGGTTATGACAATAAGGATATTTCCCTTAGATGACCTGGAATCCACTGTGAATATTTTGTCAGAATTTTGATTGCTATCTGTGGAGAAAAAGGTCTGGTTGGTGTGCTACTCTGGCATCTACTACAGCTACTTACTGGTTTTCCTTCCACATCATTACCAATTACATGTCAGCAAACTCAACAGCTAGTGGCTGCTCAGTTATTTTTTTCCTAAGTTAAACCTCAGATATTTTGCATATAGTGTGGTCAAAAAACATGACAAATACCTTTCAGAATGACTACATGACTTCTCCATTTACAAATACTGCTCAGTGCAAATACTGAGCAGTACACATACTGCTCATGCAGTATTTTATCTCTCAATACCTTCTAACAATGGAAGAAATTTCCACTTGAATTCATCTGGAAGAAGCTCAATTTATTGTTATTATTAGTTCCTATGTAGAAGAGGATTGTATTTAGGGTCTTGAAAAGGTGTCTTGAAAAGGGTGTCTTGAAAAGGGTGACCTTATAGTAGGTTTTGAGGAAGTGCAGTGTAAAGATTTGCTGACATTCAGGAGTACTGAGGAGAATATATGCCTGATAAATTTTTCTGTGGTTACTTTTTTAGGACTTGGATTAAGGACAAAGAAAAGTTTATCATGTGCTTTCATTCTTGAGCTTGGAATATAAAAAGTTCTTATTCTCTCTACTTATTAAGATGAAAACAATTTATTAGACAGCTAATTATTTGATTGCTTTTACTCAGTTGAGAAAGTTCTGGAAGATCAATGTTGTACAAAAAATGTGGAGGTAAGTAGTGACAGAAAGCACAGTCCATTATTGTATTGTTGTCTCTTCTTTCCTGGAATTTTCTTTCATGGCTTCAAGTTACTCACTGTGGTCAAGCCTAGTCCAAAAATTTTAAATGGAATATTCTATGCCCATTTTTTTTTGAGTCAGGATCTTGTTGTGTAGTCCAGGCTGCCCTTGGACTCAGTATGTAGCCCAGGTTGGTCTCAAACTCATGGTGATCCTACTGCCTCAGCCTCCCAAGTGCTGGGATTACAGGACAAATGGAATATTCTAGAAATAAACAATTCATAAGTTCTAAAGTGCATGCTATTCTGCTTAGCATGATGAAATCTTGTTCTGCCCTGTTCCATGTTATCTGGGATATAAATATCCTTGTGTTCCATGTATCCATGCTATAGGCTACCCACTCCTTAGTGACTTAGTAGATGTCTTGGTTGTCAGATTGACTATCATGGCATTGCAATTCTTGTGTTCAAGTAATGATTTATAAGTTCAATGGAATACCAACCATAATCTCAACAAATTATTTTGTGGATTTCAATCAATGGATTCTAAAGTTCATATGAAGAAGAAAGAGGCCCAGAATATTTATACCACATTGTTGGAGAAGAATAAAGTTGCAGGCTTGATATTATCTGATTTCAAGACTTAATGTGAGGTACGATAATCGAAAGTATAGTTTTGGTGAATGAACAGGTAGGTAGAGCCATAGAATAGAAGAGAGAGCCCAGAAGTAGATATGCATACATGTTTTCAACTGGTTGTTGATGAAAAACAAAGGCAACAAAAAGGAGAAATGCACTTTTCAGCAAATGGTGCTGGAGTAATTGTGCATCCACATTCCAAATAAACAAACAACCCCTCCAAATCAAAGAAACAAAGAAACAAAAAACAAAAAGAGAAGAAAAATGACTCTAGATAGACATTGTACCTTTCATAGGAATTAACTGAAAATGGGCCATATACTAAATGTAAAACATGAAAACTATAAAGCTTCTAGAAAATGACACAAAAATATAGATTATCTCAGTATGGCAGTTAAGTTTTAGATTAAATTCTAAAAAATCCAAGAAAGCAGTAATTGATAAATGGAACTTCATTAAAATAAAAACTTCTACTTGTGAAACACAATGTCAAAAGAATGAAGAAAAGCCACAGACTTCAAGAAAATATTTATGAAATATATATTTGACATGACTTTTTACCCCAAATATAAAAAGTAATAAAACTGAGCAAGAAGGTAAAAAGGAACGTGATTAAAAATAGCCAAAAGATCTGAACCTTATCAAAGAAAACAAATAGATGCCAAATAAACATATGAAAAAATGCTCATATCATATGCTAGTAGAGAAACAATAAAGAGATGCTGCTATGCACTATCAGAATGATCAAAATTGAAAACACTGATAACACCAGATACTGCCGAGTATGTGGAACAACAGAAACTCTGCCATTGCTTGCAGGAATGCAAAGTGTGCAACCCCTTTGGGAGACAATTTGGTGGTTTCTCAAACATACTAATTCACATAATCAAGTGGTCACATCCCTGGATAATTTATGTTTATAGCAGCTTTATTCATAATTGCCAAAACTTGGAAGCAAACAAAGTGTCCTTTAATAGGTGAACACATAATAAGTAAACTATGGGACATGCTGTCAACCCAGTATTCAACGCTAAAAAGAAATGTGTTATTGAGTCTCATGAAAAAAAGGAAACAAAGTCTTTGTAAATAGGAAGGGATGGAGGGGTTGAAGGGAGGGCAGGGGAAGGGGTAAAAAATAAGAACCAATGATGTAAAGGTACAAATTCCCAATGATGAATGTCAGCATATTGTATAATAATGCAATGCAAGTGATTAAACCCATAGAACTGATTGCATCACAAAGGGATTACCCTAGTCCCATTCTAGGAATGAAACCTACAGACAAGAAGCAGACAACTGGGTGTCCTGCATCAATTTGACACTGGTTATTCACTGCAGACACTAGCAAATAGTGGCCACAGTAGAACCGCAAACATTCTAGCTATATTTTCAAGACCTTGTTTTAAAAATATTAACATTCTTCAGTAGGCTTTAAGTACTCAATAATACAATTAAATTCACAACTGAAAATATAGAAGGAAAACAATAAAAGTAGAAGGGCTTTGAATTTTAAAAGACCTGTGGTTGGTAAGTCTGAAGCTTGCAGACCCTGAAGTGAATCTTGACAAAATCTGAAAATGTTGTCTATAGTCTTGTACCTGCTCAGCCTAAGAACTTTTTCCTTTCCTATAATTATCATTTGTAAAAATTGATTCTGTTAAAATTGGAATTGTGGTAAACAACATCACTATTTTTACTTCTATTTCCTGGTTGTCTCATAAGTATTTGAACAGAAATTCATCTATTGAAGGGTTTCTGCTTTGGAAATATAATAACCAAAGGGAAGATTTTCAGATCTGGTCCTACTTCATGTGATCAGAATTTAGCAAATTTACACATTTGCATACAAATATTAAAGCAAAGTTTTAAGATATTTTTGTTTTTGTCCAGTGTGAGACTCTAAACTTCTGAAATGCTGTCAATTCCATGCCTTTCCAAGGTGCTGCATCTATGTGCTTTAATCACTTTTCAGATTTAGGGTTTTTTGAACCTCCTTGTCAAGTGGGATTATATATTCAAAAGGGCTACATTTGAAATGCCTTTCCAAAATAACACAATTTGATGGAGCCCATGATATGCCTGGCAGCTAAACACGAATCTTATTTCAATTGAACTCTATTTAGGCCTGTATTCAGGATGTTACACAATTTGACTTTAACACAATCAGTCAAATTAGCCTAGTCCTAGAGGCAGGACTTGATAGATATTGGGTGAGAAAGAAAGTAAATCATGTTAAGAATAGCAATAATAATGTGAACAGATAATTACACTTAAGTTCTGGAGTGAATTTAGATAGTCTAAAATAACTGTAGACATAACTTAGACCTAAGTTAGGCAGTGCACATTATTTGTGACATTGATAAACAAAGAAATAAATTTTGAAGACTAAGTCCAATAAAACTTTTCCTGGGGCTGAATGAAGATCTTTTGAAAACTAGATAAGCCTAAGGCTAATTTAAGACCCGTATCAAAGGAGAGTATTGAATATTTCATTAAGAGTTTGTTAGAATTTTTTAGCACAGGTAGTGAACATAAACTGATTAAAGATATTAAGTTTTATTTGTGATATAAAAGACATTCTGGAAAAAAAGACAAACATGCACTTTAGTGATAATGTCATACCAATAATATCAAGTGCAATTTTTCTTTTATTTCCCAGAATTCCTTTACTTTGTCTTGGTTGTAAGGGATGGTCCTCAATTAGTTGTGCTATGTTTCCTCTTGCTTGGTAAGCATTTTTGGTCAAACAAGGAATGGCAGAGTTCCACAATTAGATCAAAAGATCAATCCTAATGTACCATTTTCTCCTCACCCTCCTGCTGTAATAAAGTGGCTGCAGTTCTCCAGGGGACAACTCAAAATCCTAGGACTGATATTTCTAAATTAGCTGACTCTCTGACCTTGTTGGTAATTGCGTTAGTTTATCAATGTTCAACACAATTTATTACTCTCCAATATGCACCAAAGTGTTTATCTCTCTACACTAACAATATTAAAAAATCTAAACTATCTATTGCAGCACAAAGAGACATCCTTTCATTAAGGAAAAAAATAAATAAGTAGGAAACATTACAAGACCTGGCTTAGCACAGAAGAGGTGCAACTCCTGGAAGGAAGAGGGCAGCTGCCTCCTGCTCTGAATTAACAGCCTTATGTTACTAAAATCTGGAAGAAGAGAAATTAAGCTTTATTTAATTTGCATGTGTGATGCAGGAATAGAATGATTTTTCTGCATTACTAAAGTAAATGGCTTTTCTCCAAGCCTTATCAAAGCATTGGAGGGTAATCTGGATACTGATAGCATCTCACTCCTACTCTAAGCCTGATGCTCTTTGATGAGGAAAAGCAGTAAGTTCCTGGGTCCTATTTGGGAGGAAGAAAATCAGTAGTCTTCGTTCACTTCCTTCATCTTAATCATTTTATTATCCATTATTTAAAATTTATGTTTGATTATGGTGGTGATTTACTAAAAGTTGTGACATTGCAGTTTTGCCAAAGAAATGTGTGGTTTTAACCTACTGTGGACAAGAATATGTGGATGTGAACAATGCTAATAACCTGCTGGGCAGAAGTAAGGTGATAAAGATCATGATGTCCAACTTTAAATAATGAGTTGCTTTTTATCTACCTTATTCCTTCCCCAGTGCTGGGCTGTTTTGTACCATTTCTTCACAAATGATAGAGAAGTTAGAATGAATGCAGCACACGATCGTCCACTCACCCATCTACCATATTATATCCCTTTAAACTGAATCCTTGTGGTCATTCTTTACTCATGAGGAATGAGTTTCAGAAGCAGCCTGTATGCAAGTAACATTAGTCCTAAGACTTGTAAAGCACTTTGTATCCTCATTTTAAAGTCCCAGAATTAAAAAATTATAGATCAAATGATTATTACTGTTATTATTATTTTGCTTTATAAATAATCATCAGGCAATGTTCTTTCAAAGGTGGATATATTTTCACTTCTTTTGTTTACCAGATGCTCATATCAGTGCAAAACATAACATTTCTTTGGTAAGGAAACTGTTAGATTTGAATCTTCTACCACTTTAGAGCTTTCTACAGTTTTCCAAAATTCATTTTTGGAAAATATCATTGTTTTAATTACATAGCAAAGTCATGGAAATTCATGTAGTTTTAAAAAGTCCTCAATGTTTCAGATAGCCTCCTAGTGTTTGGATGTTATTTATGTACTTTAACATTGCAACCCCAAATAAGAGACCTCCCAAAGTTTTTTTTTTTTCCTTTAAAAACTCAGTTTGTAGAAGCTTTCCCTGTATTAGGGATATCAATCTTTGATACTGGTTAGGGCTTCCATTGGTAAGAGTAGAAATTGGCTGGGTTAGATAGTCAGGAATTTGTTGAAGGATGCTGAGCAGCTGACAGAATTGGTGGACAGAGACCAGTAAGAACAAAAGTCTCCAGAAAGAACACACGGAGCAGCTTAGAAGAAGCAGTCAGAGAATGCTCACCAGTACATCTACACTGAGTTGCTGTCCTTCAGGGACATGAACCTAGGTAGCTCTTCTCTCAGCTGGTTTAGACTTGAATTCTGTAGCTGTGCAAGTGGCTACACTTGGGCACCAGGGCTGTTCCCTTTCTGCTAGGGCGATTAGGGGCACTGCTTTCTGCCTTCTGCTGTGGGAAGGTGGGATCCAGAATGCTGTAAGCAATCAAACTGTAGGGTGAATGTTCAAAAGAGTTCATACACCACCAAATACAGATGTTCATTGTGTCTTCTACTTGTTTTGTGAGTGGCAAATAGTTTTCCCTAGTGTATGTTTTGACTTTGTTTATGATGTCACTGTCATGTTATCACCAAAAAGGTTCATGTTTCTCTTTTTCTACAGCTTTGGAGTTTTCTGTCTTAAGTTCCCTACCACACCAAGATTTTACAAATAATTTCCTAAATTTTCTTGTATTATTACTTTGCTGTTTTACACTTAGATCTTGAATTCATATGAAATTTATTTTTGTGTATAAATTAGCCTTTAAGTGTTCTTTTTCAGATTAATATCAGCACTAAAAGAAACCTTTCTCCCGGTGAGTGGAAATGCCAATCGTGATCCATTAAGTTCCCTTATGAACTTGGGTATATTTCTTCACTCTTTTCTTTCCTTCTTTTTTCTATGATATTGTTGAATTATAAGTTTTTAATACCATTTATGTCATGTAAGATGCTCTTCCTTGCTCAAGGCAGAAATGTGGAGTTTTCTTGATTCCTCTACTTGCTCCCTTACCTCTCATTCCCATGTTCTAAAATATTCCTCAGAGCCATCCATTACACCCATCTCCAGTGATGCATCTCTATTTTTTAGGAACATTCATAAGACCATCCTTTTAGTAAGGAGTTACTTCTTTGAAAATGCAAATGTAATGACCCAAGGTTGTTAGTGCAGAATAATTTTTTGTCTCAACCTTCTAACTTGTCCTGTAGCTATGGTGAATCACTCCTAGTTCTTTGAACACACCATACTCTCCCTTGAGTGTATTTTTGTATACTAGAATCCTAATTGGAACACTTTCTCTTGTTTATTGCCAACCTTTCTGCTGTACATCTTTCAAGTCTCTGCTGAAGAGAAGCAGTATTAGCAATAACATCAAAAAAAACAATGATAAGAGCAACAAACTGTTTCTATGTACTTACCATGTGCCAGGTACTCTGCTACATTTTATTTTCATGATAACTCACAAGTTAGGAACTCTTATTATCCTGTTCTCACACATAAAATCTGAGCCTCAGAGAGTTTAAGTAAATTTCCTAAGGTCAGAGAGACCTGTATGTGGAGATGGCATGGTTTCAGTCTAGGTGTTTCTTACTCTGGGACTTGTTCTCTTAGATATCATCTACTCCAGCAGGCATTCCTACCTAAGTGTCTTTTCTCCTTTATGTTCATCTGTGCATTATACAATTCTATTCTCATACTTACCACAGTATAATGTAATCATTGTTCTATTTCACATTTCCCACTAGTTTGAAATGCTGTAAAATAACGAACTGTTTGTCTTTGTGTTCCTAGCACCAAGCACAGTGCCTGGCATGTGGTAGGTGCTTAAAGAATATTTGATAAATAACTGCCAGGGAATGAATGTTTATGTCTATCCAAAAATCATTTGTTGAAATCCTAGCCCTCTAGATGGCAGTATTAAGAGGTGGAGCTTTTGGAACAGAGTCTTGTGAATGAAATCAATGGCTTCATAGAAGAGATCAGAGAGCCCTGGCCTCTTCTCTCATGTCAGGACGCAGTGGAAAGAAAGAGTCAACCATGAACCAGAAAGTGAGGCCTCACCAGACACCTGATCTGCTAACACCAGCCTCCAGCACTGAGATAAATAAATTCTTGTTGTTTATAAGCCACAAAATTTATAGTATTTTGTTATAGCAGCTGTAACAACTAAGACAGCAACCTACATACCATTGGGGACTCAATGTTCCGTTGACCATCCTTGGAGTTTGGAGATCTAGCGCTCTTCCTGGAGCTCCTTCTAATCCTAGTCCTTTTTATTTGTGGTCTCTTCTCTCTGTGTGTCTGCACTGTAGCTTGCCTTGTTGGTTAAGTTTTTCCTATCATTTGCAATTTTCTCCTAAATGCTTTTACCTTACTTTATGACTTCACGAGCATGTCAACTTTATTGAAGTCTTGACTTGTGGGGAGGCACCTGATGCTCACTCATAGCCTTCCAACTTCTGTCTTTATAGTTTTCTTCTTTGGTATGACCTGCTGCCTAGAATCCCTGGATGCTTAGCATCCAGGTAGGTATTTCTTTCTCCAATCTTGGAATTCTGGTAATAAACACTTAACCATTTCATTCCATTTGAATGAGTAAAGGTGTAAATTAGTGAATAAGTTTAGGGTGAAGAGTTGAGCTTTATGATTTTAACCTTCCTTATGAAACTCCCTCTAAGGCTGAGTCCTTGAATATATTGGCATATTTGGTAAAAACATGCCTTTCATGAGTGATTCTATTTAGCTATCTTTTAGATATCATACTTGTGTAATAAGAGAGAATTTTTTGTTTTTTTTAAAGTGTATGTTTATTTACTTTGAGCTTTGAAACTGTGAAGGAAGGTGTCCTCTACTTTGAGTCTATGGCAGGATTTAGCAAAATGCCCTGTGCAGAGTAGGCACTCACTTAATGTGGAGTTGATTGATTGAATAATTATTACACCTATAAACACTCTGTAGTACATTACCTTGTGAGTGTCTATTTCAATATGACCATGGCTATGACCTTCGTGTAGTTCATTAGCACATGAAAAGTATGTTCATTTCCAGGGAAGGAAATGAGAATGTAAAAAATGTGGTTCTATTTGTAGTGCCATTACTGTCTTACTATTTGATTAAGAACAAATTCTTAACCTTTTAATGCTACCACTTACCTATGACTAGGATCTCAAGGGCCATTGCAATACCCAAATCCTGGGGAGAATAATATAATAATGCTGACCTATTTGAAGGGATAAAAATAGGCCACAAATGAAGGAGCTCATTGACCAGAATTAGTTAGTAGTAAAGGAGAGATGATGTCTTTGGAAACAAAGAAACAAATAAGAAGTTTCACAGTCATTTTGTAATCATAACAATTCCCAGTGAAAGTATCACCATTTTGCTGATTAGAACATTGGGGCTGAGAAATTTTAAGTAACGTGAGCCCTGATATGTAACTAGGAGAGGCAACCTTTCCAGCTCCAATATGTCTCCTCCCCTGCACCCCTCCCCACATCAACTCACTGTTCACTGTCACCATTTCAGTTTTTATTTTTTTTGCAACACTAGAATCAGAAAAACACTAATCAATATAATAACAAGATAATATTATACACTCATTAGGGAGATGAAGTTAAAAGTTTTAAAAGAACAAATGTCAGCTTAGGTTTGAATACTGTTAATGCAAATATAGAATGATAAAACCATTTTGGAAAACAATATAGAAATTACTTGTATTACTGTTAAGAACCAACAGTTCTGTTCTTAAGTTTTTACTTAAGAGGAATGAAAATACATGTTCACAACATATTTGTACATACAAGTTGACTATCCCTTATCTGAAATTCTTGGGACTGGAAGTGTTTCAGATTTTGGTTTGAAATCCACTTGATCAGCAAAAAGGATAACTGCTCCTGCTTTTTTTCAGGTTCCTGTCACATGGAGTATTGTTTTCCACCTTTCAACTTTCAGTCTATGAGTTTCTTTTTGAATTAAGTGTGTTTCTTGTATGCAACGTATTGTTGGATCTTGCTTCTTGACCCATTCTGCCACTCTATTTTTTTGGGATGGTAAATTGAGATCATTAACATTGATGATTGTAACTGATACATACTGACTTATTGTCCTGACTTTTTCTTTTTGTTGGATTCTTCCTCTTTGTGTTTCACGCCCAACAGATTCATTCTGCTGGGCTTCCTGGGGTTGTGATCCTCATTGTCTTTTCCTACGATATTGTCAAAAACTTTTTGGAGTGCTGGTTTGGTATTCATGAAGTTCCTAAGGTGCTCTTTGTCATGAGAGTATCTTATTTCTCCATCAATTTTGAAAGATAGTTTTGCAGGGTACATCAATCTGGGTTGGAGGCTGTTTTCCTTTAGGGCTTGGAATACATCACTCCAAGGTCTTCTTGCATTAAGGGTTTGCATTGAGAAGTCTGCTGTGATTCTGATGGGCTTTCCTTTGTATGTGATTTGTTTCTTTTCTCTCACTGCTTGCAGAATTTTGTTCTCTGTTGGGTTTCTGGAATCTTAACTATGATATACCTCTGTGTAGATTTTTTTTGATCATGGCTAGTTGGAGTCTGATATGCCTCATTTATCTGTATGTCAAGTTCTTTTCCCCTGCTTGGGAAGTTTTCTGCCATCACTTCTGTGAACATTTTTTTTATGTCATCTGCACTCTCTCCAGTTTCTTCATTGACTCTGATCAGTCTTATGTTATTCTTCTTTGCATTGTCTAGCAGCTGCTGTACTGATTTCTCATGGTCCCTTAAAATTTTAAAACAATTTTTCTTTTCCTCATCACTAATTGGAATCTTATCTTCTATATCTGAAATTCTGTCCTCATATTGGCTCATTCTGCTGTGTAGACTTTCAATGGAGTTTTTAATCTCCTGGAAATTAGTTTGTATCTGTTTTATGGATTCCATTTGTTTCCTATGTTGGGATTCCATCATGTTCCTCAGCTCTTCTATTTTTTTTATCTGTGTTCTCTCTAAATTTATTAATCATGTCTTGCACCATGGGCACAATCTCTGCTGTTATCTGAGAAATTATTTCTGATTTCATTTTTTCCAGATCCTCTTTTGTTGCCAGTTCAGGGAGTCCAGGTGGTTGAGTATCAGATTGTTCCATCGTGTTTCCCTTTGGGGTTGCTGCAGATGATCTGGAAGTCTGTTGTTGAGGCTTGTTTATCTGTCTTCTCATTTCAATGGGAGGAGGCTGTGTGTTTGCTGCTGGCACCAGCACAGCTCACCTCCTCTGTGCTGGGAGCAGTGCTATGGTGGCCTGGGAGCCTCCTCTTGGGTGCTGGGATTGGCTCACCTCTTCTGCTGGGAGTGGTGCTATGGCATCAAGGCACCATTTCAGTTTTGAAATGCCTGTGGTAGGATGTTTAAAGCTATCTCATCCTAGTTCTTTATGAAAAAAGGAAAACATAATTAACTGAATGGAAGTGGCAGCTGAAACTAAAAAACCTATTAATAAAGTCTTTGAACATTACTTGTGGTCATGCATCTGATGTAGGATTATTGATGCCTTTTCTGTGTCAGGCACCTTGGTGTGCCTAGTGGTGTGCAAAGAAATGAAAAGCAAAGTTTTGCCTTTAGAAGTCTCTGAGTCATGAAAGGTGAGAAGATTCCCATGTAGACAAATGGGTGAAGGATGTTCTAGGAAGGAAGAAAGAAAAGCAGTTACAAAGGCAGAGAAGCTCCTGTAATTTAGGGGTTATGAATATTTCAGTTTAGCTGGAGGGCCAGGAGCCACTGCAGAAGAAAAGCAAAGTAGGGCAGAAAGGCAAATAGAAGCAAAATCAAGAAAAACCTTAAGTTGAAGAATTTAGCTCCACTGAGGTTTTGACTTTGGACAATGGAGATGCAGCTAAAAATTTTAATCAGGAGACTCTTAGGACCAAATTTGGGTTTTACAAACAATTTGCCGATATTACAAAGGAAACAAATTAGATATAGGTAGGAGTAGGGAAGAGAAAATGGAGACTGCATGTAAAATGCTGTTGCTGTGAACTGGTGACTACAGCCATTCCTCCTTTGGCAGGTGAGTGGGAAATTCTCATTGTTAGCTTTGCTTAATGATTTAATTTGAGTTGTAGTTATATGAAATTTGGTACATTGATATTTTAAAGTTATCACTGAGTAGTAATTCCAGTTGTTCTTTCTTCTAAATTAAAGCTCAGGCCAGTGATTTTATAGCTGTTTTTGTTTTATGGTGTAATGTTTCTTTTCACTAATGCCTTTTCCTTATTTGCTTCCACTGACTTTTAAATCCTTTTTTGCCCACTTACCATTTATATCGTAACCCTCCTGTGTTTGCTCTTAATGTGTTATACTTCTTCATAATCTGGTCCTCACCTGATCCTAATTCCCTCTAATATTTCTTTTTCTTCCCTTGAGGAAAGTATATCCATTTTTGGTTTCAAATGTTCATCACCTTTTGTAAATATTAAGGCACCAATTCAATTTAATTTTAAAAATAATGTTTTTCTATTTCTTTTTCTGTCAATAAATTACTTTTGTCATCTTTTAAAAGCTGTATCATCTCGTAATTTTCTTCTGTGCTCTTGTTGTTTCGTTTTGTTGTTCCCTAGAGGATGCAAGAATATATATTGATATAATGAATAATGTGGAAATAAAAAAAATACAAGAAGAATTTAGGGTCATATTCATACTCTATAGTGTTTACCAGTGATCTATTTCAAAATAAGACATATATATCAGTCCTGATGAATCAAATATTTAAGAAACATTCTTTAAGTGGGGAAATATACATGGAAAAAATCACTACTGACCCTGAGAGGCCTCCTTGAAAGATTCGAGCTGTGGATGATTTAACTTCAATTTTAGTCCTGCTTCTTCTACCAATGTTATGATAGCGAACATTGCTCATGAGGGTTCTGGGAGTATAAATGGGGGTCAGAGATCAAAAAACATAAGGTGTAATATTAGATAAAATATTAGCAGCACTGGAAATATTCACAAAGTCATACATTATGTTAGAGCTGCCGTATTCCATGTAGGAAAATAAAAATAGGAAATTGCTCAGGCCATTTTCTTTTTTATTACAGAAATTAAAGGTTTAATTTAGAATTGTGAATTTATGTAAATAGCCATTAATACCACTTTACTGGTTCAGGTACTTGGGATATGAACATATAAATATAACGGGATTTTTATGCAGTTGTAGTAGTAATTAGTAATTCAGTATATATATATATATATATATATGTTAAAAAAAAATATAGAACTACAAAGATGCTCTGAGCAGCCCTTCAAGTTCATATTACATGTTTCTGAAAGTTCTTTAATAAACGCATTGTCTTCATTCTCTCTGCTGATCACGTGATAATATGTGATGATATTGATGATAATAAAGGTGATGATAAAGACTATCAATTTTTTGTATCTTATAAGTACTTTGGCACTTTCTGCCATGTATATATTGTGGCACTGAACCTTCCTAAGCCCTGCACTTTAGACATGATCCTCACTTTATAGATGAGACTCATGGGAAGAAAGAGGCACTTGGTCAAGGTTGCATAAACATATAATAGAACTGAGAATAAAAGTTGCATAGTTATTCTGGAGCCCTGAGAGTGATCAGGAGTAGAGAGTGACTGGATTAAATGCATAGTAAGATAGTAGTTTTTTTCCACTGGGAGCATTCACATTCACAAAGAATCCTGGAGGTCATTGTGGATAATTTCCTTCTGTTATAACCTGAGGTGCAGTTTTATATATTTTGTAAGTACCTAAGTCTTGAACAAAATGTAACAATTTTTTTCTTTCCTTTTAACATCTTCCTTGAGCTTGTTTGGGAATTATGCCTCTATTTGTAAAGAAGAAAAATTAAACCTTTATTGATTCAGTAAACTTGATCAACCAGAATTCATTAATGATTTTCTTTCCTTGTTGTACTTGTATGTTTAACCTCAAAAATTGATAAATGTAATATATATAAACAAAAATTATAAATAATCTAAAGTAATTTTAAAAAGAGGAACATTCATATACTTGCCAACCCAGTTTACCAAATAGGAAATACTGATACCTTCAAGGCACTGTAAAGCCACTTTTTGTTATCTTCCTTGTACAGATAACCTTATCCCGTGGTGTGTACTTAACACTTTCTTGCTTTCCTTCAAGGCTTTATCATATGTATAGTTATTCTTCCTTTATTATGCTTATTCATTTGGTCATACAGGGAATTGAACTCAGGGTCTCCTGTACGCTAAGCAAATACTCTCCTACTGAGGTACACTACTTGTCATTCTATTTCTTTCTTTCCTTTTTTTTTTTTTTTGGTACTGGGGATAGAACTCAGGACCTTGTGCTTGCAAGGCAAGCAGCGGCACCACTGAGCTAAATCCCCGGCCCCTTGTCATTCTATTTTTAAATTCAACATTAGTGTGAAGCTGATGGTATGTTTAATGACTTAAAAACACTGTGGAGGGCTATAAGATTAGGGGGTGAACAAAGTAAGTACTATTGCTCTGCTGAAGCTCGCTGTCTGGTGTGGATCAGAATAACTTTGGGAAAGAGAACATGATTGCCTAATTTTCTTTTCAGGTACTTGGTAGAAATTTGGCAATGTTGATTGTGGGGAATATGGTTTAAAAGACTGGTCACCTTAGTCTAAATTTATTTGAGAGTAAACATAGAAAGAAGGCTAATGTGGTCTTCTATGTCTCCCATATCTGCAAATTATACTTCTCTGTAAATGAAGGAAATGAACCAATTGAATGTGAATTTATTCACTATCACATACTGATACGGCTAGTTTTAGCTGCATCATAAGTTCATATGTTAAAGATCTCACTAGAATTGTGGCAATAGAATGAATATGTAACTACTCAATTTTCAGAAGCTAATCATTCAATATCAGTGAGCATGGCTCTTCCTGATACTCATGTTTTAATTTCAAAAGAATACTAACAGAATTAAATGGAAAACAAATAATAGTTTGCCACTTACAAATTAGTATGGAGATAAAGTAATTTAAAAGTATCTATAAGGAGAAATTATTTATAAATTAGGATAATTAAAGTCCTGAAAGGTAAAATTATGGTAGCATCAACATTAGTGAAACAATGCAGTTAGGTGTGTACTGTCTGAAATCCCTTTGGAGGTGAGTTCAATCAGAATATTAAATTGATGTTTTGAGCCAGATACCAAATTACAATATTTACTACATCTTGTGGATGTGCAAGGCCATATGCAGAAATTACAAAGGAGGCATCAGAACACTGGTTAGAGGTCCCTTGAATTACTTCACCCACTGAAGACATGAAAGTACTAAGAGATACTATATAGAGATAGTGAAAATCACTTCAGAAGTATTTGTTTGTTCATTTAGAGCTGTTCAGTGTATCCTACGTGCTGTAAATGGGAGGAATGTGGCTGAGCCCAAGCCTGAGAAGACCCTAGCAGTTAGCTGTGCGCTCTGAAGTCTGGAACTGCAGAGGGCAGAAGAGGTGGACCATGGAGCTGTTTGGGCAGCAGATTGAAGAAGAGTGTTTTAGGGTAGGTTGGTAAAGATACAGGGTTTTTTGCCAGATGAAGTCATTTTAGAGAAAGAGCTGATCTGGAGCTATTTTAAATTCTAGTCAGTGAAATATGGAAAAATCTTGGTGGAAAAGCATTGAGTATTGCTGAAGCTGGTTGATAAGTGCAGGGAAGTTCACTATATCATTTTCTCTGTTGATAATGATCACCCTTATAGAAAGTTTTAAAATTCTGCTCAAGAGGATGTCTATGTAAAGGCAATGGGACTCTAATGGAGAAAATCTGGCACGTACCACGCAGCCAGCTACAGGAGCACAGTAGCTGGATATGAATGTGAGGTCCTTGTCAAGGGAATTTTAGGAGAGGTACCAAGGGCTGGCAAGTTCTGTAGAAAGTGTGGTGCTACCCAACACAGCAAAGTGCCCTTCAGACACTTCATGACTCAGGCACCGAGAGACATCATCAATAGGTAAATAATAACTATCCTAACCCCCATTCAATTTTCCTTTGTGTAATTCAAAAACAGATCTGGCAAATGGAGGAGATCAGCAAAAGAGAATGAGAGAAAACATGAGAAAGGAAGGAAGATAGAAGCAGAAGGTGAAAGAGAAGGTGAGCAAAGCAGAGAGAGAAGCTACCTGGCTCATTTCAGTGGAAGAGAATACTTATGCGTGGTCAGCTCCACTTAGGAAAAGTGAAAACATATGACAGTAAGGACCCACATGATCACATCCTTCTACTGCTTCAATAACTTGCTGCTACAGTGTCTTACTGGAGAGAGGAAAAATGTTCAATTCTGAATCAAGTTCTAAGTTTTGATTAGTAAAGGGAGCTACATACTTCATACTTCATGAACTGACATTTTGTTTGTGAGTTAAAGTGTTTTCAAGATAGTTTTTTGTATTATCTAGGAGTGACCTGCAAAGTCATGAAGTTTGTCTAAATTTCAGCCAATGACAGGGAATGAGCTACTTTCATTGTTCATTGAGAGGTTTCAAAGGGGTAGATTGAAAACAAACACATAAGAATGAAGCAGATGCTTTTGGCTTACATTGCAAGTTTCTGCTTGTCCAGTTCATTGTACACATGTATTCTCATTTTCTCTCTCTCTCTCTCTCTCTCTCTCTCTCTCTGGTTTTTTGAGACAGAGTCCTGTAGTTCAGGCTGGCCTTGAACTTACTATGTAGCCCAGGCTGGACTTAAACTCACAGCAATCCTCCTGTCTCAGCCTCCAGTGCTGGAATTAGAGGCATATGCCACTATGCCCTGTCCCCATTTTGATTTTATAGTATAGTATCACTATGGATGACCAAGGGAAGTATTAGTGCTGCATTTTACCAGTAAAGAAATTAAAGTAGAAAGACAGTTGAATGATTTGCCCAGGAGTACATGTTATTAAGTGATTGAAGAAAAGCTAGAACTTGAGTCTTTACTTACTTTTCTGTTACAAGATTTTGAAACATTATATGTAAATCCACATTTGGAGGAATTCTGATGAACAGAGTGAAAGAGTTAAGGACTAGGACTAAGACTCTCCTAGGCTAATGGAGAAGCACTGAGGGTGATGTGGGTTCACTTGTCCTGGGACCTGTCTCCACCCTCCACCCCTGCCCTGGTCCAGACACCAGGGGCCTTGTGTTTCCTCCAGGGGACTCACTGACCAAGAGTTGATTCATGTTCAGAAGTGTTGAAGTAACAAACCTTGTCTTTATTCCCGATATTAAACATCTGAGGAGGCCTTTCAAGTTTGTAATTTCCTCCTAATGGCCCAGGATTGATCAGTGAATCAATCAATCAATTATACAAGGTGCATTAATTAAACATTTCACATAGTCAGTATTCTACTAGGCTGTGAATGTGTATATGGGCTGTGTAGTGACTCCCCTTTTTATGAATTTATTTAGGTTTTCAAGGTGGAGACACTGACATTCATTAGTTAATTAATATGTGTATAATTTTGGATATATTAATCATTACCCACAATATACTACAACTCTGGTTGGCATTGAATATGGAAAAAAGAAAAGAAAGGATGAAAGGGGGAAGAAAAGAAAAAAAGTGCAGACTCTGTTCCCATGGTTCTTCTAGTGGGAGGAGGAGACGATAAAGTTAAATATCATCCGGGATGCTGGGAGAGCAGAGGAGGAGGGGGTGCGGTACGAGTCCAACACAGGGCCGTGTCTCGGTTTTGGAGTCAGGCAAGCTGAAGGAAGCTAACACTTCACTGACAGAGATGAACTTACTACTTTCTGTTGGAGTTGGGGAGGGAGAAAGGGAGATGGTTTTCTGAGACTTCCCTTCTAGAAGTGTTATTTTTTTCTTCCCTGAGAAAAATAGACTATTAATATAAATAGAGTTAAAATTGAATTAATTTCCGTGGGGAGAGTGTCTTACTTTCATTGATCTAGGAAACGTGACAACCCTGAACTTAGTGCTTTTGTAACTTCTGTGCTTTTAATTTTTGTAGAATAAGCTCTTTGTTATGCTCTAGGCTTTAAGGGAGCAGGAATGAAGTCTTGGACTTAATTTCTTTTTAATGAACATGGTGACAAAAAGAAACTTTAACAGGGCTCAGTAGAGTCTCCCCTTCCTGAGGCATTGGAGGGTTGGCGGGGGAACAGGAGGGTTGTGAGTCAGGTGGTGAAAAGTGGGTTGCCCACTGCAGCCTCCCTGGCCCAGAGATGGTAGGGAGTGGGCAGAGCGGCAGTAAATCAGGGGACAGGGAGAGGCAGGTCTCTGGAAAGAGGCTAGAGCACAAAAAGACCGTTAAAAGAGCATTAAAAGGGATACTGGTGACCCAGGGGCAAAACTTCAACACCGGGATCTTCAATGTTTTCTGTTATTTATCTCTATGCTTAGCACAGTGCATTCTGGGACACAAACATATTTACTAAATGAATGATGAAATTATTTTTAAAAGGCTGGAAACCAAGAATTCATATAAAGTGAAGTCATTAATAGAAAGTAAGGGCCTTGGGAAGAATGGAGAGGAGCGATCAAGTTGCACAGTCTCAAATCTGGAGTTTCGATTCAGGGCTGCCGTGAGCTGGTGAGTCTCTGTCCTTCCTTTGCAATAGTGTACATAGTACTCATGCGGTGGGTTTTGGAGATCTGGAAAACTCAGCTCAGTCCTCAGAGTGGGCAGAGTGTCCCGAAGACATCAGATGACGGCTGTCAGCTCTGAAGGGTCAGGGTGGGGAGCTGTGTTGGGTTGCTGCCCTGGAGACACAGTGTGGCTGGTCATTCTCTTCCACTCCAGCTAGAGGGGAAAAGGAGGGAAGGCCACAAAGGGGGAAGGTTGAGAGCATTATGTTCTTCTTTTGGTGTGGGTAGGAGGAGTGATAACTTAGCTTCATCACTTCCACTTTTGGTATGTGTTCATTATATTTTTAATTATGAGTAGCTGTCACACAGTGGTACCATTCAGTGACGTGTCATATGTACTCTGACCCAATATCATTATATCAAATCACTTATTTTACTCAGAATATTCCTGACTGTGCTGTAGCCTCACATCAGATGCATTAATCAAATCATAAAAATATATTGTGATAAATCAAAAGGCAAATTGAAAAAATAACAATGTAACTATGAAAAAGAGGGAGAGAATTGTTGCTCATTCAAAAGTTTGCAACAAACCAGAATCTCTCAATTCGTTGTTGCCACTTGAGATAATGTTGATGCCTAGGATGGTGCCTGACATATTTTTGTATTCAATAAATATTTATTTAATGAAGGAATGCATTTTCAGGTCACACCAACACTCATTCTGTGCCCTTGTATGCATTATTATAATTATTTTATTGGAGGAATAATGAATTCATGGAAAATAACTTCTAATTTGTAAATCTAGTAAAGGCCATAGGTGGCTTGCTAAAAGTGGTGAATGGAATAAGTACTCGAGGTGCTTGATTTCTTTGTTCTTTATTTACTCTCATTTTTGTTTAGTGGATTTGGTTGAGGCTAGTTTGAGTATTAGAAGAAAAAATTCATGATATCAAAAAGTTACTTGAATGCATGTATCTGGGCCACTAAGATAAGCAACTAGAACAATCTACTTCTGATCCTGATCTAAAAGTTGGGTGGACAGGCTCACCCACTAGGTGAATGCCAGACTACTGGGTCACCCTATTCCACATCCATATTTTTTTCCCCATTAAGTTTATTGGTACATTTCAGGTATAAAATACAGTTACATACATCACTGGGATCTTCTACCTTTACATGAGTATCTTGGTTCTTATTTTTTCCACATCCATATTTAATTGCAGATGGATTATGGGGCTTTGGGATGACCAGGTGGAAAGAGTAGCTACACTGAAGGGGTCCTCACAATTTGCCTCCATTGCTGTGTCTGAAAAGAAACTTTCAGAGAAGTGAGGGAATTTGTTTCCCTAAGGTGACATAAATCCACTAAAGCCCACTTTATCAGGTAAAACTGAACATGACATAAAAATATCTGGCAAAGGCCTAAGGGTTGAAATAAACCAGAAGAGGCACATTGTGAAAGGACAACTGAAAGAGGGAAGGGACAATGAACTACAGTATTTTCCTCTTTTTTTTTTTCTTTTCCCTTCTTTTCTTTTTTCTCTCATAGGTTTGCCTGGAGAATAAACCTCAATTGTAGAACCACTTGGAAGAACTGGGTGAAACTCTGGCAAACACCCTGTGTTACTGGTTAAGAAAAAGTGTGAGGAGAATTTCAGAGAAGAGAGCATAGACGAAACTATCCCCTGGGTCTGTGTATGAACCCATGCTCATCTCAGAGTAACCTCTAAGCTGCACATGCATGGTTCAGACCCCAGCTGGTGTAACACAAGCTCTGAGACCTAACTGAAATTGAACAGATGCTCATGGAAGATGGGACAGAATTTTTAACACGTACCTAAGTGAGTTGGTTGTCTGCTAAATCAGAAACATTAACACTCTTCAGGCAATTATAATAGGACTTAGAGTGTACAGAACATAATGTTCAAAAAGTACAGCCTGCTGTTGTAGTCAGTGTTTTGGCAAGGGAATACTTTTAATACAGGACACATAATTTAGAGGATTATTTTATGATATTTACTCAAGAAGCCAAATAGAGGACTATAAGAGATTAGCCACACACTAGAGGCCTAAAGAATCCAGCCAAGTGCCTGGATCCTTCAGCAGTGTCCCACACAAGTCCAGCTAAAGGCCTAGATTCTAAGGCAATGTCCTCCACCAGTCCAGCCAGTGGCCTAGGGCCCACTGTAATGTCTCATGCTTGTCCGTATTGAGGATCTGCACCTGGAAGGCCCAAAGACCAGTGGTGGAAGCCAGAAAATCTACACTGGTGAGATGGAGGATTTCTGCCACCAAGCTTATGGATCCACATTGGAGCCAGGAAGTGATCCTCATGGTGAAGATCAGAGCTCCTTTGATGAGAACAGCAGCCATTCCCAAAGACAGTGAGGCCCAAGATCCTCCTCCCATGAGAACAGCCAAGTTTGCATCAGGAAAACCATCCCCAGCATGTTTCTCCTAGAAAATCAATAGCCCACCTCATCTGCATGAGTCTTTGGGGGAACATCTAAACACAAACCATAACACCTGTTATCCACAATTACTCAAAACACAAACAAACAACAGAAAAATGTAACCAATTTCCAAGGGAAGGGACAATGAACCAATGACAAAAACAAGAAGATTCAGATGTTGAACTATTAGACAAAGACTTTAAAGAAGTTAGCACATCTGTGACCTACAAGGGAAGGGAAAATAAACATTTCAGCAGAAAATAGAAAGTACAAAAGAGAACTAAGTAGATATTTTAGAACTGAAAATTTAATATCTGAATTAAACATGTAACTGAGTTGACTCTGTAGCGCAATGAAAATGACAAAGGAAAGAATCAGTAAATTTGAAGATTGATAAAAGTTATCTAGACTAAAGAACAGAGAACAGAATAAATTGAAAGAAACAAACAGAAATTCAGGCACCCAGGGGAGAATATAACCAAGTCCAACAAGTAAAGAATAGAGTTCCAAAGGTGAGGACAAATATTGAGGCAAAAAACTGAATAAATTAGAGCCAAAGCCAATTTAGTGAAAGGCAGAAATATACAAAATCGGGCTCAGTAAGACTAAACGAACTGAGCCCAAAGAAAACAATGCTTAAACACATCATAATTGAACTACTGAAAATCAAGAATAAATAAAAAACCCTAGAAACAGCTAGAAGAAATAATACCTTGTATAGAGGTAGGCAGTGATTTGCACTATCATGGATATCTCATCTGAATCTAGGGAACTTTGCCCACTGCACAGGAAGTACTGTGAACACTACGTACTTCAAACATGCACAAAAAAAGGAAGGGGCTCAAGGGATGGGGGGCAGGAAGAAAAGGGGAGAAAAAAAGGAATGAAGATGGGTTATGTGCGTGTACCTACTCTCCACAGGGAAAGTAAATATTACGTGCTACATACATGTACTAATAAAGAAAATAATCTGAAGAACACTTTTTTTAAAGTGTTGAAAGAGAAGAACTCTTCGCACCAAATTCTAAGTCCTGTAAAGGGTCTCTTAAAGTTTAAGGGGAACATTTTTGGGTGAAGAAAACTAAATAAATTTGTCTTAAGCATACTTGGTCTATAAGAAATGCTTAGATTTTTTTTTTAGGCTCAAGGGAAATGAGAGAAGATCAGTAGGAATGGTATATAGCTAGATAATTAAAAAGGACTATCGTTTTTCCTCTTAGATCTTTAAAATATATATGAATGATCAAAGCAAAATTTACAGTGTTGGGTGGGGTTTTCAGGGTAGGTAATATACATAGCGAATTGTTTTTTTATTTATATATTTATTGGTACATTTTAGGTACACAATATGTTTACATTTATCATTGGGTGCTTGCACCTGTACATGATGTATCTTAGTTCTTATTTTTTCCCCATTACCTGTGCGCCCTTCACCCCCTCCACCCTTCCCTATTTACATAGATTTTGTCTCCATTTTTTTTTCTTTCTCATACTTTTTCCTTTCCCTTCTTCCCTTTCCCTTCCCCTCCCACCACCCCTCCACCTTTGGACCTTTTCCTATTTCAAATTATCAATTATTCATTTTAATCATTTTCATCCTTATTTACACTTTCAGTTTCTCACCCTATTCAGTATTTACACATGTGTGTCCTATTTATTTCACTTAAGAGTATGGCCTCGATATGCATCCATTTAGCTATAAATGTCTCTAATTTCTCATTGTTTATGGCTGAGTAGTACTCCATTTTATTAAAAAAACCCACATCTTCTTTATCCAGTTTCCAGTTGATGGGCACTTGGGCTGTTTCCAAGCTTTAGCTATTACAAACTGTGCCACTATAAACATAGGTGCACATATATTGCTGTGGTATGATTCTTTTAATTCTTTTGGGAAGATACCCAGCAAGGGAACAGCTGGGTCAAATGGGACTTTCAGTCTTAGTTCTTTGAGGTAACTCCACACTGACTTCCACAGTGGTTGCACCAGTCTGCACTCCCATCAACAATGGAGAAGGGTTCCTTTCTCTCCACTCCCCTGCCAGGATTTGTTATTGGTTGATGTCTTGATAGCAGCCGTTCTTTGTGGGGTGAGGTGGAATCTCAGTGTTGTTTTCATCTGCATCTCTCAAATGACCAGTGATGTTGAACATTTTTTCATATATTTGTTTGCTGCTTTTACTTCTTTGTCTGAGGAATGTCTGTTCATTTCAGATGCCCATTTTTGAATTGGGTCTTTGAATTTGGGGGGGTCTGATTTTTTTCAATTCTTTATATATTCTCGATAGTAGACCTTTGTCTGAGTTACAGTTGCTAAAAATTTCTTCCCACATTGTAGGTTGTCTCTTAGCTCTGTTGGTGGTTTCTCTTGCAATGCAGAAGCTTTTTAATAAGATGAGATCCCAGTTGTTGATTCTTTGTGCTAGTTCCAGTGCTACTGAGGTTTTGTTCATAAAGTCTTTTCCTAAGCCAATATCTTCAAGAGTTCTACCTAACTTATCTTCCAGCAAGTTTAGTGTTTCTGTCTTAATATTTAGATCTTTAATCCACTTTGATCTTAGTTTAGTGCATGTTAATAGATATGGGTCATTTTAATCTTTGGCAGGTTGAAATCCAGTTTTTCCAACACCATTTATTAAATAGGCTATCTTTCCTCCAATGAGGGTGGTTGGCTCCTTTGACAAAGATGAGGTGGCTGAGTATGTCTGGAGTTGTTTTGTGCATCTTCTAATCTATTCCACTGATACTTGGGTCTGTTTCTTTGCCAGTACCATGCTGTTTTTCTCACTGTAGCTTTGGGGATTGTGATAACCCCAGCCATGTCTCTGTTGCCCAGAATTGCTTTTGCTATTCTAAGTGTCTTCTGCTTCCAAATGAATTTTTGGATTGTTTTCTCTAGTTCTGTGAAATCTATATTGTTGGAGTTTCAATTGGCATTGCATTAAATCTATATAGTAGTTTTGGAAGTATGGCCATTTTCACCATTTTCACTATATTGGTTCTTCCTACCCAGGAACAAGGGATATCTTTCCATTTTCTTATATCCTCTTTGATCTCCTTCTTCAGAGTTCTGTAGTTTTCAGTTTAGAGGTCTTTTGCTTCCTTTATTAGGTTGATTCCTAGATATTTCATTTTTTTAGATGCTATTTTAAAAGGAATTATTTCTCGAATTTCTCTCTCAATGGGTCTGCTATTTGTGTATAAGAAGGCTATTGTTTTTTGAGTGTTAACTTGTATCCAGCTACTCTATTGAATCTGTCTATTAGGTCTAGAAGACTTTTGACCGAGTTTTTTGGGTCTTTTAACACATAGCAAATTTAATATAAACTTCAGTTAGGGGGTAATGGTAAAGGGACTATTTGATTTCAAGACTTTTCTACTTTATAGGAAGTAATATAATATTAATTCTGTATAGACTGTTAAAGTTTGGATAACTATGTTATAACCCATAGAGTAACTCCTAAGTGTAAAGCAAAAAGATACAGCTGAAAAGCTAATAGAGAAATTAAAATGAAATATTAAAATATTAAAATAAAATAAGAAAGAGGAACACAGAAACAAGAAGGGAGAAATAAAATAAAGTAAAATTGTAGGCCTAAATCTAATCATTTAATACTAATAAATAATTACATTACATAAATAACTACATTACATTTAATAAAAAGAAATAATTCCATTAAATGTTAATGGCTGAGAAACTAAAATTGAAAGGAAGGCATTGACTGTTCCTATTACATACTCCTTAATAAGAGCTATACATTAAATATGAAGACAAAAATAGGTTGAATTTAATCAATGAAATAATGTGTATCATGAAAATGATAAGCATATCAAGGCTATAGTGACTTTTAAATTTTCAAATTAAAGAGACTTCAAGACTTACAATATTAAACATAAAGAGATATTATAATGGCAAAAGAGATAATTTATCAGGAAGACAAGGTATATGCATCCAACAATAGAGCTCCGAAGGTACTTCCAGATCCCCTTGTCACCTGGGAAAGATGATACCAAACTTACTTTCTTCCTGCAAGACATCATTGCTCAGCATGGCTTCGGTGACAATAGTTGTGGCTCCTAAGTCACAATTGGGTCTGGTATAAAGGCTTGGTGTTCTCTCACCATTTACTGAACCATGGTCTACATTTTAATTTTCAAGTGTTTTAAAGTGATGACTACCAACACAATACAAATAATTTTTGTGATAAATTAAAATCTATGATAAATAAATAAGAACCTTTGAGTCCATTCTGCATTATTTTATATACTCAGTAGGTTTTGTGTTTTTTTTGAAAAAAACACTGTGCCAAGTGACCTAAAGACAGACAATATAATTTCCAGCTGTTATGGACTGGTTTATGTTCCTCTAAGATTCCCTTGTTGAAGTCCTAGCTCCCAGTATCTCAGAATGTGTTTGGGACAGCATCCTTAAATAGATAAGCTAACACAGGATCACTGGGGTGAGGCCCTAAGCTGATAGATTGGTAACCTTCTGAGAAGAGGAATTTGGAACACAGACCTCACAGAAGGAAGACAATGTGAAGACACTGGAGATGATGGCCATCTATAAACCAAAGGGAGAGGCCAGAGGAGAAACCAACCCTGGTGACAACTGATGTTCTAGCTTCCAAGAGAAAATAAATTTCTGTTATTTAAGGCACCCAATCTTTGGTACTTTGTTATGGAGATACTAGTGAACTGATGCATTTGCTGATTAAGGCAAATACCAGGGATTAAAGTGGGGTCTTTGGGGATTAAGTGACATCTAAACAGCCTGCAGCACAAAGCATTTTATGCTCTGCAAAGATGGTCACGCATATGCCAGGATTTTATTATTAATATTTGTGAAGTTTTTCAACACAATGTACATATACAGGACTTGCTTGGGTAATGAGAATAATAGAAGTAATAGTAAATGTTGGAGTGGATGTAATTGTAGCTGAAAGGATGATTCTGTTATGTGGAAAGGATACTGTTGGCTGGAGCCAATTCATTAGGGTTATCTGGCAGTCTGTTATGATTATTATTATTATTATTCCTAGATTTCATTCTTTTAGATAAAAACATGCATATCAGCTTTGGAGTTTGATTGCCTTATGGGCATAAAGCTTTGCATATTTACTGCCCGTGAATCATACCGGTATGTGAAATCTGGAGAAGATTCAATCTTTCCTGCTAGATGCACCTCCAGCCGTTTAATTAAAATATGTATTATTAATAAAACTATATTTAAGTCATACTTTTAAAGATATGACTGAAACATTAAGTGCAAATTGTTTCATACTTTCACAGTAATTTGCTTTTAACGTTTTGTGCCTTAATCAAGGTAGCACACTAGTTGAAGGTTAGTAGTGCTGCAGACTTCTCAATAGTGAAATTGAGGAAAAAGCAAGTGGAAAGTGGTGATTAATGAAGAGGGATATTTGCTTTTCAGAAAGATTTTATGCTTTTATTGCAAAAGGAATCTGTAGGATTTCCACTTAGGAAAGTGTAATCAAAATAGCAGAAAAAGAGAATTTGGTCTTTATTTTAGTGCACAGCAATAACATTTGCCTTTTGCCCAAGTTCTTTGCATGTTTCTGAGCTGATGCTGTGTTTCAGCCTGGCTGTCGGCCTTTAGATGTCACAGTTGTTCTTCTGCTGAGCTGGATGTACTTTAGCTCTGTGCTTTCACAATTCTTCCACTTTCCAGGAACCTTGTATCACCAGTAACACTGCGTAGAGGGACTGTAGCTCACTTACCTAATGCTTAGCACCGGAGTTCTGGTAAAATAGGTAAAGAAACTAAAAACTGGGTGACTCTATTAGATGCAAGCATGTGCTACAGAAATGTGCCCATGGTCTGTAGAGTTTATTAACACTCAAGATAAAGTTTCCAGACTCTGGCATTTGGTACAAGTGGTTCTGAAGGTAAGTGAGGTAGAGGAAACAGAAAGAAAGTTAATGTGCCAGGGACACTAACTGTGTGTCAGGCACTGTGCTGGTCCAATTGCCAAGTTTGGTATTTAGTATTCACAACAAAGTTTCAAGGAAAAAAATGTACAATTTGTGTGTTTCACATGAGTGAATATAGGCCCTACAAAGTGAAGTGACTGGCCCAGCTCTGAGCGTGACAAGTGAATTGAGTTTGAGTTTGAACCTTCAGCTCTTTATCTCTGAAGCTCAATCGAGACTACTATATATTCTCTTGGATTCTGGGTCTCTACAAATGAATGCTTTTATGTCTGTCTCTAACATACTAAATGAACATCAGGACCACAACTCCTACTAGAAGCTCTCTGAACAACCAACGCAATCCTTTTCCTTCTGCTTTATTATACTTGTTCTTTTATAATCTTTTATAATCCTGTAAACCTTTTGCATGTCTCTCTATCCATGCCTGGGAATTCTGAGGTACTCTGAGGCAGAGTAATGATGAACCCTCTGTTTTGACATATTCCTTAACATAAGAATCTCACACCCATCATGCTGTTTAATAATTTCAATTAAATTCCATTATAATAATTCTTTTCTAAGTGGGCTCACTGCTAAAATTTATTATTTTAAATTAATTTATTTGTGACACTAGAGACTGTAAGTACAAAGTTCAAATTAATAAACTCTGTCCTTTAAATTGAGCTAGATTAGAAGTTATTAATTTAGCTAAGCAGGAAGAGGAAGAGGAAGAGACAAGATTTTAGTGTTTTTCCTTTCCTTAGGAGGCTTATACATGTATTATATGATCCTGACTCCAAAACATCATTTAGGTGGTATTTGCCTGGAAAGTTCTTAAAAAAGAAAGAACAATTTGGAGCTGATTTAGACCATGAATAAAAACTCTTCCTGAAACGTGTTTGCTGTGGTATAGAAACTTTCTCTGACACTAAGTTCACAGTATAGAGATACTTACATATGCCTTTTGCCTTCAATTTTCCCATTCTTTATACTAACCATAGAAATTGAACTAACATCATATTGCCAGAAAAGTGGACACTTCCCTCTTTTTCCCTAATCAATGGGAGAGCTAACTCATATTTAAAATAACAATGATAACCCTTCTTGGAATCCAAGGGAAGCCAAGCAAAATCAGATCTAGTGTCCAACAATTGCAAAAGAATGCTAAGGCAAAGAAACGGAGCACTCCCCAAACTCAAGACGAAGTAAATTCCAAGAAACAAGAGGCCATTTCTGAGTCTGGTTTTGCAGGGTTCTGGTGAGTTTTGATGTGCTTTCTGTCTCTATGTAAATATATATATATATGTGTGTGTGTGTGTGTATATACGCACACATCACATGTATGTATGTATGTATGTATTTATTTATTTATTTATTGTCTTTCACTGAGTGTCCTTGGAGAAAATTCCTGTGGCTTCCCAGAGGAGGTGCTGCTGTTGACTCTTCAGAGCTCTTGACATTGGAAATGAGCCAAACTCCAAAAGCCCTTTGTGTTCTGGAAAACAAACAAAACACACTCTAAGGGAGTTATTATTTGGAATACTCAAATTCCAAACACATGTGCATGCACGTGCACATCCTTATACATATTTCAAAGTGTGATAACATATCCTGAGAATGTTGTAACAAGTCCCCCAAAGCAGCATGATCCCTCTCAAGCTAGCCTAACGCACACAAAGTAGAAAATATTTAAAGTACATAAAATTAACTGGACACCAGAGCTGCATGAACACCAGTCTTCAAAGAAGAAAAGTCTGAAAGGAAATAGCTACAGAAAGCCTTGACTCTGTCAGAAAAGGGCAACGGAGAAGCCCTTGATAGGACAGCAGCTGTTAAAACACCAAATCTGCCAGATGGGCCAGTTGAGTAAGGGTTGGCCTCTAAAAGTATTGCAGACTTACGTGATGTTGTTTTCAATGTGCCACATAATTTTTCAGTATTAAAAATGCCCCAGGAGCCATGGAAGCAAAGTGACTGAGATTTGTTAAAATAATGTGTTGTCTATGGGTCTTCTTATTTATTATTTCATTTTGGTTTTGGAGCAAGGGGAAGTTTAGAAAGACTCATTAAGGAACAGATACGAATGAGATGAGATACAGAAAATTTACTTGAGTGAATTTAATCAGTTTTTGTTGTTAAAATTACAAACGGTTCGATAAAAATTCAAATGCCTTAGTCACTTTCTTTTGCCTTGTAACACTCAACCCTGAGTTCTTGATCATTTTCTGTTTGTACTCTCCAGGTGCCTACCATTGTGCTTAAACTGAGGAACAAGGTACAAAAGACATTGTAACATTAACCTACAAAACTCTTCTTTCCAGTAGGAGAGTTAGAATACTAATGTTTTGGATTGGAAAAAAAAAATATTGTGCTCTCTTATGCTGGTGCTTACCTGACAGGGGTGTTTCCAAGATCTCTATTCAGTTTTAGGAAAAGCCTTATAAGAGATAGCGCTGTTCAATTCTTATATTAGTTTTATGGCTATTACTGTAAGTGACTCTAATTTTTTTCAAATATTATTTTATTGGTACATCTTAGGTATACAATATAATGACATTCATCATTGGAAATTTGCACCTGTACATACTCTCTCTTGGTTCTTATTTTTCCACCGTTCCCCTGCCCTCCCTATTTACAAAGACTTTGTTTCCATTTTTTCATTTTCTCATATTAATTCCATTCCCTTCTTTCCTTTTCCCTACCCCTCCCACATCTCCTTCCCCTTTGCCCCTTTTCTTCCTTTTTCACATTATCTATTATGCCTTTTAGTCCTTATTTACACTTTCAGTTTCTCACACTAGAGAAACTATTCAGTATTTACACATGTGTATCCTATTTATTTCACACAAGAGTATTGCCTCAATGTGCATTCATTTAGCTATAAATGTCTCTAATTCTCATTTTTTATGGCTCAGCAGTACTCCATTTTATTAAAAAACCCCACATTTTCTTTATCTAGTCTCCAGTTGATGGGCAACTGGGTTGTTTCCAAGTTTTAGCTATTACAAATTGTGCTGCTATGAACATAGGTGAACATAAATTGCTGTGGTATGATTCTTTTAATTCTTTGGGGAAGATACCCATCAAGAGAATAGCCGGGTCAAATGGGACTTCCAGTCCCAGTTCTTTGAGGTATCTCCATCCTGATGTCCCCAGTGGTTGCACCAGTTGACACTCCCAACAGCAGTGGAGTAGGGTACCTCTTTCCCCACAGTCCCGCCAGCATTTGTTATTGGTTGATTTTATGATAGCAGTCATTCTTTCTGGAGTGAGGTGGAATCTCAGTGTTCTTTTCATTTGCATGTCTCAAATGACCAGTTAGGTTGAACATTTTTTCATATGTTTATTGGCTATTACTACTTCTTTGTCTAAGAAATGTCTGTTCATTTCAGATGCCCATTTTTGGATTGGGTCTTTAAATTTGGGAGATCTGATTTTTTTAGGTTCTTTATAGATTTGAGATAGTAGACTTTTGTCTGAGGAAGAGCAGGTGAAAAGTTTTTCCCAAATTGTGCGCTGTCTGTTCACTCTGTTGGTGGTTTCTCTTGCTGTGCAGATGCTTTTTAATAAGAAGAGATCCCACTTGATGATTGTTAGTGCTAGTTCATGGGAACTGAGGTTTTGTTCATAAAACCTTTTCCTACCCCAATGTCTTCAAGAGTTCTACCTAATCTCTGTTCTAGCCAGTTCAGCGTTTCTGTTTTAATATTTAGATCTTTAATCCATTTCGATTTTAGTTGAGTGCATGGTGAGAAATATAAGTCTAGTTTTAATGTTTGGCAAGTTGAAACCCAACTTTTCTGGCACCATTTATTAAAGAGGCTATCTTTCCTCCAGTGAGGGTATTTGGCTCCTTTGTCAAAGATGAGGTGTCTGAGTATGTCTGGAGTTGTTTCTGCATCTTCTAATCTGTTTCACTGGTGCTCAGGTCTGTTTTTTTTCCAGTACCATGCTGTTTTTATCACAGTAGCTTTGTAGTATAGTTTCAAGTTGGGGGTTGTGATACCCCCTGCCATGTCTCTGTTATCTAGAATTGTTTTTGGTATTCTGGGTCTCTTCTTGTTCCAAATGAATTTTTGGATTATTTTCTCAAGGTCCGTGAAGTATGCTGCTGCGATTTCAATTGGGATTGCATTAAATCTATATAGCAGTTTTGGAAGTATGGCTATTTTCACTATGTTGATCTTTCCTACCCAGGAACAGGGGATGTCTTTCCATTTTCTGATATCTTCTTCAATCTCTCTTTTCAGGATGCTATCATTTTCAGAGAAGAGGTCTTTGATTTCTTTTGTTAGGTTGAGTCCTAGGTATTTC
>NW_004624751.1:21348438-21380467 GCF_000247695.1 Heterocephalus glaber
TAATGGTACAAGATCCCAATGATGAATGTAACTGTATTTTATACCTAAAATGTACCAATAAAGTTAATGGGGGGAAAAAAAGAAAACTATAGTACTTTGAAAAAAGAGATCAAAGTGGATATCAGAAAACAGAAAAATATTCCCTGTTCTTGGATAGGTAGAATCAATATAGGGAAAATGACCAAATTTTCAAAAACTGTTACATGTATTTAATGCAATCCTAATCAAAATACCAATAGCATGCCTCACAGAACTAAAGAAAACAATCCTAAAATGCATATGGGTACAGAAGAGGCCTAGAAAAGCAAAAGCAATTCTGGGCAACAAGGACAAGGCAGGGGCATCACAATCTCTGATTTAAAGTTATACTACAAAGCTATTGTGATAAAAACAGCATGGTGCTAGCAAAGAAACAGACTCAAGGGCCAGTGAAACAGAATAGAGGATGGAGAAACAACTTGAAGCACACTCAGCTACCTCATCTTTGACAAAGGGACCAAAAACCTTTAGTAGAAGAAAGATAATAAATGATGCTTTGAAAACTGGCTTTCCACATCCTAAAGACTGAATGTAAACTTATATCTCTCATCATGCACTAAACTAAAATTGAAATGGATTAAAGATCTAAATATGAAAATAGAAACAAGCTGCTGGCACAGTTTGTAATAACTAAAACTTGGAAACAGCCCAAATGCCCATCAACTGGAGACTGGATCAAGAAAATGGTTTTTTAATAAAATGGAGTACTACTCAGCCATGAAAAATGAGAAATTAGAGACATTTATTGCTAAATGGATGCACATTGAGGTGATACTCTTGTGTGAAATAAATAGGACACACATGTGTAAATATCAAACAGTTTCTCTAGTGTGAGAAACTGAAAGTGTAAATAAAGACTAAAAGGTATAATAGATAATGTGAAATATGAAGAAAAGGGGCAAAGGGGAAGTGGGAGGGGTAGGGGATTGAAAGAAGGGATTGAAATTAATATGAGTAAATGAAAAAAAGGAAGCAAAGTCTTCGTAAATAGGGAGGGATGCAGGGGTTGAAGGGAGGACAGGAGAAGGGGGAAAAATAAGAACCTGGAGAGATTATGTAAAGGTGCAGATCTCCAATGATGAATGTCATTATATTGTACACCTAAAATGTACCAATAAAAGGATATACACACACACAAAAAAGAAACAAGCTGCTGGAAGATAAAACAGATAAAATTCTTGAAGACAAAGGTGTAGGCCAGTGATAGTGAACCTTTTAGAGCTTTCAATTGTAACAAAAAGCTGGCTGTGGCATGTGTGCCATGTGTTCACCATTAGTTTGGCAAAGACTTTATAAGCAAAACCCTAATCACACAGGAGGAAATTCTTCAAAGAATCAACATCTGGAAACACACTAAATTAAAAAGCTTTTGCATAGTACAAGAAACCACCAACCGAATGAATAGACAACCCATAGAATAGGAAAAAATTTTTACCAGCTAGTTTTCAGACAAAGGACTCACATCTAGAATACATAGAGAACTTTTTAAAAAAGAGACCTTCCCAAATTTAAAGACCCAGTCCAAAAATGGACATCTGAAATGAATAGATACTTCTCAGATGAAGAAGTACAAACAGTAAATAAATGCAATATGAAAAAATGTTCAACATCTCTGGTCATTTGAGAAATGCAAATTAAAACAACACAGATATTCCATTACACTCCAGAAAGAATGGAAATCAGTATGGAGATACCTCAAAGAGCTAGGACTGAAAGTCCCATTTGACCCAGCTATTCCTCTGCTGGGTATCTTCCCAAAAGAATTAAACGAATCATACCACGGCATTATATGTGAACCCATGTTCATAGCAGCACAGTTTTAAATAGCTAAAACTTGGAAACAGCTCAATTGCTCATCAACTGGAGACTGGATAAAGAAAATGTATGTGTGTGTGTGTGTGTGTGTGTGGTGTGTGTGTGTTTATAAAATGGAGAACTACTTAGCCATAAAAGATGAGAAATCAGTGGCATTTATAGCTAAATGGATGCACATTGAGGTGATACTCTTACGTGAAATAAATAGGACACACATGTCTATATACTGAATAGTTTCTCTAGTATGAGAAACTGAAAGTATAAATAAGGACTAAAAGGTAGAATAGATAATGTGAAATAGGAAGAAGAGGGCCAAAGGGGAAGTGGGAGGGGTAGGGGAAAGTAAAGAAGGGAATGGAATTAATGTGAGAAAATGAAAAAATGGAAACAAAATCTTTGTACGTAGGGGAGAGGTGGAAGGGTTGAAGGGAGGGCAGGAGAATGGGGAAAAAAATAAGAACCAAGATAGATTATGTAAAAGTACAAATTTCCAATAAAGAATGTCATTATATTGTATACCTAAAGTGTACCAATAAAATTAATTTAAAAAGAATGACTATTATTAAGAAATCAACCAATAACAAAAGCTGGCAAGTCTGTGAGGAAAAAGGGATCCTTCTCCATTGTTGACGGGAAATTAAATTTGTATAACCACTATGGAAATCAGTGTGGAGATTCCTCAATAAACTAAAACAAGAGATTCCATTTGATCCAGCTCTATCCCTTCTAGTTATCTTCCTAAAAGAGCTAAAAAGTCATACCACAGTGATAAATGCATACCCATGTTTATAGCATCACAATTTGTTATAGCTAAATCTTAGAAAAAGCCCATATGTCTATCAACAGATGAATGAATAAAAAATATAGTATTTATATACAATGGAGTACTATTCTGCCATAAAGATGGACAAACTTGAATCATTTTTAGGTAAATGGATATGCTTTGAGACATGTTAAGTGAAAGAAATCAGACATACTAGTTTAATTATCATATTGTTTCTCTTGTGTGACAAACCCAAAGGATACATTAGATGCAAAATGGAAGCTAGATATCAGGAAGTAGAAAGAACATATTGAAATGGGAAAGGGAACAAGGGATGGAGGAAGGAAAGAAATCAAATAGGAGAAAAGAGAGAGAATGGAAGGGAAAAGATGGAAACAAAACTTTTGTAAATGAGGAGGGGAAGAAAGGTTGAAGGGCAGGGAGGGAAATAGGAAAAAAGAAGAATTAAGACTTATAATGTAGGAGTAAAACTTCCCTATGATAAATTTGATCAGTATAGCTATAGTAAGGCAAATATGTACTAATAAAAAATAAAAAATAAAATGGTATTTTGATCTGAGTAGAAGTAGGAAAAAGTAAAACATGATTGATTATCTCAGTAAACTATCAAACTTGTAAGGTGAATAAGAAAAGAATGAATAAAATATATTCATTACAATAAAAAGAAGACTAACAAAATATTTGGAACTCATATATTTCTTTCAATAATAACCCTAAATATAAATATCTGAATTCTCCAATTAGAAGATTAGACTAGCTGATTAGATTTAAAAACAAGCATTTTCTATCTATAAGAAACTTACCTCATTGGCAAAGACATATGCAGACTAACAGTGGAAGGATGGGTAATGATATTCCAATCAAGTGGAATCTGAAAGCCAGCAGGAATAGTTATACTCATTTCCCACTAAATAGTCCTTAAGTGAAAATTGGTCAGAAGGGATAAAAAAGGTGATTACTTATTAATAAAAAATACATCAAAAAAGTATAATGATGGTGAATATACATTCACTTCACATAGGAACACTGAATTCTATAAAATAAACACTGAAGATAGGCTATAGTACAATAACAGGGGTTGAGCTCAATACCCACCTCTTGTCAATAGACATCTTTTCCAGACAAAAAAGCACTAAAACACTGAAGTTAAATTACACTATAGATCAAATGGACACACCCAACAATTGCAGAATATACATGCTTTTCATAATCACATGGAACTGTTTCCAAAATAGATCTAATTTTAGGTCATAAAGTAGATGTTAACAAATACAAAAAAAACAGTTTTTTGTCTTCAGATTTTAACTAGAAATTTAAACTGGAAATTTAACTAGACATCAACAGGATTCAACTCGAAATGAAGCAGAATGTAACTAGAAATCAACAGGAAGAGAAAATACAGAAATCATACATAGAGATTGAACAAAGATTAAACAAAGAGTGGATCATTGAATAAATAAGATGTGAAATTAAAATAATTAAAAAATTCCTAGATCAAATGAAAATGAAAACACAGACTATCATAACTTATGGGGTGCAGCAAGACTAGTTATAAGAGGAATATTTATAAGGACACATGCATATATTAGAAAAAAATAGAGGTTCCTAATAAATAACCTGATAATACATCACAAGGCCTTGGGAAAATAAGAACAAATCAAACCCTAAATCAGGAGAAAGAAAGAAATACTAAGTATTCTGAGAGCAGAAGTAAGTGAAATAGTGAGGAATAAGACTATCATGACTTATTCAATATGATTCTAGAAACTAGCCAAAGTAACCAGGCAAGAGAAAAAAAATGAAGGGAATATAAACAGAAAAGGGGGAGGTCAAATTATTTCTGTTTGCAGATGATATGATTCTATACCTAGGAAACCCTAAATAAAACACCAAAAGTCTCTTGGAACTGGTAAACAGATTCAGTAAAGTAGCAAGACACAAAATCAACATACAAAAATTGGTTGACTTCCTATACATTAATAATGAACTTGCTGAGAAAGAAAGCAGGAAAATAGTCCCACTTATAATACTTGAAAAAAAAACCCAAAGTAAAATACCTAGAAATAATTCTAACCAAGGAAGTGAAAAACCTCTACAATGAAAATTATACAACACTGAAGAAAGAAATTGAAGAAGACAATAGAAGATGGAAAGACATCCCATGTTATGTATTGAGAGAATTAATACTGCTAAAATACTCATACTACTAAAATCCATCTATAAATTCAATATAATTTCCATCAGAGTACCAGTGATTGTATTCACAAACATAGTGAAAAAAATCTTAAAATTCATATGGAAGCACAAAAGATACCAAATAACCAGTGATTCTGAGCAAAAAAAAAAGTTTGAAGGTTTTACAATATCTTGTTTCAAAATATACTTTAAATCATTGTAACAAAAAAAGCATGATGTTGGCATACAAATGGACATGTGGACATAGGAATAAACACCCAAACCATCTGATCCTTGACAAAGCAGCCAAAAAGAAACATTAGAGAAAAGACAGACTCTTTCACAACAATGATGCTTTTGAAAACTGGATATCCTCTTGTAGATGTGTCAAAGATCTAGATATATAAATAGAAACTTTGAATCTGCTGGAAGAAAACACAGAGGAAACTCTTCAAGTTATAGGATTAACTATAGGAAAAGTTCTTGACTAGGACTCTAATAGCTCAGAAAATAATATAATTGATTACATGAAATTAAAAACATTCTGCACAGCAAAAGAAACAACTGAGTGAAGAGACAGCCTATAGGATGAAAGAAAAATCTTTGTCAGCTAATTCAACTGACAGAGGATTAATAGCTAGAATATGTAAACAACTCAAGAAATCCAGCACTGAAGAAAAAAAGAATCCAATCAACACACTGGGAAAGTAGCTGAACAGACAATTTTCAAAAGAACAAATGCAAATTGCTAATAAATATATGAAAAAATTCCTACATCTTTAGCCACCAGGGAAATGCAAAGCAAGCTACATTGAGATTCCATCTTACTCCAATCATAATGGCTATTATCAAGAAAACAAAAAATAAACCAGATGTGGTGCTCCATGCCTGTAATCCTAGCACTTGGGAGGCTTAGGCAGGAAGATTGCCACAAATACTAGGCCAGCCTGCACTACAGAGTGAGTTCAAGGCCAGCCTAAACCACCCAGCAAGATCCTGCCTCAAAAACAACAACACAAAAACCTAAAAGAAAAAAAGAATTGCAAATACTGATGAGAATATAGGTTAAAAGGAACCCTGTACACTGTCCATGGAAAAGGAAATTAGCAAAGTCACTAAGGAAATCACCGTGGACATTCCTCAAACAACTAAAAATAGAACCACCATGTGATTCAATTGTACCACTTTTGGGTATACACTCTAAAAAATCAAAATTTGTTCATGCACACATACACACACACACAAATATTATTTAGCTATAAAGAAAAACAAAATCATGCTACTTGCAGGAAATTGAATGGACCTGAAGATCATCATGTTAAGCAAAATAAGCCAGACTCAGAAAAACAAATATTACATGTTGTAACTCATAAATGCAACATAGAAAAAAAAAAGTCAAGATGAAAGTAGAAGTGAGATTTTTAAGAGAGGGGAATGCCCTTGAGTGTAAAAACAATTTACTGACATTGGGGCCACAAAGGGACTAATTGAAAGAAACTTGCTCTTATATTACATTCTTGGAATGGAGAAGGAAGGAATATATTATTCCTTTTTCATTTGTTTTCTTTTAATTTGTATTTGAAATTCTTAGCTATATTTGCTTCTAGGGATTGTTCAAAGAATTTATTTTCCAACTCATGCTTATTATCCTAAATTCATGCCTATACTTAAAATTCTGCTTTTTAAAAAATCCACTAATTCCATATGTAGCAGAGTGCATGGTAGATGATCAAGAAATATGTTTTAAATACCATTGCATAAATGAATTGATATTCTCATGACAATTCTGCAAGTACAACAACAAATATGGCATGTAAATTAATTATTGCTGGAGAAATGTTGCTTCGAACACTGTCCCATCACTCAGTGGTTTAAAACAACCATTATGTTTTCCTGCATTAGTGTGGTTTGGAGAATCTGGGCTCACACATGTGTCCGTGCACGTGGCTGGACTTAAGCATCTCTCTTATTGTTGGAGGATCAACAATGAGTCCACACGTGTTCTTTTAAAGTCAACTGCAGAGGTGAGGAAAGCAATCCAACTGCTCCATTGCTTCAAGTCTCTATTTGCCTATGTGTGCTAATATCAAATTGGCTATCTCAAGTAACAAGATTAGGCCCGACCTTGATGAAATGGAAAGTATAGCTCTCCTATTGGAAGCTTCTGAGTAATAATTCAATTTAGTTCAAATTTGAAAAATTGAAACCATACTGAAGTCTGTAACCAAAGTACCTTTTCTCTGTGAAGGGTTCACAATTGCTTTGGGATCCTCTAACTTTGAGAAATCTGCACTATCTTCTCTTATTCTTATGCGTGTCTAATTTTTTCTGGGTGTCTACCATGTGTCAAGTGATTTATGCCTACTATTTAAATCTTTCTAACACTTCAATAAAAAGCTGTTTTGTTCATTTTTATTTTCAGATTTAAAAATGTATCAGTATTCTTAAGTAACTGACTCTAGTTCTGTGGTAGAATAATCATTCATATTCACTTCTGCCTGGATTCAAAATCCATGCTTTTTATTCCATGCCTTATTTCCACCAATACAATCAAATCTGTTTCAAAGCAATGCATTCTGAGCCCTGAATTAAAAAAATTGATAAAAGACAAGACTTTTTTGAGGGTTGTATTTTCTTAACAACCAAAGTAAGCATTTTTAAAGTACAATTATCTTTGATTTATCATTGGCTAGAATAGCAACAACTCCTGACCTTTTTTATAGCTTTTTCAAAGTAAAATCAATTTGTCACCTCATTTCTTGATATAATGTCATTATTAAATATTTGTACTTCTGATTACATTTTCTCTAGAAATCTGGCTTGCATTTCTCAAATATAAATCTATTTTGTTTTAAGGTGTCCTGGAAACTCACATTTTCATATGTTTTAAAATGTCAAAAATACATTTGTAATTTGAAAAAGTAATTTTCTGAGCATTCAATTATAATATACATATTCTCAATATTTTCCTTATTGGAAATATCCACAATAAACAAATGTTGTCTGACTGTGGTACAGCTCCAGGAAAAAATAAATACAGAATTACCAGTAGAGGCATAGCTATAGTTACCTTTAAAAAATGGTGTAAATCTTAACAATTAAATTAATTGTTGGACTTGAGCTGGACTTGAATGTGAGCAGACATGTGTGAATTGATGGTGCAATAGGGTTGTGAGTATGGAGTGATAATTCTAGATATTTTGTCCCTGCTACCATTGCTGCCTTCAACTAACTCTACAATCTTATTAAAGCCATAGTATCCCTTCTGTAAACTATTGATTCACTGCCTTCTCTATGATCTAGAGATACTTTTACTTTGAACTTACTTTGAGCTTACTTTGAACTTTTCACTGCTTCCTAGCATTCTTATTTTTGATGTAGAAAAACTTGCCATTGAGAGTTTATTTCTTCTTTTTCTTGTTCAGAGTGAACTATGTTGATAAATGGGGAGATTTTGTCATGGTTTTGCAAAGAGCCACGTGGATTGGGGATGTAGTGTCAGGCATGAGGAGTTTATTTATTTCAAATATATGCTTATGAGAAAACATTTTTAGAAGACAGAGTATCTTTAGCTATGCATCTGTCTGTATGGTAGCCACTCTCTTCTTCTTAGTAATGGATTTCCATTATATTTGTACTACAATATTAAAGTACAATATTGAAGATTTTTCTTCTCAGACTATTCTTCTCTGTGTGAGATGCTTGGAGCCTAAGTAGCCCTATTTTTATTACAAGTACAAGAACCATAGTGTCAGACACTGTGCTTTCTGACTTATCAGGGTCTTGAGGCAATTCGGGAACCACTCACCCTGAGACTTCTTATGGAAGATAATCGAATGCCACTCCTTATTTTAGTTTTTTTCAGCTGAGCTCCTTGATATTTGTATCCAAATGTATCCTTAAAATGCTTCATGTGCTTCATGTCATCACTGAATACATTTCTGTGTCCTTTTTTTTGCTTTTTGACTGCATCATTACTTTTTCCCTTTTAAATACACATTTTTACTTGAGTGTGACATTGGTGTAAGTAGTGGAAAAAACAGTAGCAATTCTGGGTCTTCCATTCATCTTGCACTGGACAGTGGTTTTGTGCCATAGATTTGTAATCAAATAGCCTAATGATTATAAGAGTGTCTAAAGTACAATGAGGAGTTTGAATGGAATAACTTGGATAATAATATATTGAATTTTTTGAAGTTTCAATTGAAGATGAATTTATTCTTTTGTTTTTCTGCTTTTTTTTTTTTTTGGTACCAGGGATTGAACTCGGGTCCTTGTGCTTGCGCAGCAGGTGTTGAAACCACTGAGCTAAATCCCTGGCCCAAGATGAATTTATTATTTAAATTCCTCATCTGTCTGTCTGTCTGTGTAAATTGGGGTGCATTTTTAATTGCTTTTGTATTTTTCCTACTAGTTAACATACTTTAAGTACAAAGAGTTGTTAAAATATACCCAAAATATTACAGAGCCACAATAACCAATTAGGTGGTGTTATGGAGAGTTTGCCTTTGAGGGATATTCCTACTCATTTAAATCTGTGTGGAACAAATTTCTCCAGCTATGAAATTTGTATGAAGATGAGTAAATGTATCTGTCTGACGACCATCTCTTTCAGTTGGCACAAATTGCCAGTTAGCAGGTCAGGTTTTGCTGAAGAAAGCCTAGATCTGAAAGCAATGGGAATTGGAATGACCTCTGTATAATCACCCTATAATTGTACCTAGTATGTTTCCTGTGATTATATACTTGTTAATATTAAAAAATTATGGCTTGAATGAGGTTTGGGGTTATGGCCTCACTTATTTGTGTCACCTAATGGCACAAATTTCATGAAAATCCTCTCTAGTTCCATATGGCAGTTATGGAGTAATGACTCAGTCTTCCCCAGACAAGTTATCACAATTATGCTCATCTTACCAAACTGTTCCCTTGTCAATCAAAAAGTAATCCAAGGTACATTATCTTCCTTAAAATATTTCATTAGATTTCTGCATCTTGCATATTAGAAGGATCCTGATATTCAAACACAGTGTTTAGTTCAAAGCTGTTCATCTTGTGTCATTCAATAATCAAGCTTGAAAGTTGCACAATTTTGCAAGGGTGCTTATATTTGAGAATTCATTAAATTGATTACCAGGTCTTTTTCTTGTGATTAGATAGCATGCAACATTAGGCATAAAACAGCTCTATCAAAAATCTCTCCAGCAGTTGCTGCTTTTGTGAAGGAACTATCATCAGAAGTGTAATGCCAAGAATTTCCACACAGATTATGAGCTGGAAATTTTCACCAAATGAAGTTCAATCATTCCTGTTGCTGTAGGAAGAAATGGATGCTTCTGGTCTATTAATGTTTAGATTTAGAATATCCCCTAAAACTCTCATGCACTCAGAGGCAGGCTTTTTGGAAGGTGATTGGATCATGGGGGCACCACATTCATCAGTGGATTCACTCCCTAATGAGTTCAATAGCTGAGTGTGTTGTTAGGAGGTGGAGCCAGATTAGAGGTGGGTCCCTGGGGCCATGACCTGGGAGGGTATATCTCCCTCCCCAGCTGACTTCTTCCCATTTGGCTTCTTGCTCACCATGGTGTGAGCAACTTTCTTCTGCCAGACCCTTCCACTACACCCTCTTAACCAACTATAAACTATAACCTTATGCTGGAATTTGACTCTCCTCCTTTAATTTGTGAGTATTAGGTATTTTGTCATAGTGATGAGGAAAGTGACTAAGACAGATTTTGGTATCAGGAGTGGGATCATTGCCAGGACTATATCTGACTATGTGGTTTGGAAGCCTTTGGAACTGGCTTTCAGGAGGAGTTTGGAATTGTTTGGCTAGAAAAGCCACAGAATGCTGTAAGTATAATATGGTGCACAATAGTGGTCAGAGTTCAGAAGGCCAGAGTGCTGATATAAATGCATATCATCAAGGCCAGGCTCAGGAGGTTTCAAGTAGGAATAAGAACTCAATGGCCACTTAGCCTCAAGGCCATATGTGTTATGCTGTAACAAAAATTTTTTTACATTTTATTCATGTCCTGAGACTTGCATGAGACTGAGATTAAGGGTAGTGGACTCATGAATCTTCCAGAGAAAATTTCAAGACAGTCCAATGTTCATTATATAGCATGGGTACTGCCTGATGCTTTAATAATATGTACAAGGAGAATTGGGAGCAAACGGTAGTGATAAATGATTTAAAAATTTTGTAGTTTTATTAGAAAGGAAATAACTACAAAGTTGGAGCAAAGAAAAGCAGTGAAAAGATTGTCATGAAAAAGAATCCAAATACTTCGCATCAGGTCAATGGGAAAGTTGCCATGATGGCATCTCAGAAATCAAGACTCCACCAATTTCATACTCAATGGTATAAAACTGTGAAGCTTTAATTTGAGAAGAGAGGTGTTGGGCCTCCTGCTTAAGTGGGGCCAATTGGCTCTCCAGGATTTGGTTCATGGTGCTCAATCATCCAGGCACTCAGAGTCCTCTGCAGCCATGACCCTAGGGGGCTGACTACTGCTCAAGATGGTGCAAAACCTTGGTTCATGTAGTGCCGATTTTAAGGTATGCATAATGCAAGAGTTGTGAAGTCAGGAAGGCTTCCACCCAGATTTGAAAGAAAAGCCTGGGATGCTGGCCAGTGTGTTTCAGAGAGGGCAGTGTGTGAGGCTGAGAGAATGAAGCCAAAAGTTCAGTGGAGATCCCAGAAAGTTGGTGAAGCCAGAAATATGAAATATTTGCTAAGGAAAGCTACAGGTAATAAGCAAAGCCACCCCAAGAGAGAATCCATGAGGGCCGCAGCTGGCAAATGCCATAGGAGTGAGGCTGCCCAAGTTCTTTGAAACTTACATCTCATCACAAGTTGCCTGGGGTGCAGGACACAGAGCTACAGGATTTAATGTTTGCTCTGTGGGATTTTGGTGTGGCTTTGGTCCCATTCCTTTCTATCACCCTGTTACTTCCTGTTGGAATGATAATGTGTAGCCAGTGCCATTGCACAGTGGAAGTGTTTTTCATTTTCTTTTATATAGGACTAATAGCTAAGAGCTTGTCTTGGGTCTCAGAGGAGAGTCTCAGTTTGGACATTTCACCAATGAAGGAACTGTTAAAACTTTGGCAACTCTTAGTGATGGACTAAATGCATTTTGCATAAAGAGATGTGCATGAATCTTTTGAGGCCCAGGAGTAGAATGTTATGGTTTAGCTCTAGAATTCTCCCAAACTCCCATGCACTTAGCAGAGGGACTTTTGGAAGCTGATGGATCATGAGTATGTGCTGTATTCATCCATGGATTCATCCATTACTGAGTTCAATAGCTGGGTGTGCTGTTAAGAAATGGGGTAGTGGTGGGTCATGAAAGGTGTGACATGGAAAACATATTTTTTTTCCTGGCTATTCTCTTTGCTCTGCTTCCTGGCTGCCATGATGTGAGCAGCTTTCCTCTGCTATGCCCCATGCTATTTTTGTCTTGGAGCCAGCCCACCATGGATTATACAATAAGCCAAAAATAAATCTTTTTCTTTAAGTTGCAGGTGTTGGGTATTTTGCCCAAGGATAAGGAAAGTGACTAAGACATGGTATCTGGGGGAATTTAGGCTGGGTCACAAACTTTGTTAATGAATGCATGAATTTAGAGAGAAAGCCAGATAGCTGTGGCACCGCAAGCCTGTTCTTCAGCCCTCAGAAAGAGAGGACAATAGTTTGCAAGCATATGGGGAAAAATGAAAGTTTAATGAAGAGAGAACTTTTCTAGAAATCTAATCAATATAGACTAATGACATTTCTTTTGAACAAGTGCTTTAGCTGAAGTTAAGAGATATCTACAGTCAGTAATTGAGATGCAAGGAGTACATATCTCAGTGGAGACCAATGAGGGGTACACAGCATTTTAGTTCTGACAGAAAAGCTTTCATATGGGACTAACACTGGCCAAGGGTCATCAACTCTCTTTTGTGAGGACAGAAAACTTGCAGCTAACCCTATCATATGTGCTTCATATTTTGTATATAAACATCATAAGTGAAGTATATATCATCAAACATTGTGGGTCCACTTTGCGGAAAAATGAATGTACTTGCAACTATGAAATGTGGACTCTATCATCATATCTTCACATAATACCAGTAAAAAGACCATTCAGTTATGGTTTTGAGACTTACCTGGGTTTCAGGTAATGCTGATCAGCTGAATGCTAATGTGGCAGAGAATGGAATACTAAATCTTATAGAAATCCCAAGTCTAGTTTTAAGTTCCATTCTATTAGCCTGGGCTACATTTCTAGCTCTCCACAACCATGCAACTGTATACAATAGCACATTCCTCATCTTGTATTTAGGCAGTTAAATTCTCTACTCTCTAGTTTTAACATTCATTGATTAATTTGTCATTAATTTTACTCTTAATTCATTAAACAAATACTTTTTAAGGTCCTATTATGGATCTAATATTTGGTTAAATGTTGTATGTTTAAAGGACTCCATGATCTACTGTGAGAGATAAAAATTCACTAATCATTATGCTATAGGGTCATATGTGCTGATTAATGTGTGCATAGGGTCAGACAAACTTCTCAGAGGAAATAGTATTTAAACTTAAAGTAATGGTAAGTTTTCAAGGAGAACATGGAGGCAAAAGGGCACCAAGCAGTATTGGAGACAGATTGGGAATGGAAAGTTGCTTATTTTGGTTTAGATGTTGGTTATCTGTGGAGGATGCAGTGCTGGATTTGAACTTTATCTCGCAGACAGAGAATCTTTGAAAGTATTTTAGTGGAGATGAGACACATTTTACTTCCATCATGGAAAGCTGTCTCTGATGGCAGCATGCAAACTCACAGCTACAGGAGGCAGGCAGCTTATGAAGATTTTATTATCACCCAGATAAGATGAGGGCTTAAAGGAAGGCAATAGAAATAGGGATTCACTCGCTGCCTCATCCAATATATTATACTGAGCTTTGCTCCCTCCTTCCCCAGGCCAAACACTCCCTTGAATCTAACACTGTATTTTGTTAATCTTTGCATGATCAGTAATGTGTGATCTTTGACTTGCTGAAAAGAGCGTGGCTCTTTTGGATAAGACAGGCTCATTTTCAAATACCACCTCTGTAACTTAAATGTGTGACTCTGGCTCAGTCATTTTGACTTCTTTTCTATGAAATGGGAATAATAATACTTCTTCTTTTGAATAAGGAGAAGTATGTAAAATAGAATATCTACACATATAATTCTTAATATGGTTATAAATATGGTAAATTCCATGAGCAAGAGAGAATAAGGATTGAAGAATTTTTAGGAAACTCACTCATTGTCCTTCGCATACACTTTACTACTCAATAAAGCAGTTGTTCCACTTTCCTACACAGAAAATGTCTTTTGCCTCCATCTCCACTTGTCCAGTGCTGCCTATACCTCATTTCCAAATTCAAATGTCACCACCAACTTTTCCATACACCAGAATTTCTGCCTCCTTTGAGCTTTCATGGATCTTGGCAGCTTTTTCTTACTGTGTTTCTCACCTTTACAAGAAAGGTATCTTAGAACAAGAGTCATCTACCTCACAATTCTGAAACCACATGAGGCTTTACCAAGTTTTCTCTCTTTTTATCTTGGCTCTTAATCTAGTATTTTCATAGCAGACACTTATTAAGTAAATATAGGATAAATTAAAAAATAATTAATCATTTCTGGCCAGAGAGAGCAGGGACAGCAACATGAAGGTACACTATTCAGCTGCCCTTGGGGAATGGGTAGGATTTGGGTGGACAGAAATGGAGAGTGGACACTTCAAAATTGGAGTGTAGAGTCAGGGTTCTTCCTCTTGGGGGCTAACTGGTGAGGTGAGGTGAGTCTAGGGAAAGGTGTAAGACGAGGGACAAGAATCTTGTGGAGAAAACTGAGAGGAAAGCACTTCATGTTAGCTGGGAAAGATGGGAGTCAGATGGAATCAGATGGGAGGGTCTGGAAGGAGGTTTTTGTATTCTGTAACTGAGATAAAATCCTGCAGGTATTTGCAGAATAGACAGAGAGGCTGGAGAGAAGATTGGAATCTGGTCTCTTGGGACATTGTTTCTTTGTGAAGTAGTGATGCTGAGTCGCATTGGTGTGGCAGAGATACATATACAGGGAAATATGCTGGTGGTCATGCAACACTTAGAGTTGGTATTTGATTGATTGTGGGGAGAGAGCAGCCTGGAGGAGTTGAAGTGAGGATGATCATGCCCCTAGGAGAAAAGGAGAATTTTCCAGAAGTCACTTATTCTGTAGAAGGTGATGATTTCTGTTTCTAATAGGTTGATGTTGAAGCCATCTTAATAGAAATAATAATAATTTTTAAAAAGTGATGGCGTATCTTGGGAGAGAAACCAGTGCTCAAGTTGCAGTTTTGAAAACCTCATACATTCAATTGTTGTAGTGGGTGTATCTAGGAGTAATCAGAGTTGTACAGTGGAACAAATAGCCCATATGTGATTATTCCTGAACCTCATCCAAACTTTTCCTCTTTTTTTTAGTATTATAGGTTGTGAATGCTAAACCTCAATTCGCCAATCTCTATAAAATCCAGCTGTAATAAGAAGATGAAAAAATAATTTTTATTTTCAGTTATAGGTGGGACTAATAGGGCTACTGAGAGTCAGAAATTGTCTTCAAATCCCTCAAATCTTAGCTTCCATAACTTGGGTCTTCCACATATAAGGAAGATGTATTACCTTTGGGGTATTAACAATTTATAATGTAGCTCCCATTTTAACAACAAATTCCCTTTGCCACTTTGCTTGTCTCTGGGAAAGTGCTCCTCAGGCATATCTGTAGGGTGGTGTTCCCTTAACAAGCACTTGCTTCACCAGAAATCTGTGTGTGTGGTCTTCAATTCTCACACTGAGTAGTTAGTTCCTGCTGACTATTATGAATTGTGTGGCTTGAGCACATAAAACTATTTTTGATGGTTTTATTTTAACGTTGTGATTATAAATGAAATAGTGCATGCAATGGAGTCTAAAAGCAAAAGATTATGGATTGGCAACTAATAACTGAATTTTGGAAAGTGTTTTTAGCTATTCAAAAAATGTGGATGATTTTAGTGTCTCAACATTGAGGAAGCACTGAGAAAAGTACAAAATAGGAAACAAACATCTCAGCCTATGTCATTTTCATCCATTTAAATTATATTTTCAGATGAGGCTAAAATATTTCTTTAACTTTTTCACTAAGAAATGCCAAGACCTTTTCTAAGACAAAATTAATAATTTTCAGATATAACCAAAACATACAGACATTTATTTTGTTCTTGTTGTGGGAAGTTATTTACTTATTTATTTTCTACAAAGGATTTGAAGCAGCTAGGCCAAATTTTTTAAATTAGTTTTATTGGTACATTTTAGGTATACAATATAATGACATTCATTATTGGAATTTTGCAACTTTACGTAATCTATCTTGGTTATTATTTTTCCCCTTTCCCCTGCCTATTTACAACCTCTTCCCCCACTCCCTATTTACAAAGTCTTTGTTTCCATTTTTTCCTTTTCTCATATTAATTCCATTCCCTTCTTTCCTTTCCCCAATCCTTCTAATTTTTCCTTCCCCTTTGGACCTTTTCTTCCTATTTCACATTATCTATTATACCTTTTGATCCTTATCTACACTTTCAGTTTCTCACACTAGAGAAACTTCAATATTTACACATGTGTGTCCTACTTATTTCACTTAAGAGTATCACCTCAATGTGCATCCATTTAGCTATAAATGTCTCTAATTTCTCATTTTTTATGGATGGGTAGTACTCCATTTTATAAAAAAACCACATTTTCTTTATCAAGTCTCCAGCTGATGGGGAATTGGGCTGTTTCCAAGTTTTAGCTATTACAAATTGTGCTGCTATGAACATGGGTGCACATATATCACTGTGGTATGATTCTTTTAGTTCTTTGGGTAAGATACCCAGCAGGGGAATAGTTGGGTCAAATGTGACTTCCAGTTCTAGTTCTTTGAGGTATCTCCATCCTGATTTCTACAGTGGCTGCACCTGTCTACACTCCTACCAGCAGTGGAGGGTGGTTCCTCTTTCCCCATAGCCATGACAGCATTTGTTATTCATTGATTTCATGATAGCAGCCATTCTTTCTGGGGTGAGGTGGAATCTCAGTGTTCTTTTCATTTGCATCTCTCAAATGACCAGTTATGTTGAACATTTTTTCATATGTTTATTTGCTATTTCTACTTCTTTGTCTGAGAAATGTCTGTTCTTTTCAGATGCCCATTTTTGGACTGGTTCTTTAAATTTGAGGTGTCTGTTTTTTAAGTTCTTTACAAATTCTAGATAATAGACCTTTGTCTAAGGAATAGCTGGTAAAATGTTTTCCCATGTTGTGGGTTGTCTCTTCACAGTTGGTGGTTTCTCTTGCTGTGCAGAAGCTTTTTAATACGAAGAGATCCCACTTGTTGAGTCTTTATGCTAATTCATCTGCAGCTGAGGTTTTGTTCATGAAATCTTTTCCTATGCCAATATCTTCAAGAGCTCTACCAAACCTCTCTTCCAGCCAGTTTAGTGTTTCTGTTTTAATATTTAGATCTTTAATCCATTTTGATTTTAGTTTAGTGCATGGTGAGAGATATAGGTCTAGTTTTAATCTTTGGCAAATTGAAACCCAATTTTTCCAGCACCATTTATTAAAGAGGCTACATTTCCTCCAGTGAGGGTGTTTGGTTCCTTTATGAAAGATGAGGTGGCAATTCTGTCTTCTGTATCTGATATTCTTTCCCCACATTGTCTCATTCTGCTGTGTAAACTACCAATGGAGTTTTTAATCTCCTGGATATCTGTTTGTATCTGTTTTATGGATTCCATTTGTTTCCTGTGCTGGGATTCCATCATGTTTCTCAGCTCCTCTATTTATTTTATCTGTGTCTGCTCTAGAGATATTAATCATTTCTTTCACTATGGATGCAATGTATGTTGTTATCTGAGAAATTATTTCTGATTTCATTTTTTCCCAATCCCCTTTCATTGCCAGTTCAGGGAGTCCAGATGGCTGAGTATCAGATTGTTCCATCTTGTTGCCCTTTGGGTTTGCCTTAGGTGATCTGGGAGACTGGTTTTGAGACTTGTTTACATGTCTTCTCATTTCAACAGATACAGCCTGCTGTGCCTTTGTTGAGGTGACTTTTTGCTCGCCCAGTGGCCTTCAATTCTCAGCAAGCCACTGAAAGGCCTTCTCTTGGCTGCTCACCACTGCACTAATTCCTGGGTTCAGAATGGTGGCCTCCTGGATCCCTGCACTGCCCTGTTGTTCAAGTAGGGTTCTGGCTGGGGCCTGTGCACACTTGGGATGGTATCTGGGCATGCCTCTGTCTGGGGCCTGCCTCTCTACATAGCTGTTGTCTGGGAGGGCCTTTGACTGGGGTCCATGCACTGAGTTGCTTGTGTCTGCACAGGCTTCTGGCTGGGGTCTACATGCACTTACCAATGGTGTCTGGGCAGGCCTCTGGCTGTTGCTTGCCCACCTTTGTAGCTCTTTTCCAGGCATGCCTTTGGCTGGGGCCTGTGGGCCCAAGCTGCTGGTGTCTGGGTGGGGTCCTGGCTGGGATCTGCCTGTACCTGCTCAGCTCTGGCCCACGAAGGCTTCTCACTGGGATTTGTGTGCACTTACTGATGGAAACTGGATGGGCCTCTGGCTGTTGCTTGTGGACCTGTGTGGCTATTTTCCAGGAGCAACTTTGGATGGGGACTGTGAGCCCAAGCTGCTGGTGTCTGGGTGAGGCCCTGGCTGGGACTTGTGCCCACTAGTGCAGTTCTAGTCCATGTGGGCTTCTTGCTGGGATCTCGAAGCTAGATCAAATTTAAAGACAATTAATTGAGGTTTCCTTCCTTCCTTAACAAGCAGTTGCTTCTTTCCTTCTTTTCATCCTTCCCTTCTCCTCGTCCTCCTTCTGTTCCTTCTCCTTCTTCTAAGAGTTTGGTAATACTGGGCATTCTTATAAGTAAGACAAGATGTTTTTTCCAGTTACTCATATGCTGTTTGGAGGGCAGAAAGCATTTTGCATTTGAGTAACTCGGTCCTTACTTTTTTAACCAATGCAGACAATACTGTGGGTACTTTTGAGAACACCATTGCCTATATTTTGAAGCAGGAAGAGATTCCTATTTTGTCTGTGGGAAGCAGGCAATACTTCCTCTTTTCTTCTGATATTTTAGGTCAAGGGACTGTGTAGTAAGATTGCTGCCATGGGAGGCAGATGATTTGGGGGCCAGTTCTTACATAGACACTTTTGAAGATCCCAAGGCAAAGATTCTCACACTTATGCTGGCTCTGGTTCCTTCTCTGTAAAAAATGAAAAGATCAAATTCAGTGATGATCTATGATCCTTGTCCCTTTTAAAGATTCTGTGAAGTGATGATTTCTGTGATAGCCAGATCACTTCAAAAGTTTCTACTCTCTTTTTATTTTATTATTATTATTACTTTTAAGATTAAAGCATTTCATTGAGAGAGCATTTGTGATTCAGAGGAAGGACTCTGGCCATTTGTAGGTAAAGCATATTTTGAAGCCTATTCTGAGAAATCTACAAGACAATGGAATTTGACCCATGTATTGTAAACACTGCTAAAATTTACAGGAGGAGGAGGAAAATTATTGCCTAGGCAAAGTCTTCTAGGTTTGTTCCAGTATATTTCACAGTGTTTGTGTGCAAACATGAATTTTAAAGCAAATATTAACATTTAGAATCTAGCTTTATATCTGGTAAAGAATGCTGTGAAAGTTACTTTCACAGTAGAGAAATGAAAAACTTGCTTCTCCTAGTGTTTGCAATTCTCAAAGATACAGCTACTGGAATTTTGAAATGGGTCAAACTGCTTTGAACCTGGCTACTGTTATTCAATTTTATCAATTCTTCACTTTCTATTAGCAGAAAATCTGCTTCATGACTTCAAAACATAAAAGATAGAAAGATCACAAAACAACTCGAAGCAGATAAATATTGACCTAATCAAACATGAGTGTTGCTAGAATTAGAATAATTCGAATTTTTGCTCTGGGACAAGCCAGAATGTTGAGGCTATTCATGCCTAATACTCTTCTGGATTTATCTCACTTGCTTCCATTTTTTTGTTTAGTAAACATCTGCTTTCCATTAGATTATTTATCCTCTTAACCTTTATAAATGACAATTAAGTCCATCTAGCCTGTCAATAACATGTCATTTATTTGTTGCTACAACTAAGCCTGACCTTCATTGATTTTATTGGAGTAATTTGCTGGAAATGATTTTTTAATGTTAGATTTATTGCCAAGACACTTCATTGTCAGATAATTGAAGTAAATTATAATTTTTTTCAAAACAAATGCAAGAAGTATGGGAAAGGGCTACATTATTTTCAAGGGTTATTTCCTAGTGGCGGAAAGACAGACATACATCATAAGTGATGCTACATACCTTACCAAATTGCAAGAATGCGTGACCCTTGAGTGGTGCACATTTTTTTTCCTTTTTGCCCTTTTCCTTAAGAACTGCTGACATAGCAATGGGAGCTGGTAATGAATTAACATTCAAAAATGGGGTTGCAAATTAGATTAGATATAAACAGACATATCAAGTAACTACATCATGCCTTACCTAACAGGCCTTGCTATTCTGATTGAACTGCAGAGTCAGTTATTAGTATAGTAATATTTGAAGTTAATCTTAGCTTTTATATAGGTATTATCTTATTCCCCAGTATCAGTGTTAACAAGCGTTTCATTATATTGGGTTTTTGGCTTTCCAAACACTTTGATTGTCTGCCCAGATAATAATGAGCATTTCAGTCCCTGAGATCTCCTTAGTTTTTGCTTATTTATCTTATTAACATTAAGGATGACCATACTGCTGTCATATCCATGTGTTCAAGTAGAAACTGAGCCATGTCTTATACACTTTGAAAAGTGTTTGTGATTCTGTGACTCCTTGATGTGGTGTTGGGCCTCAGTGTCAGCAGAGCTGGATCAGAAAGGTTTGCCAGCAGAGCTGGTACTCTTCTTCTGGAAATGATTTCTGGCTTGATATAAAAAATATAGACTTTTGAACTCAGCTTTAAATAGTAGCAAATGAAATGTACTGTTTTTTCCACTCTAAATAATAATGCATTTCTGAAAGAAAGATTTCCAATGCATTGGAATTAGTTAAGGAAAAATGAAACAGACCATAAGTCTTGTTATTTAACTGAACATGTCCATTATTTTACTCTCATTAGAGCAGAATCAAAGAAAATCATTTTGTAATCAAAGGTAAGGAGAACACTGAATTGGAATGCTCTGGAAATCTTTTAATTGCAGCAATTTCTCCATTCATAATACTCTGAAGCAAAAGAAAATGTAGTGAAAACTAGAATTTTAAACTTAAAAAATTTTTATCTAGTTAAGAGATTTCTGGAAATGATGACCCTACTCCAGATCATACACTAAAACATGACAAACTGAGTGGATATTGGTAATAAAATAGTTTCCACTCGTATTAATAATGTCTTACTCTCCCATGATATACAGTAAATTTTTAGTATTAATTTTAACAAACAGAATATCATATCACCAGGATTTTAAAATGCAAACACATTGTATCTTGAAAGGCAAAAAAAAAAAAATAGTTTCAAAATGAAATGAAATTTTAAAAAGTAGAATTTACTTTCAAAGTAGGAGACAGGAAAAAAAAAAAAGTAAGAGACAGATGTAACAATGACAGGGCAAGGAGAGTGTGCAGGCAACAGTGTCCTCCAGGACTGGGCTCTGAGATTCAATTTTAATTTAAGCAGAAATTTTGGGGAAAAACTCTGACTTAAGGGAGAAGCTTCTTGCTTTTAAATTGACATGCCTCTTTCCTGTCCCTGTTCCTGTCACTATTATTGATATAAAGAATCTGTCAACATATTTTTATGGCTGATTAAGAAAGGCTGACCTTTCTTTTGCAGGTACAAATAGGTAGTTCTTCAGAGGCTGGATCTGAATGACAAGATAATTCTATCCATTTAATATTGAAGTGATGTTGATAGTATCATTCTTCCCGGCTTGGAAACAGGACAGTACAGAGGCCCTGTCTGCCTCAGCCGGTTCTGCCATGGGTGATGGATTTTCCCTCTGACTAATCGCTGTCACATTAACCCACATTATTTCATCCTTCAGAGCTGTCAAGATAACGACGATAATCCAAGTGGCTCATTGTAGGTAAAGGAAATTATATGAGCAAAGTAATATCATAAAACAGTGTTTAAATATTTTAATTTCATTTGTCAGGGCTGCCCCAACACTTCATTACACATATAACCATCTCTCATCAGTGGAATTAGTGCATTATTCATTACTGTTAATTATTTTCACATAATGGCTGCCCTGATATATTTAACCTCCACATTATATCTCAGATAATGGGTCTGTAAAATTGAATTGTGTGAAGAGTGGAGTTCTAAAGCTCATTTGCAGAACATCAAAGAACAAAGAAGAGGAAAAGAATTCTAAATGGGACATTTTGCCCAGCTGGGGCCAAACATTTGTTTCTGTCTGATTTGCATGCAGAAAATACGTGGTATAGAAGTGGCTTAATACCGTGTTGGCTGTCTGTTTCTATTACACAACCAATTAGGATTTGTTAATATTACACATGTTAGAAACAACTTGAGAATTATAGCTCAGAAAACAGAATGATGCAGAGACTATTCTACATGATATAGGCAAAATGAGATTCTTTTGGGGGACAATTGGACAAAAAATGGAGGTGGTAGAAGAGAAAAATGCTACTGAGTTTCAGTTTAATGGTTCATTTTAATAAATAACTTAATAAAAGACACTGTTTTTAAAAGTAGTAAAAGCAAGGAGTAACCATAAAAGTCATTTAGACATTAGTCATTCATTTCTATCATGATTGGTGCAAAATCTGTCACTCTTATAATAACACTTTCACAGTGACTTAAAGACTTCGACATTCATGCAAACAAAGCAACAGTTTAAAATCACCAGCACCCTAAGCACAGGTGCCAAGACTGCAGTTTAATTCCTTGTGATTATGCACTGTTGTCTTTTCATGGAGTATTTGACAAGCTTGATAATCTGACCAGCAATGTCCAAACTCATCTGTAGCAAAGTGTACTCTCTTTACATTTTTAGAGTGTGCAGGTAGCTGAACCAAAAAGCCAACTGATAATGATAGAATCTGAATCTGAATCCTCTGTTGTTAGGATTTAGACATGCATTTATTTTTAAAGCTGAGCAAGTAATTCCCAGGGATTTCCTGTGTTCAGAGTCTTGGCCTTTGTTGTTAGGAGAATGTGTGGCTCATGGTAGGCTCATAGCTTCTTTTTAAAGATTTCCAGTGACTCTATAGTTTTCCAATTAAAAAAAATAAATTTTATTTGTACACATTTGAGGTTTACAACATGATGCTGGGGAATAAATATACATAGTAAAATGATTACTGTAGTGAAACAAATTAGTATAGCTATCATCTCGCATAATTAATTTTTGAACCAGAGCAGCTACAATTTACTAATTAACAAAAATCTTTAATCCAATACCCAAATCAGTAGATTTTCAGTATAAGAAATTATCCAAAAAATAAATTAAGAAAACAATATTACTTACTTTGAAAAAGCAGGAGTAAATTTTTTTCTTTCTTTTTTTCTTTTTAGCACTGGGCATTGAATCAAGACATTCACATTGCACATTGAGCTATCCCCCTAGCCTCAGTCTTCACTTATTTTTTGAATTTGGAAACGGGGTCTCACTGATTTGCTCAGTAAATTTCCAGGCTGGGCTTGAATTTGTCATTCTCCTGCCTCAGCTTCCCAGAGTTTTGTGATTATAAATATGTGCCACCATGCTTGGTTTAATTTTCATTTTTCCAATGATGAGTGATCTTGAATAGCTTTTTATGTATTTATTGGCAATTTGTATGTTTTCTTATTGGAACACGTCTATTCAGGTTCTTTTCTCATTTTTTAAATCAGCTTGTTTTCTTGCTGTTGGGTTGTTTGAGTTCTTTATATAGTTTGGGTATTAGCTCCTTATCAGATGTATGGCTTGCACATACTTTCTCCTCATCCATGCGCTGTCTTTACACTCTGTTAATTCAGTGTTTGCGGCTGGCTGTGTGGAAGTTTTTCAGTTTGATGCAATCCCATCTTTATACTTTTGCTTTTATTGCCTATATTTTTTAGTACTATCCAAGAAATCATTGTCCAGAATAATGTCATGGTAATTTTACCCTATGTATTATTCTAGTATCTGTGTGATTTCAGGTCTAAAATTTAAGTCTTTTATCCATTTTGAGTTGATTTTTTAATACAGGACAAGAATGTGTATAATCCTTTTGCCCTCACACTATTTATTGAATTTACTGTCCTTTTCCCAATATGTGTTCTTGACACTTTGTTAAAAGTCAATTTACCATAAGTACTTGGGTCTACTTTGGGATTTCTTTTCTATTGCATTGGTCAGCATATCTATTTTATGCCAATATCATGATGTTTTGAATATAATAGTTTTCTTATATATTTTGAAATTTGAGACTGTGATCTTTCTTTCTTTCTTTCTTTCTTTCTTCTCTTCCTCTTCCTCCTCCTCTCTCTTCCTCCTCCTTCTTCCTTTTTCTCTTCCTCTTCCGCTTCTTGATCAACCTTGGTTTGCCTAGTTGGGGTCTCTGTTGATTCTCTCCATTATTTTAAGATTCCTCTATACCTTTGTGGAAAATGACATAATTTTGGAAGGGGTTGCATTGAATCTTTAGATTGTTTTTGGTATTATGGATATTTAACAACCTTAATTTTTCCAATCTATAAACATGGAATATATTTCCATTTATTATGCACATGGAACATTCTCCAGAATAAATCATACATTATTTTTTTAAAAAGATCTCCAAAAAAATTTTAAAAATAATAAATAAATAAAAAATTAAAAAAGAAGATCTCTTTATTAATCTAGGCATAGTCAAAGAACCTTTAAATGTGGCCTAGATCTAAAGAAACCTCTTTACCTGAGTGTGGTGGTGCACAGTTGCAATCCCAGCACTTGGGAGGCTGAGACAAGATCGCCGTGAGTTTCAAGGCAGCCTGGGCTACATAGTGAGTTCAAGGTCAGCCTGAACTACATAGTGAGGCCCCATATCAAAACAAGGAACTTCCTTAATGGAAACAAAAAGTTGCCAATATAAAAATCAATATAGCCATCTCTATAGAACCAAAGGAAATGTTCTTCAACAGGAATTTCTTCATAATCTCTTGAATTCTAACACTTTGAGTATCAGTTTATTTTAGTTCTGTATATCCAGGGCCTGTTAGATCACAAAACTTGTCTTAACAAATTGCAGTTATGGCTTGGATATTGAAATGATGCCCATCATATATAATACATTTGGAAGTATTCTCTTGCGTTCTGTATTTTGGAAGGGTTTATAAAGTATTAAAAACAATTCTTTGAATATTTGCTAGAATTCAGGCTCAAAGCTATCTGGTCTGGATCTCTTCTGTTTTGGAAATTTTAAAATTACTACTTCAGTCTCTTTGTTATTGATCTACTTAAGTTTTTTAAGTTTTTTCTTATTCCATCTTTGTAAATTATATTTTTCTAAGATTTTGTCTATATCCTCTAGGTTATCCAATTCTTTGTCATATAAGTGTTTATGTTCCTTTTAATTTCTAAGGAATCTTTTGTAGTGTCTACACTTTTCACATCTAGTTTTATTTGAACTTCTCTCTTTATTATTTCAAATTTAAAATTGGTTCATTTTTCTGAAGAAACAATTTGGTTTTACTGACTATTTCTGTTTTTTTATTGTCTATTTGATGTATTTTTGTTTCAGTCTTTATTTTTTTATGCTAAATTTGGGTTTTTAGTTTATTATTATTTCTCTAGGTCCTCAAAGTATAATTTTAGGCTATATGGGACCTTTCTTTTAAATATAGGGATTAATTGCTATAAACTTTTTTCTAGTACTGATTTTCCTTCATTTCATAAATTTTGGTATATTTCCGCTGTAGTTTATTTCAAGATATAATTCAATTTCCTTTTGATATCTTTTTGGCCTATTGGTTGTTCTGGATCATGTTATTTGACTTTCATATATTGGCAAATTTTTCCAGAATCCTTCTGTTATTGAGTTCTGGTGTCATAAAAAGAAAAATACCAGATATGATTTCAGTCTCCTGGAATTTGCTACGACTAGTTTTGTGGTCTAACATATGGTGTATTCTGGAGAATGTTCCATGTGCACTGAAAAAGAACGTATACTCTACTGTTTGATGGAATGTTCTCTGTATAAGAGGTGATCAGAATATATGGTGAATGTTTAAATTAAACAAATTTCTTACAATAAAAACACATTGCTATTAGTCAATTCCTTTTAACATTACTCTTCCCCTGTTCAAATGCATTTGTCCTGTATTTCTTGCCACCTTCTGAAGCAGTTCTGAAATTTTTCTTTCATGAGTGTCTTCACAAGGTATGATAAAAACTATGGTGAATGCTATTGTTGAGTGTCATTCAATGGAAAGGGACACTTGTAAAAAACATTACAGTGTGTTCTAATCTACCTTATTCACTGGATCTGGCACTGTGTGATTTTTGGTTCTTCTCTGAAGTGAAAATGACCAAGAAAGATAAACATTTTGGATCTATTCAGCACATCAAGGCAGTCACAACAATGTAACTAAAGACACATACAAGTCTTGGAGTGAGAGGGAATATTTTGAGGGGGATTAATGATAATGTTTCTATTACTATAATAAATTTTTTAAAAAATGTTTATACATTCACCATAGTTTTTGATCATACCATGCATGTATGTTTATTTTAGGCACATTTGGTATAACATGCAGCTCAAGTCCAGAATGTTCTTGTTAATTCTTTGTTTGGTTGACCTATCTATTGTAGAAAGTGAGACACTAAAGGCTTCTATTACCATTTTGCTACCAATTTTTCTTTTCATATCTGTTAATAATTACTCTATATTTTAGGTGCTTCAATATGCAGTAAATATACATTTACATTTGTCAAGTCGTCTGGATAAATAGACCCTTCTAAATATAAATAGTGATCTTTGCCTCTTGTGATGTTTATTGACTTGAAATCTATTTTACCTGATGTAAGTATAGCTTTCCCTGCTCTCATTGGTTAGTATTTGGGAATATCTTCCTCTATCACTTCACATTCTGCCTACATATATTCTTAAAGTTCAGATGAGTCTCAGGCAGGTACATTTGGATCTTTTTTTTAAGAAAATCCATTCAGCCTCTTAATGTTTTAAAATTAGAGTTTAACACATTTATATTCAATGTAATTATTTACAAGTGAATATTATTGCCATTTTGTAATTGTTTCCTGATTGTTGTTTAGATCTTTTGTTCTTTTGTTTCTCTCTTGTTTTCTATCTATGTAGTTTGGTGTTTTGGTGTAGTGCTAAGCTTTTATTCCTTTTTCTTTCTTATCTGTGTACCTGCTGTCAATTTTTCCTTTGTGGTTACCATGTGGTTACCTTCACAGGAAGGTTGGTATTTGAAAAGAAGAGTAAGTTCTGTTTTGGATGAGGTTATGATGGCAGTAACTATTTCTCCCGGGATTCCTGAATGGTTATGGAGGGCAATGTAGAGAGTTACTCAATAACTGCTTGTTAAATTTTCTTTTCTTTTTCAGATTTTCACTGTTCTAACTGCCTTGGATTTAATTTCTTCAAATCTGTATATTTTCTTTCTTTTGGATTTTTAAAATCTTACTTATTAAAAGCTTTCATACCATTTAAAAACTTATTTCTTTGTACTTATTGCACCTAATTGCATGATCTCATTATTACATCTTTCATGTTTCCCACTTACAACATTTTAAAACTGCATGTTTGCATTTTTAGCCTGTTTTTACTTGAACCAAACAAGTATTTCCATTACCATCTAGTCAGATGAGTTGGTCTTTCCTGGTGATATTTTCAATGCCTATTAAATCATTATCTGAAAAGTTTGATGATGCAGTGGAGAAATAACTGCAGAGTTAAAACCACACTATTCTTATATTGTAATGAGTCAGGTAAGCTCCTCTCTCCTGAAGGACCACCAAAAGAATGGGCTCCGTTGGTGGGAAGTAAACAGAAGAGCGATTCATCTCTGCCTCTTCCTTCCCTCTTGCTTTCATTCATTATGTGTCACATAGTTAAGTTGTTCTATACCATCAATTTATCACATATTACATTTGGAGTCAGGTCTGAACTTTTGGCTTGGGCATTCAAATATATCTTTTCTTTTTTGTGTGCCTCTATGTAATCTTTTAATTGTACAACCATTACCCAATACCACATCAACATTGGACAATTTTCACTTAAGTAACATTTATAAGGGTTCTACCCTGTACTCACAATTTTGGAAGTAAGCAAAAGCAATCCCTTGCTTCAAAGAGCTCATAGAATAGTCAGCCCTTTCTTCCTGGAATAGTCCCTGTGATCTACTTCCAGAGCCTTCCTCCTTTTGCTCAATCTATTTGGACATGGTTAGATATAAAGTACTTAGTACTGATTCTTGAAGGCTGCCATTCAAATCTTACTTTCTCCAATAAACCTTTTTCGTTCTCTCTACCCCCTATTTAATTAAGTGAATTATTGTGTTCTAACATCCCCAAAGAATGATGTTTTACATCTAGTATGATGTTTCCTCTTTATGAGTTTAATAATAGAATTATTGATGTATGCTTCTGTTGCTTCCAAAAGATTATGGCACTCATGACAATAACAATTGGGTCTTATTTAACTTTGTATATCCCACTGTGCATAGCAGGGCTTGTGCCTATAGTAGAAAGTATGTAAATATTTTTAGTGTTTTCTGCTTAGCACATTGAAAGCTCAAAGGCCCAGATTTCCTTCAATATAGAATTATAATTTCCTTCAATACAGAATCATAATTGCAATGACTTTTGCTTTTCTCAAGCTTGTATATATATTATTGAGAGATTGTTGAGATATTATGCTTTCTATATGACTCAAATTTAGTAACCAATAAGTACTCAGTAAGTATTCTTGATTGGCATACTGAAAGAGTGGCACTAAATCTGGGTAGAGAATCGGCCCATATAACATTTATTATATGCTTTGCTTTTTATATTTCTAATTTTTAAAAAGTAAAAATGGCACAAAACATCAATTAGTTGTCAACTGATATTTGATAAACCAGTTCTAAGATTGAAATCTTGCTTTGGTATTAATTTACATAGCTTCCTGTTTTTATCATTTGATAAAAAGGTTTATTTCACAACTGCCAAGTGGGAAAGGGGTTTTGGCTCTTTCCATTAAGTATTAATAAAGCATCCTGTAATACAGATCCCCCTTACCTGACTCATCTGGGAGTTGTTTGGAAGAGATCCATTTATTTCACTTAAAGTTTGCTACATACTTCCATTTCTGAGACAAATCCCAGGGTACCTTCTTGGCCCAGAAAGGTTGATGTTCATTTGTTTAGAGACTCGAGCACGATTACTCCTTGCTGACAGTGTCAGGATATGTCAAAAATAGGGTCCCTCTTTTATTTTTACTTGGCAACCCTATGAATGAAGACAATCTGATATTTCTAATGAAAGTGACTTTTAATAAACAAGCCATCTCCCAGTGTTTGCCTGTCAAAATACCAAGATCAATTCTAGGAAAAATTGGGCAACTGAGAAAGTTTTCTTTTAGTTCCTGCCTGACATTGTTTTGTAAGTGACTCTGCTGTCTTGGAAATCCTCCCTTCCCCTGTGACTTGCCTCTTCATTCCCTCTGTGTCATTGTACCCATGCCTCACCTCCAACTTTCACTCCAGGGCCTTCCCTCTACCCTCTTCTACTTTTCTCAACTCTTGTCATGTTGATAGGGAAATAAAGAGAAAACATTTCCTAACTTCTTACTATGACCCTGGCACTGTATTAAGCACCAAATGTGTATTATTTCAGTCCTCAAGGTAATCCAGTGACGTGACTATTTTGATCACTATAATCTTCAAATGAAATAACACATTTGGTGAGTTTAAAAGAGTCTCCTCATTCACATAGCTAATGAGGCAGATATAATTACCATTGATGGCCCCAGCACTATCTCTTCTTCTGCATGTTCTTCCAGGATGTTATTTTACCACTCCTCCCTTAAAAGGCTGGTTCTATGTCTTCCTTTTGATGACTTCATCTAACAGAGTCTGGCTAATGTGTCTTCAGCTAGAAGATGAGAGGCATTGTGGATTCTTCCCTGATCTCTAGATCTCTTGTGCTCAGAGTACTGAGCTGCCATGCGAGGAGTTTGATTACTCTAGGGTTGCTTATTGTAAAGGAGCTGAGCCACATGGAGAGGTCATGGTACCTGCTCTGATTGGCAATCTTAGCCTTTAATCTCCAGGGTCAAATGTGTACAGGTGAACAAAACTATCTTAGACCCTCCAGACCAACTTATCCATCAAGAGAATCACTGAATTAATTACCTTACTCAATGCTAGAAAGAATCACTAATGTGCACTTCCACAATTCCCCACCTTCTGAATCTGAGAGCAAAATACAAAGGTGATATTTTGAGTCTTTACATTTTGGAGTATTTTGTTATATAGCAAAGGTTACCAGAACAGACCACAAGTGGTAGAACCCGAATGTGAGATGAGCATTCAATTCTCCCACTCTAAGGATGAACCAGGCTCCAGTAATCTGTGACACACTCTCTATCAATATTTGCAGATAACAGGGTCTTGTGTTAGCCACAAGGGCCAACGTTCTAATGGCAAAATTTCTGACACACCAGTGGAAATGTTAATGGAGCTCCTTGATCACATCAAAATATTAATGATCTATTGCATGTTGAGAAGCATTTGCTCTGATCATAGATACTGACTATAATTTATTTTATTTCCTACTAATTAGAACATATGTTTCTCAACTTTCTATTTGAATGTAATACAAATGCAGAAAAATGCATGTCATGCAGTGTATCATTTAATAAATTATTGTAAATTCAACTCCCCCATGTAATCACTACTCAGGCAAGAAACAGGATGTTGCCAAGCCTTAAAATCCTGCCTTGAACATCTAATCCTTTCTCTCTTTTTCAAGCTTCTTTCCCAACTTTGCCAGCCTGTGCAGCTGTTCATGTTTTGATTATTGTTCTCTTGCCTGAGGGCAGGTAAGAGGAGTAAGTGAAATCATAATTTTGATTTCAAATTTTCCCAAAATTTTATAGCTAAATTACAGACTGAAATTGAGTCTTGGTTTTTTTCACTTTTTGGCTTTTACCTTTTGTGTTAATTGGATTTGAATGAGAAGTACCTGTAAAAAATAAAACTTAACTGGAAATTAGCATGCCTGGGTTCTGGTTTTAGTTTGCCACCCTATATTTTGCTTAAGTGGGGGGATTTTCAGACAAAGACCAAATCTGGATTTTATTGCCTCTTTCCCAAAGTGTCATCAAGATACGTGTGTTTAATTGAACTGCCAGTGCAGTTCAGGTCACAGACCAGTCTTAGAGTCTATGCTGTGTTACTGGGGATTACGATTGATTGCTCCAGGTATCGGTTTCTTTACAAACATTAGAATTTACATTAGCCAGATAATGAAGATTTAAAGATATCTCAGGGGAGATTTGATTCCATTAACAGTATTAAGGCATCAGAGTTCAATAGGATGGGCCAAAGATCTAGAATATTGGGACTGTGGATTTAATCACGTTTCTTCCATTAACTCGCCATGGGTCATATCTTTCTCAACTCTTCAAACGTAGTGGGAAAAATGTTGACTTTCTTCATTAGGATACTTCAGATAAAAGACATATAGTGGATATTTTGTCCAAGAGAAATATAATGCATTTCACATATGTAATTTAAAATTTTCAACCAGTCACATTAAAAAACTTTTTAAAAGCAGGTGAAAATAATTTTAAGATATATTTTGTTTAAACTAACATACTCAATATGTTATTAAGAGCATGTCTGAAGTTGGAGGCTTCATGAAAAACATTTGCTCTATATTTACATATCCAAATTTTATGTTGAAAAATTTACCCAAGTTATACTAAACATAGTTAAAAGCTTTCTGTCATTGAATTTAGTATTGGCTTTTAAATTTAAATTTAAGTCAACCAAAAATTAATAAAGCTAAAAATTCAGTTCCCTCAGTTGCACTAGCAATATTTCAAATGCTCAATAGCCACATGTAGTTAGTGGCTACTGTATTGGACAGTGCAGGCCTTGACTATTTACATAGAAATTATATAT
>NW_004624751.1:21380567-21413846 GCF_000247695.1 Heterocephalus glaber
TGTATCACCAGAGAAATGAATATATATGCTCACACAAAATCCAGAAGGGTAAAACCTTTGGTTATGTAAGCTTGTAGTGGATATATTATTCTTCCCAGATGTCTTGTCCCAAGCAGCACAGTGTTTATTTCTTAAGTTCAAGATTTCTTTCTAGTTTTAGATAGATTGTTTCTAACATACTCTACAAATTTTCCTGGCTTGTTAAAGAAAGAACACTGGACATACCCAAACTTCCTGTTGAGCTAAGACCATAACTACAAGCATCAATTATAGAACTGTGTTGAAATACAGCACTGTCTTCAGGGGCTACTGCAGTATCTGATGCTACTGAGTAGGTCAAGGATTGGTGAACCACAGCCAAAGACCAAATGTGGCCCTCTATCTGTTCTCTAAATAAAGTTTAACTGGTGCAGAGATACACAGTTTCATTTGTGTATCATCAGTGTCTGCTTTTATTTTACAACAGCAGACACCACCTGATTTACAAAGTGTAGGATATTTACACCCTGGGCCTTTACAGAATAATCTATGGAGAGACTCTACTAAATTACTCAAACTGCAGAGCACTTATGTTCTTAGGTTCTGTTTTTTAATATCCTCTTTTCCTCATTGTTAGCCAAAAGTTATCTCTTTATTAATATCAGTTGTCTCTTCCTATGTATCACAAGACTATTTGTTTATTTACATTACTTTCACCATTCCCAGTGATACCAGGGTGATGTAGTGCTACCTTCCTCTGGATTTCTGAACATTCGATTATCTCAGTTGTGATGTTTGCACCCTGTCTTGCAATTATCTGTACACATTTCTGTCTGCAAAAGCTATGGTGAACTCCTAATGGACAGGACTTAACTGATTTATTTCCTGCCACAGAACATGGCACTAACAAATATTTGTTGAAGTAGTTGGATAACTATAGATAAAAATATATTCTTTTTAAATAAATCACAAATTATAGAACAACTGATTAATGAGAACCTTGATTCAAACAAGTTTTTAGCTATTTTACAACATACAAATCTACTGTACCAACGAGAATCTTTTCTTTCTTTGGTATGTAATGGTATGTATTGAAGTTTGGTCAACAAATGAGAATAAAAAGTATAGGTATATTTAAGTGAGGTTACATTTCCCTTAATACTGAAATTATAAAGATTTGAGTGCCCACTTCCCAATGAAGATAATCAAAACATTTCTCCATGTCTTAATGTCTCTTCTGAAAACAGATCCTTCTTCAGCCTGGAGATTTCCTGTCAGCCTCTCTTTCTCTTTTTTTGTCTGTCATTTCTTACTCTCTCTCTGTCTGTCTCTCTCTTTCTCTCCTTCATCTTCCTCTTCCTTCCTCTTTCTTCCTCCCTCCCATCATACCCACAGACTCCCAGAACAGGCACAGGGAAGACTGAATCCATATTAAAAAAAATATATATATATATATATACACACACACATATATATATGTGTGTGTGTGAAGAAAATATAGATGCAGAGATTCAACACTTCCTACTCCAAAGGCAACTTTATAGTATCACCTAGAGCAGTTTACTTCTTTGTAGCCACTGGCATTAAATATCTTCTTTCTGTTGCATGGTAAGTACTCCACAGACTACTACTAGGAAATTATGACAGAAAAATATAAGCTAATCCCTTGGTGATTTCATCAGAAACTTTTAAACTTTTAGAAAATCTAGTTTTTTTTTTTGCATGGGGAAGAGATTCCAGCCACATGAAAAAAATACAACATCAAGTTCTTGATTAAATGTGCGTTACAAAAACCAGTTGAGATCAAGAAGTTGTAAAATAGGTTCTCTAAGAATGGTGAGAGCCGAGTATTTTCTACCTGGAGAGGCAACTTCTAAGAGTGGATCTTAGGATTCTACCCAAATAAGTAGCATTCTCCTCCTCAAGTCTCTACAGATGGTTAAGCATCAAAGCCAATGCTCAGAGAAGACTAGTGACATGAATATCGCCGTTTTCTGTTAATAAATAATTCCTTATTTAGATCAGAAATATAATAGGACAAAAAGGTTAGCACTGGTGAGCTCTGTAATCTGACACAAAGAAAAACCTAATTCTTTAAATTTCTGCTTACCTGTCTTTTAGATGAAGCTTGAAAGATTTTGTTTGCAAAAAGTGGTTGAGAGGTTATAAGGCCATCCCTTCCTACAAAGCTTCTTAGGGTTTTCAAAGTACTTAACCATTCCTTGAAGGTACCCTTTTTCTGAGCAATGTTTAAGCTGCCTGAGAAGATTCTTCAATATTTTCTTTTTGTACAGTCAAACTAGCCTCATTGTCTAGAAGGAGTGGATTTGGTGAGTGCCTTTGAACTACATTCTGAATGGAATGTAGTCATGAAGTCAAGAAGCCTTAAACAGATACATACAAACAATTTAAAGTGAAAGAAAGATTTAAAGATGTTACCTATCATGATACAGCAAGAATGTAGTTGAAGGGGAGATGTATTATGACAGTTAAAAAGAAAATTTGTTTTCATGAGAGAGTTGAGAATTAGGTTTGATCCTGCATTTTCCATAACTAGTTTGATTCTTAGGCCCACTCTGTCTTTTTGAAGTTTAGTGTTTACATTCTAACAGCACCATGGACAGAGCAGAGATTTAAAGCAAAAGCAGGATTAGGCAGGCAAAATATTCACTGCTATGAAACAACTAGCAAATATTTATTAAGCACAAACTATGTGCAAGACAATGGTGTGTTTTAAGGACTTTTTATCTAAATCAAAGTTTAATTCTATACTTTCTAAGGCTTGCTAAAAGAAAAAAAAATCTTATTTCTAGAGTTACAGACAAATAGGGACAATTTGTTCATGACCTCATTGAATAAACTGGTTCACAGAGTTGAGGCAGAGCAGCGATTGATGTTTGTACCCGCAGCTCTTGAGAGTCACAGTCATGTCATGTCTCTTCTGTGCACTGAGGTTATTCAGAAAATGTCCATCCCTTTGTTACTCTAATTAGTGATTAGAGCACATCTCCATTCATTGTAAATGGTGAAAGCTAAAGAAATACATATGATTAACAAAAAGCTAATGTTAAGTGAATCTCTATCTGTACTATTAACAATTGGAGAAGATGAAAAAAATTATTTTACTATTCCAAGAAGCCTGGACACAGTTTTAAAATGTTTTTCTATTTTCAAATTTCCCCATCATTTGGAGCAGACCTTACTCACATGTACAAATTATGGACAACACACATGAATGTGTTTGTGTTCTCTTTCTCAACACTTGCTATGAGACAGGAGATGGCAGGGAAGATCATGACTAGTAGGCTTGTCAAGCTAGATATCATTTGTTCCCATTGTCATTTTGATGATGAAGAACCTGACCTATGCAAAAGCAGCCAGTTAACCCAGGGACAGAATTAAAGTCAGAACCCAGGTATCCTGATAGCCATTAAAGTTTTATTTTTCTATGCCACTTCTCATTTAAACCCAATTCAAACAAAAGGTAATAGTGAAAGGCAAAATAAAAAGCAAAACTCTATTTCTAATTTTGTCCAAATTGAAATTTTAGTAAAAGTTTTTTGGATAAATTTATAGTGAAAGTTATAATTTCACCTACACTTCTTTCCTGCCAAAGTCCAATAGAGATAGTTAAAGTATCTACAGGTGGCACACACTGAGCACCAACCAAGCAGAAAGATGTTTGTACAGGGGGGAAAGAGGTTTGGGAAATCACTTAATCTCCAGATCCCATTACTCCTCACTTTTTGCCATGTTTGGTTTATATTCCTTGTCTAGAATTCCAGATAACCTCTAGATAGCTGTACTGAACCTTTAGTCACTTGGGCAAAGGCTCTGGAATCTTTGCTAGTTCCCCCAAGGTCCCCTTCTCACGGTATTGGAGCTGGCAATCACTGTTCCACACTTAAAGTGTCATTTTTTTAATAAATTACTAAAACCACTTATAATTTGTACATTTTCTGTATTTATACTCCAGTAACATTTGAGAAACTCGTGTTTTCTAATAAATAGGCAATAAGAATAAGTTATGTTCAGTGCTCAGTGTCCAAGTTTCATGTTTCTCAAGTGTGAGATCGGTCATGGTACCTTGATTTGATGTGAGGAAATCCACAAACACTTTCCCTGGTGGTAGAAATCTCACCATCAAAAGGTTGGGCTTTGTGGCTGAGCAAGACATATTATGTGCAAATAGCTTGATAGAAAGTGCGCCACAGACTGATGGGGATAGTCAAACTTCAGAGTGGAGGGATGAAGCATGAGTCAGAATGCCCAGCTTGTGCTTCTGTCATTTCGAAGGCTGGTCTGGAAGTTCAACTCTACACATCCTGATGACACTGGGAAAAAACAGTAAGAACCAGATTTGTGTTCTGTTTGTCTGAAAATTCCCTCACATAAGCAAAATGCATGGCAGGAAGGCCCCTCCCCCCTTTTTGGTTTGTTATAGAAGAAAAAAATTGTTTCTCCTCACCTTTCTTTCCTGGTAGTTTGCAAATTTTAGTCATAGCTAGATGTATAAAAATTTAATATTCTTGCTGATAAATTTAGCCAATAATCTGTCCATTTTCCTGGGTCCTGTTGCAAGTGTGAAAAAATAAAAAAAATGCACGATTAAATGTATCCCAATTTCATGAGGAAACAAGTTTCACTGTGCCATTCATAATCTAAACAATAATAGTACCTAGAAAATCACAGGGACACAGTACGAATTTTCTTTTTTTTTTTGGTACCGGGGATCGAACTCAGGTCCTTGCACTTGCACAGCAGGTGGCGAAACCACTGAGCTAAATCCCTGCCCCACAGTACGAATTTTCGATGTGATGAAATGCATTTCAGCATAAAGCCTTTTATCACTTTTTTATCTAAAACTATGTGAAGATATACAAAGAGTATACAAACACGCACGCACACACACACGCGCGCAATCAGATCAAGTTTGTGACTTACACCTATTGCCTAGAAATATTTTTCCAAAACTTCTCTTTTTATATAAATCTTTTTCATAGGTTTAGAGATATGTGGTGACACAACTTTTATTTGAAAGCAATTTTTCTAATTTTTATGCCATACGTTAGTACAGAAGTGTCAGAAACCAGAAATGGCAGAAATGTCATTTCCCCTCCTCACCTTCAGAAGTTGGTAAGATGGTGAAAGGAAGTTTTGGAGAGTGATGACAAGTTTTAATTCAGATCAGCAGAGAGAAAATACAAAAAGAATATGACTGGACATCATATTAACCAGGAATTGATTAAAAATATAATATCACAGAATAATATATGTTTAAAAATAATAAATGTTTATCTTGAATTTATTTAAAAAATGTAGAGAAGTCAAAAGAAAATAAACATTATTGGAAGTTCCTTTGAGATTACCACTGTGGACATTTTGCAGTATTTTATTTTAATCTGTTTTCCTCATTCTTATATACAAAATGTATGTATGTATCATTTACTGAAATGAATTCAGAGTCTACATAGAGTTTTATATTTGGCTTTTTCTCCATTACACATATCATGAGTATTTTCCTTTTTTAACGTTTAAGTTTAACTTTTTCCCTTTATGTAACATAATTGACAAAAATAATATATATTTAATGCACGCATCATGTTTTGAGATACATATACATTGTGAAATTATTACTATAATGGAGCTAATTAATACATCCACAGCCTCATATACTTTAGCAATTCTTAATTTCTTTGCTTAAAAATATTTTGAAATAGCACAAATCAAATGCTCTTAAACAAAAATAATAATGTACTTAGCATCTCACTCCCAGAGATAAATTGAAATAGTTAAAAGTACTCCATTCCAGATGATTTCTTGATATCTTTATACGTTAATGCATTTTTGAAAAAAAAACAACCTTGCAGTGCCGTCTGTACTAGTTGGTAAACTGCTGTTTCATTAAATAGAGTGTAGTGAACACATTTTCAGCTCAATAAATTCATGTCAACATTATGATCCCTTAATGATATAATTAACAACACTTTTTCAATCTCCTCTGTTCCCCCTTTTCCCTCCCTTGTTATGTCTTGTCATTCAACATTTCTAAAAATATGATTTTTGTTTCCTATATTTTATTTTTGGAATTCTATGACCAACCCTTTTCTGTATATAGAAGGGATAAGAAAAGGGATGTCTTGCATTTGGTATACCTTGCTTAGTAATAGTCCATAAAAGGAAAGGTATTTTATTTAAGTAAAAATTTTCTGTAGCACACCCTTAGAAGTGACAGTTATGCAGTGATTCTATTAGCTGAGGATGAAAATAATCAAGTCCCCATAATGGTGACCTAAACTGTAATTTTCTCTGATGAACTGGATAAACCTCACCTGCCCCTTCTTAAACCTCAAAATCTTCCTTCAGAGCACTCTGTACACCAATTGTTTTTCTTTTCAAAATCTCATGATGGAGCAATCCCGCACCTGCCTCTTAAATCTCCCAGATTATTTTCTTGCTTCATTAAACCAACTCCTCAATTTCTATCTTAATCAAAATGGTTTCCCAAACCCCTAAAATCATTGCAAATTTTGCTAAAACAAAGATTTTAGAACTTCCCTTGTTATGACACAAAATCAGTTTCCTCTTGATATACACAATGTAAATGTTTGCTAGCTTTATGTTTCCATTTGTGTGCTTTTCAGTATTCTGCCTTTCTTCCATTGATAAGTTCGTACTTTTGCATACTTTAAAGTGAACAAATTTGTGCTAGAATTAAAACACTCCTCTGAATTGCTCTCTCTGTGAGTGCGTGCATGTGTGTGTGTGTGTGTGTGTGTATGTGTGTGTGTGTATCAGAGTATGTGCATTCATTCATTCTGGGAAGTTCGCTCTTTGTTAGAACTGAGCAGATGTAAACCTGGAGGGAATAGCAAGAATTAATCTAGGAGCTACATGTGGACTACAAAGGAAATTCTTCACTTGATTCAGTGGATATTGTAGATATTGAATGCTCTTTTATACAATGATTATTTGCATGGTCAGTTTCATCATATGACAAATCACTATTGATTGATATTGGGTGAAGGTGTTGAATGAATATATTGAATATCCCATAATAAACACAATATAATAGGTTAATCCTGAGTTGCTAGCAAGAAGGGATGGGGAGATGGTCGTTGATCTTAAAGAGCTTAAAAGGTACAAGATTTATCTGGAAGAATAATACATGCATCATTTATGAATGAAAAGTATCCTTAATATACAAGAAACTCCTCAGCATTAAATATTAAGAATAGGCAGAATAAAGCCAATTCTTAAAAGAAGATATGCAAATGAATAATGAAGAAACTTAATTTCACTAGTAGTCAGAGAAACAGGAAACAAAATACTGCAAGATACTATTTTTCACTTTAACTTTTTGTATTGATAAATCTTAAAAAGATTGATAATATCCAGCATTGTCAAGGGTATGGGAAACACATTCAAAATACAGCTGGAGGCTGACTTCAGAACGCATCAGGAAAGTAAGATAAAGAGATCTTTAATAATTAAAATTTGTAACATAACTTTTAACTCTGCAGTCCTACTATGGGAATCTATGACAAAATAAAAGCACAAGTACCAAAGGAAATAGTTTTATTTTATATAATAATGGTTATCACATTATAGTAAATGTTACCATGCTAGATGCCTATCAAGAGGGAAATTACTAAATAAATAGTGGTAGGACTGCACAGAGGAGTTTTATGCAGCTATTAGAAAAAAATGAGTTGAATCTGTATGGTTGTTCTATAAAAAGTTACATAATAAAGTACATAATAAATAGAAATGTACACTCATGTCCTTTGTTGTATACGTTTATGTTCATTGTGAGAACATTGGAAAAGATGTGTAGATGCAATATGACAGAAGAAAAATGGAGGGAGCTTGCCAGAGGCCAAAAGTAACTTGATATTGACTCCATGATGGAGTAATTACTGAAACTTTTAATGTACATGAAGCTGTGCTTGACCCTGGGGAAAACACAAATATGAGTTGTAGTTACTGGCCTCCAAATAGAATTCAAATTTAGTTAGAATGAAACTGAGCATGTAAAACAATATGAACAGGACAGAGAATATATAGTTACATGCTGATTATATAGTAAGGACTCCAGGCACATTGGAAATCTGGATGACAGGTTGATCCAGAAGGATGGAGGTGGGAAAGAGGCAGCTTGCAGTGTAAAGAAACTTAAGATGTATCCAGAGACTTCACAGCTTGCATTCTTGTTCTTTTTGCTCTACCTTTCTTTGCCTTAGACTTTCATGGTTATGCATCTGATCTGGTTCTTTGTTTTTAGTTGCCACTTTTGTTAATAGTGTTTAGTATTTTTAACCCTGAGCAACTCATACGCTGTTATGGCTTGTGTCTAGATGTCCCCCCAAAGCCTCATACAGTTGTAGGTGGAGCGTTTCAGAGGTGGCTGGATCTAGAATGAATGATACTGGGATTAAGGGTCCACTATTGGTTTGGCACTACCCTAATTCAGGTAGCATAGGTAAAGTATAAAAGGGGGCAGAAAGAAGCTGCTAAGGTCCCTTGCTTCCTTTTCCTGTCTTCTGCCCATCATGAACTGTTTCTCCTCTGCAGCGCCTGTCTGCCATGCCACTCTGCCTTGGAGCCAGCTGATTATGGGCTAAAATCTCTACAAACTGAGCCAAATAAACCTTTCCTCTATTAACTTTGGATAACGGGTATTTCTTAGCAACAAGAAAAGTAACTAACACAGACCCCAATTAATTTTCAAGGGTGCTTTTGAGCCTTTTTCTAGTCTTAGACCCTTGGGATAGACATTAAATAAACTTTAGTCAACAACGCAAGCTCAGTCAACTCCTTCATTGATGTGGGTAAATAGGACAAGCTCCATAACATTTAGCCATCATGGCTCATCTCTGGGGTAGAGCTCCAGGTCGGGCCCCTTTTGTTTAATTCTTTCTCCTTAGGCTGTTAGAATGAGTGAAGGTAAATTACAGTGGTCAAATTTTGCTATTCTCCACTCAGTGCACTATGATTACACAAACCCAGCCTCAATCAAGTAATTTTCTCTGCAGTGGGATGGGGTAATTTTCTGAGTGAATTTGAATGTCTGCATAGATCAGCATTATTGTTAATCACATCTGCACTTACATATATTTATATGCACACTCACAAGTGCAAAGATGCAGTTTCAAACTTAATTAAAAATAGAAAGCAAACTAAAGTGTGCTAGTATTTCCCCTGACTTCAGCATGATCTACCACTTTGACAAACTTTCATAAATCTCCCGCAATAGAAAATTCTACTGCACAGAACCATTTTATGCAGCAATATAGGTACTTAAAATATTCAGCAACTTTCATCATGTTTTGCCTCTTGGTACATGAGATTTTTATGTATTTAATAGTTACATATGTTATATATTTTAAACAGTATTTTTTACTAATGGTCCCCAACAGCACATTTCTCTGAAACTCTAACATCTGTGTTTTGTTCTTGTAGCTTATGATGATAATCTTAAACTGAGCACATCCAACCATAGAGGGCAGGTTAACAGATATTTTTAAGAGATGGCTGGATCCAATGATGAAGGCATCAAAGTTGCTGAGTCCTGGTGATAGAAATTCCTCCTTCCTCCCTCTTTGAAGGGCAGTTCCGGAGCTGGCATCTAAGAGGTTTCTGCTGCTGCCAGGCCTGCAGCAGGTACATGGAAACTCAGAGGAGAGGAACCATGGGGAATGTTCATTTGTTATTTATTTATAAACTTGCAGTGCCACATCATGTAAAATTAACACCCTTAATGGGCTCCTGCCTTAGTGGCTCTGAGGACAGGTGTTTGCCAGCCAAGGCCATCTACTGGCTCCCAGACAATGTGATTGTGCATTTGCGGCAGGCGTTGACTTCAGGGGGTCTGGTGCTGAAGTCAGCCTTGTGCTCAGCTGGTCAGCAAAGGTCTGTCCCCTGGGAGAGAATGTTTAGGAAGTGCAGTCTTCAGGGGCTTTTGCGGCTGCAAAGGCAAGTGATTACTTTGGAGTGTAAATTCCTTTTTCTATGTGCTTAATGAAGAGATTTACTTCCACATTCATTTATTATAAACTGGGGGGAGGTGGCTTCTCCCACATGCCAACATCTGGAGGGTCCCTTTCCTGTAAGAGTTCATAAATAATCAACATTTACAATGAAAAGGTTTTGTAAGCATTATCTTTGCCTGTCATAAAAAATCCCTCATGCTTCTAAGGGAAGACCAATATAATTTGTGGACAAAGATTATGGAACCAAAATGGATTTATGCATGGAGCATGATGTAAGTGTTTGGGAATTAAGGAGAAAGGTTTCACCTTCCACTCACCCATACCATTGCTCCTGCTTCTGTGGTGAAAGTTTCAATTTAATCTTATAGCATTATTAAGTACAAATGATGTCTGGTAAAGAGAGGATGCGTGGTAAGTCACTCAGCAGCGCACTATGTACTGAATATTGCCCTTGGTAGGTATACACGTTCTTGAAGAGCTCATGGTTTAATGTAGATGAGAAACACGTGGCAGATCAATGAAATGCAGCTTAAAGTATTCTAGTTGAGGCCAGAGCTGAGTGCTGGGGAATGCAGAGGAAGGAGAAATTAATATTTCATGAAGAAACCAAGACAGCGTCATAGAGGAGGTGATATTTGAGTTTGAAGAACAGATAAATACTTATCAAGATGAGAAAACAACTGCAGGTAGTTTTCAAAAGAGCAGTCTGCACACAGGTATCCCAGTCACTTGTATCTGAATCCCTGCCAGATGGCAGCAGCCATGCCAAGTGCCAGGCACTGTGTGGGGTGCTGCCAACAGCGGAGATCTTCCAAGGGAGGAGCATTATCGGCATCTCCATGCAAGGGCAACATGCCCCACTTAGGAATACAAACGTAGGTCTGTCTAGTGCCCAGCTTGTGTCATTGCTTAGAGTCTGGGGAATCCGTGGCTGTCTTTTCCAGGACTATGGGAAGCTCAACCTGTTGGGAGAAATAGGAGCTATAGCATAGCTGTAGGGAGAGAGGAGTGCAGTGGAGTCTGAGTTCGGCCAGACTGCAAACAGCAAACAGTCTTTGGGCAATGGGAAGCCAGCTATCTCTGTGTGTGTGTGTGTGTGTGTGTGTGTGTGTGTGTGTGTGTATGTGTGTGTGTGTGTGTTTGTGTGAAGGAGAGAGAGGCCTAGACAAGAGATAGAAGCAGGGCTGGGTGGGATGGTGCACTCTTGTAATCCCAGCACTCTGGAAGGTGAGGCAGGAGGATCACTAAGAGTTCAAGGCCAGCCTGGAGTACATGAGTGAGGCTGCCTCAGAGAGAAGGGGGGAGTTTTGTGTTTCTGAGAGGCAACTATGGTGACATACACAGATGACCTTCAAAGGAGGGGGTGGGGGTGGGTAGAATGGACAGTACAATCATTCGTTCTGTAAGATAAAATAGGCCTAAGTGTAGGTCTTCCATTAATTGTTATGTAGAAATCTAGGATTCAAGAGTTTATAGACTTTGGAGGTACACAGACTTACAAATTACTAGCTGTGAAGTCTTGGGCAAAGTATTTAACCTGTCCACGTAGTTGTGATGCAATCAAACTCCTTGCCTACAAAAGAGGATGGTAATAGCTTCTTTTTCATCAGACTGTTGTGAAGTTTAAATAAAATAGTAATCCACGTGAAGCATTTGTGCAGTGCTTGTTTCATTGCAAATTCCTAATCATTGGTCACTATTCTTCTCTGAATACCTTCTAAGGACAGCTGCTTCATGAACCTGTTTGGTGAGCTTCCTGGGGAGGCCGAGTACATGCACTGTGCCCTCTCACTGATGTGCACAGGGAGGTGGGCAGGATGAATGCACAGGACAGGAACAGAGGTCTCCAGCATGTTCCCTGAGAGAGCTGGGCCTGGAAGCTGTGGAATGATGCTCTTGGCACCGGAAGGACAGAAGGATGATGGGAAAGAGGAAACAAAAATCAGATTGAGTATAGTCCTTAAAGCAGGAGTCAGGATGACCTTGCAAGTACACAGATGAATACTTAATTTTGATACCGTTGAGCTTGTTGTGTTTAGTACCAATGATGAATTTTTCCCATTGTCTTCTATTCACTGTGATAGCTTAAAGTGGGTCTATTCTATGAATATTAAGTAAATTATCATGAAGGTTATATATGGATATAGTAGAAATTGTGAATATGCTGTGAAGTTGGGGACATACCACGCTAAGGAATGTGGCCTTCTCTGGAGTAGACCTTGCCTGAGGAGCATGACTCTCTCCCTGGTGTGGAGCAGGGTGTGTGGCAGAAGAGAAGCTCTGTAGACATCTGTTGCACCAATCCATGTGCCCTGTGGCACCCTCAGAGCACTTAGATTAAGTTTGGCATCGAGCCTAGCGTGCTGCTCTCATGGTACAGATTTCCTCTAACACTGCAGATTCTAAATTCCTACTGAGTATAATGTGCACTTGCTGACTTTACCCTGAATGTGTGAAGGAGGTATGCAATCCTCTATGCATTATCAACATTGGTTTAATAAAATGAGGAGGAGCCTGGGGGAGTCACACCGACCTGGGTTAGATTCCCCATTCTCTGTTAAAGGCCACTTAACCTTGAGTAATTCATTTCACCACTCTAATCTTTGCCCCCTCATCTGAAAATAAAAGGGCATTATGGATACAAGCACAATAATGGAAAATACCAGTAATACAAATGATGGAAATTACCGGGCATAGGGATGGTCACAAATATATGGCAAATATTTATAATTATCATATCAATATCATGTCAACTATGTGGCCTGAAAGCTTGTGGTTTTTGTAGGAACATTGCAGGAATTTATGTCTATCTTTAGAGAGACTACATGGTTCATCTCTTGCCCAGCATAGTGCCCGGCACACAAAACTTTGCTGATAAAAATTGGTAAATCCAAAAGACTTAGAAGAGGAAGTAGAGAGGGTTGAGTTTAGGCAACTTGAAGGCATTCCAGCATACATTCTTTCATGAGCTTTTTAGGCAAGGTGGCTGTGTTTATTGAAACAAAAATAAATGGCCACTATCATTTAAAAGGGTGGATTTAGCTCAGTGGTTTCACCGCCTGGTGTGCAAGCGCAAGGACCTGACTTCAATCCCCGGTACCCTAAAAAGGTGGAAGATTCTCACAAGCACTTCCGCCAATACTACCACTGCTTTTTTTGCATTGCCAGGGTTATCTCAGATTAAACTAGGATAGGATTAGACCATTTTATAAGCAAAAAGCATGTGGGGTAGTACAGGACATGGCAAGTATAACAAAGTTCATACAATTTCAAATTCAGAATCTGAGAGGCTGGATAACTGATAATTTTACTTACCTAAGAAATGCACCCTGGAAAGTTGCATTGTTTGTAAGATGAGAAGTATGCCTTGACAAAGACACCCATAATGTTCCTTTCATATTGAGAAACTTTAGGTTTCCTCCTCACTCTAGGCCCCCTCCTCACTCTAGGCCCCTGATTTCCCTTTTCCTAGAGTATTTTACTTTTAAAAAATGGCAATTATAAATTCTTTCTTTGTTTTATTGAGATGTAAATTTCCTACAATCCAGCAATTTTTTTGAGGGCTTGGGATCTGCTCATTTTGTTTGTAGTCACAGAAGGAGTTGACACTCCTATCTTCCATGCTCTGTGGGAGCAGAGGAGCCTAAGGGTGAATTAGCAAACAGAGATGGCCCAATTACACTGACCAACTTCTCCACTAATGTCCAGGACTTTTCCATTAGTTCACTGCAAGGTTCAAAAAAATCTTTCAGCCTTTGTTTCAGTGGAGCTGAGTTCAGTCTCTCTCCAGTTGCAATAGTCTTGATCCCTATTGTAATAGTCTCAAATAAAGTCTTAATTGCCATTTTTAGCACTTATCGGGTAGACTTTCTTTTGCAATTTCAAGAATTAAATTACAGGTGAAGGCCCATCCTATCAATTTACTGGCTGTCATTAAAGTGGGCATGGCACCCATCACAGTCAATCAGAAACTACCCAATGCTGGGACCGAGGATTTAGGTTAGGGGCACCTTACCTGCCTCTCAAGTGCAAGGTCCTGAGTTCGATCCCCAATAACTCCCTCCAAAAAAGAGGTACCCAATGCCTTTTGACACTGAAGTTCCATAATTAATTAATGAGACATAATAAGGTGTGGATTGCTTGGATTTAGTCCACTTTGAAGAGGAGGATGATAGGCCTTAGCTTGAAGACCTAGCACTGAAGGGTTGGCCAATATAAAACAGATTTCGCCCAACTTCTCCATTTGGGCTGTGAGTAATACATAATTTTGCGGGGGGGTACCAGGGATCGAACTTGGGACATTGCGCTTGTGAGGCAGGCGACGGAACCACTGAGCTAAATCCCCAGCCCAATACATATTTTTTTAAAAGAGTGTTTCTCTAGAAGAATTTAGTAGTGAGACTCAGAAATTATCTAGAACTAAAGACAAGAAATTGAAGGTATTTTTGCCAAATTAAGCTCAGTCAATCCTGAAAATTAGTCAGATAATTGATTTTACCTCTTTTGTTTTTACATATTGTTTAGATCTGACTTCTTTCTGAATTGACTTAAGTTTTAAGGGTCATGTCAAGTTTTTCCATACCCATGTTTTTTGCTTTCTCTTTCACTTCTAGAACTATGCGTCTTTCCCGAAAGGCTTCATGGTTCTGTCTCCATCTCTTCGTTCTCTTGTCTTACCACTCTCCTCTCATGCTTTGTAACCCAGTCAGTCTGAAGTCTTCTAGACAGGCCATGTGCTCTGTTCCCTGTTGCATTCACCATTATTTCTGTCTTAAAGATACTTTCTCAGTTCTTCTTCACCTGGCACCTCTAGCTGATCCTGGTGGAGGATGGTGCTAGGGTCACCTTCTTGATGCCTTCAATCACCCTGGTTCATATTCCCTTGACATGAAACTTATAAGATATATCATCATTGCCTTTTTGACTGTATTCTCTGTGAGAGTGAGGATTTTGTCCTACCTATTCTGTATATTCCTGGCAGAGGTTCTGGATGCAGGAGAATGCCAGAAAATACTCTCTGAAGTAACTTACATGTGAGCACCATCAAGACTTCAGGCTGAGTCTATGAAGTGAAGAGAAAGATAGGCTTGAAAGGAATACCAAATGCCCACAGCAGCCACCACAAGGGAAGCAATTTCCCTGGAGCTTCTGGAACTTAGCTAAGTTTTAGTAAGCCTTTTCTTACTCCAAAAAGTCAGATAAGTACTAGTCATGAATTTCCTAGAGGAGGAGAAGGGACAACTCTTTATGGGCCTTAGAGACTCTGCAAGCTCCTAGAAATTGTACAGAGAGGGTGTGCTTTGAAGGAACAGGGGCTAGTCACTGTGGTGCTTGCCTGGTAGAGATCCATTTTGCCAGAACAGGGAGATCTTCTCTCAGGTTTTCATTGTTTCTTGGCTGGTCTTGGAGCCAAACTTGGCCATCATGCCCTATCTTGCCTTGCCTAGTGGTCTGAATTCTAGTAGAGGTCACTGCCTGGAACATTTTTTCTTTGATATTTTAGTTTCTTTCCTTTCATCATTGGCACTCTTGCTTCTATAGACTTACCCTTGTCTTCTATTCTTTCCTTCCTACAGACTCTGGTGAGCTCTAGTTACAGATTGGTAAACAGCTGCCCACCACAAGTTGGCCGTCCTTGCTGAGAGAGAACACACAGATTTCAGGTGCGATGGTCAGATTTTCTGTTACATACAGGCTGGCTTGGGCACAGCTCTGCATGTGTGATTGAAACTCTTTAAGCCTAGGGATGGTTTAAAAAGAAAGATTGTGTGTGTGTGTGTGTGTGTGTGTGTGTGTGTCCAACAGTGAGACAGTGATGCTTGAGCTGGCACTTGAGATGTTCCAGAACCTTGTGGCACTTTCTCAATTCAGTTTGTTTGGTGCTTGCTAGATGCCTCCAAAGTGATGACTGGGGAATTACAAGGAATATTCATGATACAACACTTTCATTTTACAAACTAAAATACTGATTTCTTTTTAAAAAATATGATTGATGCCCTAAGTTCTGGTTGTAACTTTAGATCAGACGTACCCTGATGAAAATGAACTTGAGGAATGAATATCAGTTCCTCTTCATTAGAGGCAGATAGTGAGTCCAGAAACAGAGTTATTGAGGGTTAGGGAGTGTGATAGCTGTTCTTCTGTTGATGCCTGGTGCTTCCATGGAGAAAAGGCAGAGTCTTTGGCATGATGCGAAAGGCCCTTGTGATGTGGTGCTTGTCTACCTCTCCGGGGACAGTGGTAAATGAGTCCTTCCTTTTGACCCACCTCTTTACCTGCCAAGTCTCAGCTCCTTGCCCTCTCCCTGGGGCTCCTTCCAAGAGAGCCTCATGCTGGTGCTGAAAGCACGATTTTGTAATTGTGTATTTACTTCCCCGTCTCTTCACAGGACTGTGAACTCACTTGAGAGCAGAGGCTTTAATCTTTTTAATTTTTAATTTTCTAAAACTACCACTGTTCTTGGTTTAATCTTAGTACTGACTGAATCCATTTCCTAGATTCATGAATAGGAACATATTATTATTTTAAATTCACCAATAGCTTTATATTAAGGTTTTAATAGCATTTCAGACATTTACTTATCAAGTATTCACAAATGAAGAGTTTTGTCACAACTGTTTTAAAACTCACAATTGCTTTTTGTAAAATAAAAAATTACTTATATTCTCCTTCTTTTAGCATTATTTTAAAATACTTTTTCAGATCAATTTCAGAATCGTTTTGTCAGATTCTCTTTCTAAAACCCTCCCACCAGCACTAGAAATGCATTAAATCTGTAATGGATATGGGAAGAACTTTCTTGTTTACCGTTTTTAATTTTTCCATTAGACACATAATTGCTCTTGGCCATTGTGAAAGGAAAGGCTTGCATACTCTCCCATAGTGCTTGGAAGTTTTCTTCACTGAGATTATTCCAAGCAGTATTATTTTTCAGTCTTGAGTTGCGATTTAAAAATCATGGTCTCACCCAACACACACACACACACATACACATACACACACAAAGGTTCAAATGATCAGTAGCTTGTCCCTGCCAACCCTGCTACTGAATTGCTGTCTTGTCCCTCGTGCCTTTCCTCCTCCAAGGCCCAGTTTCCCTGTGGAAGCACCTGGACCCCAGAGGAGGTGGGACTCCTGTTCCTTTATCAATACTGTTCCATATAAGTGGGTGTCCTAGTGAGCAAGAACGCGGTCTATATTGGGAGGATCAATAGGGTAAAGAATAATCAATACTTCTCTACTTATAAGGCTGGGAAATAACAGTAGTTAAAAAATGAGTAGAAAATTAGTGTCTAAATTTTGACAACCTAAACTGTTTTTCCCCTAAAGCTCTCTCTCCAATGTGTAAATATAATTTTTGTTTTAAAGAAAGAATTCACTTCATTAAATAGATTCAAGTACAGGCAAGTACAGTGGCATTATTGTCAGATGTCATTTGCATCAAGATCTTAAGAAATTATGCTTTGACTCAGTTGAGCTTTTCTGATAAAACTATTCAACCTAGCCCAAACTGCCACTCTGCAAGCCTTGAGCAAATAAATAATAGTTTTAAGTCACTTGGAATTTTGTGGTACTTTGTTATGCAGCAATGGCTTATACACATTACTCATGATTAATCACCTTCTGTAGCCTATGAAAAGACAACACTTGGGAAATAATGGTCATTAAATAAATGTTTATTGAATAAATAATTGATGAATGAACAGCTGAGTGAATGAAATATTATAGACATTTTTTCCTTAGTCACATTTCAGCTTTTAAAAAAGTACATCTTGGTTCTTTGCATGTTGGTTTTCTTCTCCAATGTTGTACCACCTGGCATGTATCCTTTTAATAGCAGCCACCTTAATTTCAGTTTTTATGCATGCATTTCATTAGATTATGTGAAACTTACTAGTTATCTATGTCTTTAGTATGCATATTCTCAATGTTCCCAAAAGATTGCTTTTTTGGGGATTTAAAAAAATCTGAAATTTTAAGCTTGGAAGCCAGATGAAAGCTCTATATAGTGTAGTGTTTCTAAATTCTAGGTGAAAATTAAAATAATCTGAAGCTTTCAAAAAATAACAATGCCCAGTCTCATTTCAGCAATCAATTCCGAAGCCTGGGGTGTGTGTGTGTGTGTGTGTGTGTGTATGTATGTGGTGTTTTAACTAGGTTGTGATTGTGAAGCCAGGGTTGAGCATCTCTGATTTTAAATATCTGCAAAATTTATTAGTATTAACACCTGAGAAACGATCCTCTCCAGCAACAAGAAGAACCTTTGAGGAAATAACTTGGTTTCATTAATATTCAAAATTTTCCTAGTTAAATATCTGTGATAATTGAAATGCTAAATGTACTGTAATAAGAATGCACGAGGCTGTATACATTTCATAGAGTAGTTCATAACAAAATTGTGTTATTATTTTGAATAGATTCACTATCTTGTATCTTTTCTAAACCAAAGCTATAAATGTTCTTGACAAATGCCAATTTCATTTTCTTTTAAATTAAGAATTGTAAGATATTGTAGTGTTTGCACCTTTATGCTGAATTTGAACATTTTAAAATGTCTTATTTTTGTTCAAGAATAGAGCATTTAGAACAAATCACTCAAGATTTCTTCTAACATGAGTATTTACATTCTAAGATCTCAATTTGATGACTTTAAGCTCTATATTCTTATTTCATAAACAACCAAAAAACATAGATTGATTTTAATGCACCTTTTCCCCACTTGAATTCACTATGATTAAAAGTTCCCAGCCTTGGTTACATCATATAATTTGAGAAATAACCAACAATGTCCCTAGTGATTAAATATTCAAGTTTGCAATTATTTTGTAACTTTTGTTCTGCTCTTCGCTCACTCTAAAAATTATCATAAAATTTTGAAAGATGTCCTCAGTGTAGAATATGTCCATAAAATATTAAATATTCAATTTTCCTCTATCATGGCTTGAAAAATTCATAATTACATGATGATCCACATAATAACTCATTCTGAAAAGTCATATATGGCACTCCCTCTGTGACTGAGTTAATAATTTACTGCTGTGTGGGATTTTTCACTCTGCACTGTTAGTCTTGGGAACATTTATTAAGCAAATGTTCATTTGCAAAGATCAGGATGTGAATGAAGAGGGTAAGAATTTAATGAGGAGTGACAGACAGGTGAACTGATTCCATATAGAACTTTGTACAAGGAAAAGCAGAGAGCTTTATCTTCTGTTGCCTCGATAGACACCTGAAATGAAATATAGAAGACAGAGGGCAGGGGGGAAATGATGCTCTCCTGCAGGGGCCAAAAGAGGGATAAATCAAGGGAAGGGAGGAATACAATTCAGGTCATTTGAAAAGATGCCACTGAATGTGAAGCTTTGAGCTTATGTAGCAAAGGGGATGCTGCCTTTTGATTTTAAAGCCACAACATGCTGCCAAAAATAATATTTCATGTTTTTCTTTTTTCCCATTTTGATATTACAAATTTTCATTGACAATAGCTTGAGTGACCAAAGCATGTAATTGAATGATAAGCAAAGCTCTTTCCACCGAACTGGTTTTTTTGGAGCTCAGACTTGCTTATAGGAAATCCACCTTACTTAAAGAAAGACCTAAAATTGTCATGTAGCAATCAGAAATAAACTTTAGAAATGAAAAAATCCCTATCCCCTTATTTGGGTCAGTTCTATGGAGATATAGGTAATGTGAGTGAAGTAGTTTGTTTGATTTATTGGTAATCACATCAAATAGGTACTTTGTGACTTCATCTTTCTATGTTACCATGGGACAATCTTGGAATATTTACAGCAGTGATGAGGTCATCACAGGGGACCCCCAAGGAAAACTGACCAATGATCTTATTGTTGCATTAATTTTGGACTGACACATGTTGAGATTTAATAACATGAATAGGTAACTTCTATATCATCTTGAAATTCATTTGGAAATATACTGAGGGTATTTAAATACATAAATGAATAAAACTAATATAAATTTTCAGTAAAAAATAAAATGCCATGTTACTTACTTATGACTTGAAATTTATTAAAGTTTTATCTGCGGTCATAGGTTCTAGTATCTCCAAACTGCAGTTTTTTCTCATTGGTAAAAATAAATTATCCATGACAACTATAGTATGTCTCCTTTTAACACCAAGGAGCATGTTAAAAATCATATAATTTTCTTGACTGGAAGTAGATTTGATTGGGTTTTTTCCCACATTTAAACTTTTTCCTTAAGTTACATTTCATGTCCTAGATAATGTTGAACTTTGCCTGAGTCCTGTGCTCTTGCAAAACAGCAAAGATTATATATTACTATAAACATATTTATACATGCTGATGTAAGTGGACCCTGGTTAACTCCTGGATTTGTAATGGTAGGACATGTAACCTTAGATGTGCTACAATGACTCCAAGTTTGCAAGCTCATTTTCAAAGAGTGCACTGCAGGCTACAGAAACTTTTTAAATTCTTCCACCTTCCAGTGAAGAAGGATTCAGAACAAAGTTTTGTATGTCATAATGAGTCAATTTCCCCATCAAAAATGTTACTGAGGTCTAAATGAGGTCACTTTCAAATGGCAAACAGAAATACAGTGCACAATGGTCTATTTTAAGTAATTCCTCCAAGTATAAATTTCAAGTTGAAACAAAGCAGAATTTTAATCATAGCACTGAAAAAAACCAAACTCTGTATCTACTTAAAATGGTTAAAATGTTAATAACATTAACAGAGGATGTTGGAGAAAAAATTTTCTCAGATATCAAATACCTGAGCACATCATTAATATTGTGCTTGCATGGTAATACCAAAAGTATGAATATGTATATATAAAATAGTCTCTACACATATATCATTAACTCTCCAACAGCACAAAGTATAAATTTGTTACTGCAGTGAAAATATTTTGTAGGATATGTAAACTAGAGACTCTACTGACTTGTTCAAAAATTATTTGGTTAAAGGGTAAATACACCTTGTACATCATAATGAAAGTCTTATAGGTAGGGGTGGAGATTAACACTTCAGGCTGTCTCCAGAATATTAATAAAATTCAATATATTTTCTAAAAGGTATAATTTATATTTTGTGGAAATGAGACCCTTTTCTAATAAAATTCTTCTGTCCTTCATTCTGTTCATATAATTTTGCTATAAATCATCCTGTAGGAATTTTCCCCCCTAAATATTCATCTCAGGGAGAACCTATTTAAATAAGCCCTCTTAGCAAGATCTTTCAGAATTAAAATTACACCAAGAGCAATACTTCATCCAATATATTTCCTTCTATAGAATTTTCTTATGCCTAAAATAATATTTTTGTTGAATTACATTATGTTAAAATTGTGGATTTGAGGTGACTTTGATGTCAAAGAAGAAATTTAAAAGATCAACAAATCATCCTTTATCTTTTTAATTGCACTGTCTTTGAGTCTGTACAATTGCAGCTCCTTTCTGCTCCTTATCTACATATATAGTGAGAAAAACCTAGGGGCATTATTCTCAGCTTCACCACAAAGAAAGAATAAGAAAGAAGAAAAATTACTGCAGGATATACTGGGTTTGCTTGGTTTCCGGTAAACTACAACATTATGCTCTTTCATACTCATTTGAAGCTAATTTTACTTCTATGTCTGGTAGTCATTAGAATAAATTCTTTTATTTTATTCACCATATGAATATAATAATTTGATTTCTTAGGATGCAAGGTATAATTTGGAGAATAGACAGTTGTATTAGACATTCACACATGTGTACACATATGCACATGCTTGTTAACATATATACTCACACATATTACATGAATACCAAATCCTACATAAGGTCTCTTATACTAGGGTGTCCTGTAAGGATGGCTGCTTGGGTCAAACTTGCTTGCAGACCTCAAAGAAGTTTTCTGATGGTGCAATTAGCAAATCTCTAGTTTTGAAAATGGTTCTTGCAAAGGGACATTCCTGTGCTCTGATTTATCTATTTCACATATGTGACCTCTGAGGTAAGTAGAACAGGCTTAGTACTCCATTTTCCACATGAATCTGAAGTCTAGTGCAGTTTGGTGACTTTCCATGATTATATGGCTCAGAATACTGATTTCCGATGCAGAGGCCAGGACTCCACATGACTTTTACATGACATAACAAAAAGTTCACTGTCAACTAATCTTTTTATCCTCTTGGGAGTGAGTCCTTCCCATAAATTCAGTATTAAGCTCAAGATGAGCCAGGGCCTTGGATTAAAGGTATGCACTTGTTGTTTGTTGTGGGATACATGTGAGACATGTGAGAAGAGTTTTCTGGATGCCCAAGCCTTCATTATGTCAAGAATGGTGAGCTTTTATTGTGTAAAAGCTTTTATTTAAGCTTTTTAAAATTTCCTTACACTTTTTATTGTGTAAGGAAATTGACTCCAGACACTTGGAACATCACCTAAGACAGCAAGAAATGACTTTGTGAGTTCAAGAACTGTCCACTTTGGGCTGACTGAGACACAGAGCATCAGACAGTAATTGCAGAAACTGAAGCTGAAGGATTGGGGCAGCCACGTCATGAACTCTGTAGATCAGTAGGTTGAATTTCGTTGTGGGGGTAAGAGAGAGACACGGAAGTTTTCAGAAGAATCACATGAAATTTGTGCTTTGGTAAGAGAGCAGAATTGATAGCAGAAGGTAAGAGTCAGTGGCTACAATGGGGCAGGCAGGGCAGTTACTGCAAATCCCTGTGAGAAATGTTAAGAAGGTCCAAAACCAGGGCAAGGGTGGTGAGCATCTAAGAGAGGGAAGTACCTCTGGATTTGTGTAGCTGCTCTTCCAAGAGTTAGTCTTATCAATACCAATAGTTTCCTTTAATATTTTGCTGAAATTAGCTAGGTTATTTATCTGTCCTGAGAAAATTAAGTACATTACCAGTAGATAGAACATCAGTTAGGAGACTTTCAATTCCACCTAACAAAAACTCAAGTAGAAACAACTTAAACAACAAGGTAAGATTATTATTTTGCATAAGAAGTTCTGCGTTAAGGCACTAAGTTAATTAACCAAGATTGGATAATTAAGGAGCACGCTGATGAAATCTAGATTTTAAAAAATGTGAATGGGGGTCTATCATCTTTACATGTGGGGAGGCGGATCCCAAGCACTTGGAACGTCACCTGAGAAGCACAGAGGCATCTTCCATCCTTAGTGTCATCTGTCTCTTCTACGTCTAAGTCTCCTCCTGGTCTCAGGCAGGCTGCCACAGTCCTAGGAGTCACTGGAAGAAACCAGCAAATGAGGCCGGGGATTTAGCTCATTAGTGCCGCTGCCTGCCTTGCAAGGACAAGGTCCTGAGTTTGATCCCTGGTACCAAACAAAAACAGAGAAGAAAAGAAACTAGCAAACTTATGAGAGAGGAGTCTAGCCTTTCCCAGTGTTAATGGTTGTGATACAAAAATAGGCTTCTTGTGTCATGGAAGAAGGAAGGAAGCATTTGAAGAGAAAATGAATAGTACTAGCATAGATGTAAAAAGATTAAAGGTCATGCTTGATTTCTTGTATTAAATAGGGTTTTAAAGAAAGAAGAGAGCCACACTCTTCTTTTTATTCCTCCAGTGGGTCATGAGGAGGATCATCAGGCTCTCCGTAAAGGAGGTTCAAGCTGAAAGAGGCAGTAGGGGCCTCTGGGCTCTAGGAGATTATGGGGAGGAGAGACAGGGAAGAGTGAAATGTCGCTCTGTTTTCCCTTCTTAAATTTGGTTTTGGGAAGTGGCAGTGGTAGAGTGCTGTGGGGAGAGCAATTCTTCAAGGAAACTGATTTGCAGCACCTCACTAGGAGGGAGCGCTAGGATGGTCAGAATGAACAAAGGCCTAGCTGGCACTTTCGAAGCTTTCTCAATCTCCATGCACTGCAGAATCTTCATTGACACACAGATGGCAAACAGATGACTTAAGTCAGGTGCAGCGTAGAAGAGGACCGAGTGTACCGTGAGTCAAGGGACTGGATAGTGGATATGGTGGACATGCAGAGTTTTACCATGAGCCCAAGTAATAGCTGCAAGTTCCCCACCAGCAGGAGACTCTTGGCTGACAGGTGGCCTTAGGACTTCTCATGAGAGAGAGGCAGGGGCCAGCCAAGGCCCACCAATGGGGAGCATGTCGGCTAAGGCGGATCTTTACCTTTCACCATACCAGGAAGCCCTAGATTTGGGATAGAAGCAAGTGAAACATTTCATTACCAAGAAGAAATATGAGTTAACATTTCAGCACACCATGGTCTAAATATTTGCGTTCCTTTGAAATTCTCATGTTGAAATCCTAACACTCAAAGCGATAATACTGTATTAGGAGGTGAAATGTTTTGGAAGTTATTAGGTCAGAGGGCAAAAACCTCAGGAATGGAATTATTGCCCAGAAGAAAAAGGAGACAGACAGACTCTTCACCCTTTCTGCCACCTGAGGTTATAGTGAGAAGATAGCCATCTGTGAAGCAGGCAGTCCTCACCAAATACCAAATTTGCCAACACCTTGATTTTGGAGTTAGCCCCTAGAACTTTGAGAAATAAATTCATGTTGTTTATAAGCCACCCAGATTGTGGTATTTTGTTACTGCAGCCTTAGTGGACTAAAACACACAGCTTCCACATTGTTTACAGGCTGTGATAGATTTCTTGTTTTCAAGAGGAGTTTTCATTGACATGTTTCTTGGTCCCTCTAGGGTAGAATAATATGTGAGATGTAATGGTATAGGAGAAATATAATACCCAACTTTCTAGATGTCAAATGTGCCGAGATCGTGTCCCACAAATATCAAAGAATGAATTCTAAGGGATAATGGAGGTTAAGAACAGGAAAGGTTTATTGAGAGCTAGCTCCTGAGAGACAAGAGGGGTCCTGAAAGTAGGTTGCCACCAAAGCCTGTTATCAGCAAAGTCACAATGTGGGTACAATGGGGGTTAAACTATAATCAACCTATAAGATTGCAAGTATAGTTGCTTTGCTAATACTGATCCAATAGGGAAATGAGTCAAGTAACAAGGTACTTTTTGAGAAGGGATGGGTCCAATGCTCTGGTCACTCACCTGGATGACTGATGCCTATGGACTTACTGGACCAGGTGGTGCTAATTACAATATAATCTCAACTTACTGTTTATCCCCCAGGAGGCATGTAGGTCTGGTCATTGCATCTTTATCTTGTGGCCTGGGCTTCTTCAGATGAGCCTCCAGCCACAATTCTGATGTCTGTATTTTTGTGCTGAGTTCCTTGAGAGCCAGTCTTTCTCTGAATGTATATTAATTTCTATCTAATTTAGCTGCCTATAATAGTAAGATATGTATCTATCTTAGAAAAAGGAGAAAAAAGTTTAACGTGTCTACATGATCCCTACACTGTCCTATAAAAATGTTTATTCCTATGTATAAGAAGGGAATACCTATTACTAATGAATTACTAATAAATATTTATTACTAACTTATCTAAAGGATGTATTTATACCAAGGAAGTCTTTACTGGGAGTTATTTTCTGAGATAAAGACTAATTCTTTAATTGCCATTAATTTGTACTCAGTGAAATAGCAAACACCAGAAACCATGGTGCGTACAAATGAAGGAAATCAAGGGCCAGGAAATTTTGGGGAGTTTCACCTGCAGAAGCTAAGATAAAGTTAAGTTTTAAGTTGTGACTAAACTGCTGCCTACAGATATACAAAATGTTATGTTGATAAGGATCAAATTATCAACATAAACTTGCCTTAAGTTCTAAAGTTTTATGGAAGTGTTAGCTCTTTCTATTTTATTTATTCTCTAGCATCAGATGGCATACGTACATCCAATGGATTGAAAGTGTTGTACCAGCCTCTTCTGAGATGTTCCCAAAGCTGAGATGAGGAACTTTGCACACCCTAAACATAGAATGTGTAGAGGTTTGCAGACTCCTATTGTGCAAAAAGAATTTTCGGGATATGTCAGTAGGCACTGGAAGGGTTTATTAGGCAGAGAATTTAGTACACACTTAAGAGTGCAGGTGCTCAGAGAAATGAGATGCACTACAGTGTGGAACTGGGAATCTCTTTGTGCTTTTGGTGGTATACATTTGCCCAATTTGATAACCTATAGACTTGGTCTTGGTTGGGGGGTTCACCCACAGTAAGAGAAGGGTCTATCCAGAGGGGAAAGTCTGATTTACAAGCAAAATGATGGTCTACTCCCAGGTGAAGGAGGACAATTTGTAAGTAAAAAGGGAATGGCTGAATCCTTTCATAGGGGGAAAGGAGCTGTCCAGGCTCCTTCTGTTCAGGGAGAAAGAGGAAAAACAATTAATTTGGGCTCCTCTCCTGAAACTTCAGTTTTTATTTTTTAAATTATAATTATCCTTGTCTCTTTTCTGCCTTTAAAATTTTTTTTCTAGGGCCGGGGATTTAACTCAGTGTTTTTGCCGCCTGCTGCTCAAGGGCAAGGACCAGAGTTTGATTCCCAGTACCAAAAAAAATTTTTTTCTACCTTACTTTAATATGAACTGGCAGGTTGCATATCCACACAGATGGCGATGAATTACCTAACAATGGAGTGTGCCACCTTAACTTTAAACCTACAAGGTTCAAGGGCTGATTAGATCTCCTTTTTGGAGCTAAACTAGATATTCCTTCAACATAGATAGTATGACCAGGACTGATGAACCACTCCCTTATACTCACTTGAACCTGGGAAATGTCCCAGGGACAAATCCTGGCCTGACCTTTGTCCTAAGACCTACTACCTGGAGAAAGAGATAAGACCCATGTGTGCCAGATCCTCCTGAGTGACCTACAGTGACCTTTCTTCACTTGGACCTCATTGAAGGTTCATGCAAATGGACTGAATCTTATATATCCAATTATAACACAGTGAATTATGGGAAAGGACACATGCTTGTATATAGCTGACATGACTCAGCACCTTGTCAATCATGTTAACAATCATGCTCTGGAAGACCACTGAGGGACAGTGCCCTAGTCTAGAAAATATTTTAAATTCTTAAGCACAAAGCCATCAAGCACTGGTATCATTTTCCTTTTCCCTAGCATGAACCTTCTCACTGTGAGAAAACTGTTGCCTGATTGTAACTTTGCTACTTTGTCCTTACTGTCCCATGCTGCATCCAGTTCTTTGCTCATGCAAAAAAACCTAGAAACTTGTTTGTAATGCCCTCCCCTACAGTAACCTTCTGATCCTCTGTCAAGGCTTGAGGTGCCCACTGCTCTGAGAAGCACATTAACTTTCTTAGTAAAGCTTTTGTTCATTTATGGCATTCCCCCACCACCACCAAGGGAAAAATAAATAAACAAATAGGATAAAAGATCACCTCCAAGGTGCGTACCTGGTAGGTTGGGTTTTACATGATGAGAATTGGATGTCACCAAGCATCTGCAGTTTTCCTCACTGAGAGGGTGCAGAGGCAGCCTCTGAAAGTGGGTTAAGTACAAAATCTGGCCCCTTCCTTCTTTCCACTTTCCCAGGACTCCTGTGATCCCTACATGCATCAAAGTTAGAGAAGCACTGAGCTAGACACTGAGGAACACCTGTAATGTCAAACTGGCAGCCTCCAGATTCTCTGAAGCAGAGCAGCTTCAGTGGAGCCTTCTGCTTGGGCTACTGTCTAGAGAAGCCACCAAAGCTCAGGAAACAAAGTATAGTTATTTTGGTTTAAAATCAGTGGTGTCCATTTGAAGGACAAATATGAACTTAAAATAAGAAGACAAATTCTCCCTGCTTAAAATGTGGGGAAGAATTTACCCTGCCCTCCTCTTTCTCAGTGCTTTTACCTGCACATACCTTCTCTTCCCTTCCGAAAGCCTGTGAATCCTTTTGAAAACCATATAGGCCTTTTGTAAGCTTTGTGACCCAGGAATGTCTTTCTCTAGGACCTGGCAGCCAATTTTTTGAAATGTAATCCTGAAGGAACAAATGCTTCTTTCCTATTTTTGTTGGAAGGTAAGAGCCTGATTTAGGCAGATCTTGTTCCATGTTATAAAACCACCTCATGTAATAAAAATAACAGTTTACTTTTCCTTTGGATTAAAACAGCTAACCGAGCTGGTGACCCCAGTTATCAGATGAAGTCAGGGTAAGCAAGGGGACAAATCCTCTTACTTGAGGACTATTTATTGTTTATCTTGAGAATATGTATTCAATGGGTTATATCTGGTTAGCTATGTAAAAGGGAATAATTCTTAACTGTTCCTGCAATCTCTTATGGACTATGTTGTGCATCACATTCTAGTTTAATATTTATTCAACAATAATTATTTTGTTTCTACCACCATTGTGGAGAGATTTTATGCATGAGAGAAATTTTTTTAAAATTATATTTCCTCAACACCAAACTGTTCTAGTCATAAATTATTAAGTACCTTATTTATTCTTCTGCATTGTTGTGGTTCCTTCCTTCCTTCCTTCCTTCCTTCCTTCCCTCCCTCTCCAGATAGCTTGCATCTTTACTTTTTGTCTTATTTTTTCTTTTTTCTAAATTGGCATCTAAATCCACTCCTTAGCCAATTTAGCCTGTAGAGAAGGCATAGAAGATTTTGTGAGCAGATATGAGTAACAAATGTTCTGGGGAAAGTGACAGCACAGACCTAAATAACTAAAACACTAGTTTAACTCCAATTTTATTTTTCTTTATAGTGAAAAAGTTTTAGGAATTGGCCCTCTGCTGTCCGCTCTCCTGTCCAATCTTGTGAGGTTGGAACAAAGGAAATTTCTGATTCACAAAGGTATATATTTATCTGAGAAGACTAGAAAATGCAAAAAAAAAAATATTTGTGGGGTTTTAATTTAGGGAAGCATTAGGTCAGCAACTGTAAGAAGTCATTAATTATATTATATGATAGTATATCATAGCACAATATAAACCAGCAACTATGTGTATAAATGCATATAGATTTATATCCATCTATCTATCAACTGTCAAGCTATATGTCAGGAGCCATTTTATTTGTCCTTTTTAGGATGGGAAAGCATTTATTTGAAATACTGTGACAAATTCCATGTGCCAGTAAACAAGGGAAATGCAAATTATTACCATTGTTCACTTCTAAGCATTGTTCTTTGGTTATAAAACCTACTCAAAGAGCATATTAGCAAAACAATGTATTTAAAAATACTTATTAAAAACACAAAATCTCTAAATTGATTTAAGGGTGAAACATTATGATTTTGTTTCTATTGCTACAATATAGGAATTGATGAGCTAATGCTGTTCCCTAAATCTTTGGTAGAGAGGAAGTTCCTGGGGAAAATACTAGAACTAACTAGTGTAACCTAAGTCTGCACAGCACTGATGCCCTCCAGCTTTTTAATAAGCAATAACAGCAGCATTTCTGACCGAGTACTAGACTTTGTCAGTATCAATACGTACTTAACCTTTTGAAGACACAATACATATCTCAAGTAAACAATGAAATATTTCCTCATTCTTGCAGAAGGCCAAGATTCTGAAATTGTTTGCACACACTGTGACTTAATTTCTGAACATTTTCACCCTTGTTATTTTGACCCTGTGCTTGCCAGAGAGCTATGAAGCACTTTCTGACTTAAAAAATATGTACAAGCAAAAGCCTCACATTTTGCATAACCGCAGCTACAGTTCCACATTGGAAAGCACTACTATCCTAGCCCTACTGAAAAATTCTATTTTCTTCCACAATTTCAAAGCTAGCTAGTGTTACTTTTCTTAATTAAGCTAGGCCGCTCTCACAATTCAAAAAGCTTCATTTTTTTTCCTGCTTAAATTAAACTCCCTGTGCAATGCAGTGACCAAAACAAATAATCTATGACCTACAAACAAGACACTTGCATTCCCTGAAGAATTACATTCTTGTTTCCTCTAGGTTATACATCTCTGAACCTCTCTTTGCTGTAACGACCTTCTGGTGCTCATTAGCATGCTGATTACCATTAACACAGCTATAATGTAGCAATTTTCTTGGTGTATGTCGACGAGAAATGCTCATCTGAATGCAGTCAGGGGACAAAATTAACTGCATAAATCTACAGCACAAACTGGATCTTGTCCAACTTTGCTCGAGTCGTCTTTTCTCTCCTGGTTGTGACATCATCATCTAGATTCCCACTGACGGCTTAATAAGTATCTCAGGGTTTCATATTTAATTTCCTTTCATCTCTGTATATTACATTTCAACTTAATTTCAAGAGTGCCTGACCACCTTATTACTTTGCCTCATAATATATATTTACCTTTAATCTTTTAGCAATGTCCCTTAATGGCTCCCTTATGAGATTTCTTCCTACCTACTCTACTTTTTGTGTCTTTTTTCCTCCCACATTTGTATCTTTAAAAAATATTGGCTAATAGAGTATGATTTAAGTTCATGCACTCACACACAGTGATACATCTATGAAAGCAAGTACAAGGCTGGCATATGAGGAAGTTATAAATATTATTCTTTTGCAAGACAGTATTCTATGAATAGCCATGAAAGGAGGGTAAGTCTTAGTGAAGACATGATGGATAGATGAGACCTGATCGTCTTCATACACTGGTTACAGTCAATTGGCGGCTTTCTGATCACAAAGGTCTTCAGTAAGCTGGGGACTGCTAACTCTCAACTTGCAGGCAGTGAAGCTGATGGGAAAGCACATGTGCCACTCTGAAATTTTTGTCCTAGCTTGTTTGCTGAGGGTGACTTTGTAAAGATTATAGGTAACAAAATGAACCAATAGCAACAAGAAGATTTTGAAATTTTTCCCTTAATGCTTATGAAACTGGAATTAAAAGAAATGCAACAGAATCACAAACACTATTAAAATAAAACAGGATTTGATGTGATTACAAAAGAAATAACAATGTGAACAATCATTCTAAAAAAGGGAAAAATATTGTGTGTGTATAATTAAGAATGGATTTAGGGGCTGGGGATTTAGCCCAGTGGTGCTGCCGCTTGCCTCGCAAGCGCAAGGTCCCAAGTTCGATCCCAGGTACCAAAAAAAAATTAAAAAAAGAATGAGTTTAAATTCAAATTTATATTCTTCAAAAATGCTGAGCTGTAGTCATTTTAATTTTTAATAATATAAAATAATTTCTATTTTGCTATTCCAGATTTAGATAGCTAAATGGAAAGCCCCATGTGGTGGGTGGCCCATGACAGTAATCCCAGCCCAGAGGGAAGCTGAGGCAGGAGGATCACAAGTTCAAGGCCTTCCTGGGCAAGTTAGTGAGACCCTGTTTCAAAATAAAAAATAAAGGAACTGTGTGTGTGAGATACAGCTCAGTGAGAAGGGCCTGGGTTTAATCCCAAGTACAGGAAGAAAAAGAAAAAAAGAAAAGCCAAGACAAGACTGAAGCCAGGCACAGCGGTGCATACCTACACTCCCAGCTACTCAGGAGGCTAAGGAGTAGGATTGCTTGAGCCCAGGAGTTCAAGCCCAGCTTGGGCAACATAGTGAAACATTATCTAAAACAAAACAAAACAAAACAAAACAAAACAAAACAAAACAAAACATATCACCTCCTGGTCACTTCCTAGCATTTTCCAGTATGGATGGACCTGAGAAAATGGTGGAACAAAGAAAAATAAATGCTACTAGAATGTTACTTCTCATAATGTACTCTGATTTATTCTACATTAGCAATAATACAAAAGTACTGTGAATACTCATAGAAGGGAGGGACTAATTTTGGTTCTTCTCTGTGGACTCAAAGTTGAGAAACATGACATAGATGATATGGAGCTGTGTGTTAAGAAAAAAGGAACTATTGGAGTTGAGTTTTGTAGACAGGGTAGAATTGTATAAGACAGAGAAAGAGGAGGCAGAACTCTTTCTTCATACTTTGCCACAACTATAGAAGTAGAATCCCTGGGTATAAAATCTTAAAAGAACCTCAAGGTTGGTTCTCTGCTACTGACCCCTTCAATTTATGGAAGAGAGAAGTGGGATAGATGATAGGTCATTGAGTTTGCAACAGTATCACCAATGCAAAGGATAAAGAACCTGTTAGTATTCCAAATCTTCATTATTATATATAAATTTAAAAATTATAACATAATGGAGCAAAGAAACTTTATCAGCCACAGAAAACACTTGAATTTAGTATATAGAAGCAGTAGTTTCAGAACTCACCTAAGACTCAAGTTCTGCTGTGAATAAGATTCTTTAAGTAAAATGTTTAATACTTATTGCTCTATGTTACTCTCCAAGTATGATTTCTGTAGTAAAAGTAGCTAAACTCAAAAGGTTACTTGAGCTTCCCAGACTTCCCACCCTATAATAAAAGAAAAATTTATCTGGTTGAACCAAACAGTTCCACCAATGCCCATGACATCCTGGACACTGTCCAGATCATACAGTAAACTCTTTACCATTTAGATAGTTACACAGATTTACTACATGACAATTAGAAATGGTTTGGCCCAAACAAAAACTTGTAAAGTACAATAGAAATTAATTTTTCTCACCATTCTGGAAGCTGGCAGTCTGAGATCAGGGTGCCAATACAGTCAGGTTCTGGAGAGGGCTCTCTTTCTGGCTGCTTTCTAGTTGCTGTGCCTCTTCTTAGAAGAACACTGATCCCATCATAAGGATCTCACCCATATAACCTCATTTAAATCCAATTACTGCCCCCAGGCCCCATTTCCAAGCACATCACCTTGAGAGTTAGGGTTCCAACATACGAATCTTGGGAGGGTGCAATTCAGTCCATAGCCACAGCGGTGCTACTTCAATAAAATTAAAAAACCTCTCTGAGACTCTACTTCCTGCAGTGTAAGATGAAAATAATACTCTATGCATTTGAGATTGTTTGACAATAACATAATAAGGTAGATAAGTAAAAGCACACATAAAGATGGTGCCTTGGCTCCCAGCACAGAGGAGGAGGCTTTGGGGTTGATGTGCCACTGCTCCCAGTGCAGAGGAGGAGGCTTTCAGGCCAACATACCACCATTCCCAGTGCAGAGGAGGTGAGCCATGCAGGAGCCAGCAGCACCAACCCCCCCTCCCCCGTGGAAATGAGAAGACATGTAAACAAGCCTCAAAACCAGGTTTCCAGATCACCTACAGTAACCCCAAAGGGAAAGAAGATGAGGCACTCTGATACTCAACCACCTGCACTCCCTGAACTGTCAGCAAAAGAGGATCTGGAAAAAAATGAAATCAGAAATAATTTCTTAGATAATAGCAGAGATTGTGCCCATATTGCAAGACATGATTAATAAATCTAGAGAGGAACTGTGGAACATGAGGGAATCCCAACATAGGAAACAAATGAAATCCATAAAACAGATGCAAACAGATTTCCAGGAGATTAAAAACTGCATTGAAAGTCTACACAGCAGAATGAGCCAATGTGAGGA
>NW_004624751.1:21419120-21517158 GCF_000247695.1 Heterocephalus glaber
ACCTCCCAAATTTAAACACCCAATCCGAAAATGGACATCTGAAGAGACATTTCTCAGACAAAGAAGTAGAAATAGCCAATAAACATATGAAAAATGTTCAACATCACTGGTCATTTGAGAGGTGCAAATGAAAACAGTGCTGAGATTCCTCCTCACTCCAGAAAGAAGGCTGCTATCATGAAATAAACCAATAACAAATGCTGGTGAGGGTGTGGGGAAAGAGGAACACTGCTCTACTGCTGGTGGGAGTGTAGACTGGTCCAAACACTGTGGAAATCAGTATGGAGATACCTCAAAGAACTAGGACTGGAAGTCCCATTTGTCCCAGCTGTTCCCCTGCTGGTTATCATCCCCAAATAATTAAACAAATCATACCACAGTGATATATGTGTACCCATGTTCATAACAGCAGTTTTTAATAGCTAAAACTTGGGAACAGCCCAATTCCCCATTAACTGGAGCCTGGATAACGAAAATGTGGGTTTTTTTTTTTAATAAAGTGAAGTACTATTCAGCCATAAAAATGCAAAATTACAGGCATTTATAGCTAAATGGACTCACGTTGAGGTGATACTCTTAAGTGAAATAAATAGGCACACATGTGTAAATACTGAATAGTTTCTCTAGTGTGAGAAACTGAAAGTGTAAATAAGGACTATAAGGTATAATAGTTAATATGAAATAGGAAGAAAAGGGGCAAAAGGGAAGGGAAAGTGGGGGTGGTAGGGAAAGGAAAGAAGGGAATGGAATTAATATGAGAAAATGAAAAAATGGAAACAAAGTCTTTGTAAATAGAGAGGGATAGAGGGGCTGAAAGGAGGGCAGGGGAAGGGAGAAAAATAAGAACCAAGAGAGATTATGTAAAGAGGCAAATTTCCATGGATGAATGTCATATTGTATACTTAATATGTACCAGTGGAATAATGCTGAATAGTTTTTCTATATTTTTTCAAGAATTTCACACCTCTTTTTGGAAAAAAAAGAATAGCCTATGATATGTATGTGAAGCTCATAGTTAGAATTACAAAAGATTTTGTAGATAAATGTTGATGCTTTTAATCTTTGGCTCTGCTTTAAAGTGGTTTGATAATAAAATTAAATTGAACTCTGAAAAAAAAAGAGCCTTTACGTCTGTTGCAAATTTTGCCTACAATGGAAGTATCTCATAATCATGGGCTATTGTGCATCCCCCACCCCCCCAAAAAAGATGGTGCCTGATGAATGGTAGAGACTGGATAAACACTAGTGTCCTCTCCCTCTTTTTCCTCTCCTTTCCCTGCTAAAGATGCAAGGACAATAAACTGGCAATCATCTAACATAGTGTATTATGATTCATTCTGTTTTAGCAATATGGCAAAAGTATTGTGGATGCTCACAGAAGGAGGAAATTAATTCTGATTCTGCCCACTAGGCTGTGTGAAGCTGCAGGGGAGTGTCTACAAAGGAGGAGATATTTGAATTGGGTTTTGAAGATGGGGCAGAGTTACCCTAGGCTGAGAAGATGGGAAGACCTTACAGGCTGAGCAAAGACATGTATGCGTGATCAGGCAGAGTTTGTTTGGGGATCTGCTGGCATGACTATAAGTACTTTTGCTAAGGATTTCAACATACTCTAAGGCACCTTTGCTTTTTCCTCTCTAAAGTTCCTACACCATATGGATGAGCTATAGCTTACTATCTACACGTAAGGGAAACATATGCCATCTATTACTAAGGACAACTTGGGAAGGCTGCAGCATGCTGGCTTTTGGAGTTTCAGGACTAAATCTCTTCACCGGCATGTCCAAATGTGAGCAGGCACTTGTGGCAAGTTTCAGCCTCTCACATAGCCTGTCGGATCTCTAAGCAGCTGCTCTTTAATGTCCTTGAAAAGATGTCTGCTAAGAAAAATTCTTTGCACATTGTTTTGAATGGTAGCTGGTCCCTATCTAGATGAGAAAAAGTTTTATTCCACAAGTGGAGGCTAAACTAGTCACTTACATTCATAATTTGGCTACCTTAAGTTGTAACCTTTCTTCTTGAAATAAAACAAAATATCAAATCCTCTTTTTTTCTTAGAATAAAACAAAATGTCAAACCCCCTTTCATTCTTATTACAATGATAGCCCAAAGTGACATTAAGAACTACAAAATGCAGATAAACAAAGGAGAAAAAAAATTTTTATTACCCAAGAGAGTTAATGTTTAAATTCTAGGGGATTATACACTCATTCATTTTTATTTTATAAGCATAATATTTTACTTTTCTACACAAATAATCATTGGACTTTATCGGAAATAAAGTATTTCCCAAATATAATTTTTTTTTTGGTACTGGGGATCGAATGCAGGTCCTTGCGCTTGCGCAGCAGGCGGTGAAACCACTGAGCTAAATCCCCGGCCCTCCCAAATACAGTCTTAATGACAATTTATTATGTTAGTGTAAGACTGTACAATAATCAATTCCATTTTTTGTTCATTTTAGCTTTCTTAAAACAATTCTATGACACCCTCTCATAAGTTGTGAGTTTTGCACAAGTTAATTAAGGCAAAGATTTAGACATACAATATTTTAGTTTACAGAAATATACATTTTAAAGATAGTTGATAAATGTTACAAGTTACTGACTCCAAAGTACATACCAACATAAAATTTTACGGAACATTTTTTTGGGCAAAATCTGTTTCTAAATTTTTCCAACACTGGACACTAGTAGTTTTCCTTAAAATTGCTGGTTTGAGATATTCTTTGAAAAATAAGCTTCACTAGGGAAAGACTACTTGAGCTTTAGACATTGGAGAACTGGAGAGAATAGAAAGTCCAAGCATGTAGCTTGTCTAGGTTATGTTTTTGCCTGGGGTTAGCCCTGAGTAGCAAGACGTGTATGCTACATTTTATTGGAGAAGTCATGGCATTTTGGAAATCTAAAATAGAACAAACAAGAAAACAAAAACATTTCCCCATTTCTCTATTTTTCTACAATTAGACTATTTTTTTTCTTATTGGAGTTGCCTTCATTATTGCAAGAATTACAAAATACATTGCAGAAGTCAGTCTTTGGCCTCTCTGCCAGGGGTATCCATACCCTCCCCCAAGATTTCTGTGTTAGTGGGACCAATGATATCTATTCTGCAGGCAGGATTACATGACAGATTTTTGAGATGTTGATTTTTTATTTATTTGATGACAGAAAATAATTGGAAGTTTTAGGAGATAAATTATTGAGGTGATAATGGAAATAAAGTCAACAAAGAGGAATTTTAAAAATAATGGTAGGTAACATCACTTCATTCACTCATGATTTACTAAATCATAAATGTGGACAGTGTGAGGAGCCAACGTACAATGTGGGAAAAAATCTTCACCTGCTGTTCCTCAGACAAAGACCTACTATCTCGAATCTATAAAGAACTTAAAAAAACCAAACCTCCCAAGTTTAAAGACCCAATCCAAAAATGGGCATCTGAAATGAACAGACATTTCTCAGACAAAGAAGTAGAGATAGTAAATAAACACATAAAAAAATGTCCAACATCACTGGTCATTCGAGAGATGCAGACGAAAACAGCGCTGAGATTCCACCTCACTCCAGAAACAATGGCTGCTATCATGAAATCAACCAATAACAAATGCTGGCGGGGCTGTGGGGAAAGAGGAAACCTGCTCCACTATTGGTGGGTGTGCAGACTGGTGCAACCACTGTGGAAATCAGTATGGAGATACCTCAAAGAACTAGGACTGGAAGTCCCATTTGACCCAGATATTTCCCTGCTGGGTATCTTTCCCAAAGAATTAAAAGAATCATACTACAGTGATATATGTGCACCCATGTTCATAGCAGCACAATTTGTAATAGCTAAAACTTGAAAACAGCCCAAATGCCCATCAACTAGAGACTGGATAAAGAAAATGTGGGTTTTTTTTTTTTTTAGAAAATGGAGTACTACTCAGCCATAAAAAATGAGAAATTAGAGACATTTATAGCTAAATGGATGCACATTGAGGTGATACTACTAAGTGAAATATATAGAAAAAACGTGAAATACCAAATAGTTTCTCTAGTGTGAGAAACTGAAAGTGTAAATAAGGACTAAAAGGTATAATAGATAATGTGAAATAGGAAGAAAAGGGGCAAAGGGGAAGGGGAAGTTGGAGGGGTAGGGGGTAGAAAAGAAGGGAATGGAAGTAATATGAGAAAATGAAAAAATGGAAACAAAGTCTTTGCAAATAGGGAGGGATGGAGGGGTTGAAGGCAGGGCAGGGGAAGGGGGAAAGAATAAGAACCGAGAGAGACTATGTAAAGGTGCAAATTTCCAATGATGAATGTCATTATACTGTATACCTAAAATGTACCAATAAAATAAAATTTAAAAAAAGAAAAAGAAAAAGAAAGAGGACTTCCAGAGCTGCTTCAGAAAGTGGCAAGAACAATGGGATAAGTTTTGAACTGAGAGGGTATTTTGAGGGGGTTCAATGGCAGTGTGTCTTAAAAAAATCATAAATCTGGAGCTTAATATAAAGAAAAAACTTGTACCTTGAGGTTGACATAAGTTATGAATAGTGTAATGTAATCAAGAGGATGTTTATGGCCTGGTGTAGAGTGAGGAAGGAGACTAGTTACGGAATAGGTAAGATCATGAGACAGAAATCTGATCATGCATGATGGTAGTTTTATAACTTTAACATGTGGCTTAATCCCATACCTCACTACCTAATCTTAAAAATAAAGACAATCAAAATCCCCTCAAAGTGTATAGGGGATTAAATAACGTATCTGTTTAGTGCTTAGAAAACATCTGGCTTATAGTAAGTGGTCACAAAGAATAGATGTTTGTAGTTGTAGCTGAGATCCCAACTACGTAACTACACTAAACATTACACTGTAGCCTTATTGTGGTTAAACTTAATTGTGTCAATTTGATTGGCTTGGGAGCTGCCAAGGGAATTAATAAAGTACATTTCTGGGTATGTCTAGGTGGGTCACAGAAACATGACTTTTAGTACTATAGCTGGTCCCTGGCCCTTCTTCTTTAGCATTGTTTCTCTCCTCCACTTCCCCGTTACCATGGACTGAACATCTTTGCTAAACCACACTGTTTCTCCATGTTTCTCCTTTGGAGTCATCTGACCATGGACTGAATCCTGAAACCATGAGCCAAATTAAACCTGTCCTTTAGGTCCTAGGTGTCAGGTATTGTGTCCTAGGGACAGAAAAGCTGATTAATATATGCCTGATGTGTCAACAGTAAGTGAGACAAAGTAGCTACATTCTAATAACTGTTTCTTCATAATTTTATGTTCACTAATTATAAAAAGATGCAAACAAAACTGTTAAGTTCTCAAGTAGAGGGAAAGATATAATGTCAATCATAGTCCTTCCTTTATTGAGTTTGCTTGAGCCCATTTCAGCCAGAAAATAGGTGTTGGCAGAGGCAAAAATTAAAGACTGTTTACCATTTAAGGAAAAATGGGATTTCCTATTGGCTTCTCAGACTAAGATGAAAGATGGCTGATTTCTTTTTTTTAGGGAACATATTAGGTTTCATCAATTATACAATAAATTTTCAGTCTTATCCATTGATATCTTAGGGAGTGAGTATTCTGGACAAATGGCAAATCAGATCCTAGAAAGTGAATCCAGATACAAAAAGCATTTAACCAGAGGCTGGAAACAATTGATGCATGAATCAATAATACCTATCTCTAGCTTAATGAGTCAAGGTTGTTGAAGATGGTATGATGAGTGACTAGATTCCAAAGTTACCCTTCTATCCTTTCCAATGTCTAGCAGGGCTCACATATATAGTGCTCCAGAGCTACTCATTTCTAATTAATTCAAGAGCATTACATCTCATTTTGTTACCATATCTTTAATATAATACTCTATAATGCTTCAGAATAAAGAGAGTGTAATATTTTTTGTGTACCAACCAGTTTAATATGTAGTTCCAGAAGCAGTGTATTGTTTTCATCAAGAAACCATTCCCCAAAGATAGGACATTAACATTTTAATAGATAGTCCACATTCCAGGGATAGCTACCTCAATGTGTATAGTAAACTATGCTGAATTCAACTAACACATGAGATAATGTTAATTCACATAATGAAAGTAAAGAATGGGTTGTTATTGGTGAAATTAGCAGCTTGTTATTTAATATGTTTAATGTCAGAGATGGGCTCTTAGTGTTAAGTTAATGCATACAAAACATGTGAACTGGCCAACATATTTTTTGAACATTGCTTATTTATTTATTTATTTAGTATTCCACTGTCCCCCCCCCTTTTTTTTTCATGAACAAGGATTAAGAATCCTGTATTGTCTGTAGATATTACTTCTAGGCACAGGTTTTGCAGTCTTAAATGGCCCTGTGCTAAAGGTTTAAGAGGACTAGTATTTGCCTGGAATGACTTGCTAAGATGATAGGAATTTGCTTCTAGAATGTGGTCCATCTCAGAATTGCCTAGAAGGACACTGAGTTTACAGGATAGACTAGGAAGTGTTTTGAGCCTAACTTAATAATAAATACTTATTTAATAAATGATAGGATGTGTGGAAAAATTGGTAGAGTGGTGTTTATTGGCAAAGTTGTGTTGTGTAGGAGTAGCAATGGAATTCTCTCACATCAAGTTTTTCTGAGACTGTCATGCCTACCAAAAATAAACTATGAATTCTGTGTGATCAAATTTGCTTAAATAGAATTCACAACATGCTTACCTACTCTGTAAAGTGCCCTTTTCAGTACTTTGTTTTGTTCATTCTACTTGCTCAGAAATGTTCAGAGTAGAACATGTAGATCATCTTTCTATCTCTGATTAACACTGCTATTATATTTAAGTTTTTGAAACTTTAATATTGTGTTCTTTCTTTCCTCTGGGTGCACTAGATCCAGTGACATTTGATTATGATGAATGTGGAATATGCAGCCTTTGATTTTCCCCAAAGGAAATGTTGGTAAAAGGATAGAAATGGCTTCCCTTGAATGTGCAGATGCAGTCGTGCAGGAATAAAAACCTGTCACAGGGTCCAGCAAGGGAAAAGGCCAATGGAAGGGCAAAGGAAGGGTCATAGTGCTGGTCATGGGAGAGACTTGGGAAGGGCTAACACGAAATCTCCTTTTTAAATAGTAATTGTTTTTATGGTGACTATTTACTGAGTGTTTAATATGTGTGTGGCACTGTGATAAAAGTCTCAGTAAAGATTGTGATTTAGCTACTTAAAAATCTCTGCAAGGTAGTTATTATTGTTCTCATTTTACAGAAGAGAAACTGTAACTCAAAGATGTTAAGAAATTTGCTCCTAAGTGGTGGAGGCAGAAATCAAATCCAGGTCTGCCTGTTCCTAAAACTTGTAGTTCTACTATCCAGATATCCAGCTGGATCCCTTCAAGCTCTCTAGATTTGCTTTTCTTTTCTTAAAAAAAAAACTGCTTAAGAATAGAGGTTTGTATTTACTTCTGAGACAATGCTACATAATTTCACATGCACTTTTACTCAATTTTATATTCTTGCAGTAATTTGTTTACTGAATCCGATCTTCTGCTGACACTTTGGAAGAGTACAATTTAGGAAAAGAAAAGAGCTACTTTTCCCATTTTTTCTGTGTCCTTTGTCATAATATCCTAGCACAATTTTGAGTATTTTGGAGGACTCTTTATAGAAATATGGAGGTAGATCCTACCATCTCAGAGGCTGATGAAAGTATTTGCCTTTTTTCCTTTTTTGAAGACAGGAAATCCATGCTTGTGATACACATGTTAGAAAACAAAGCAAAAACAAAAAAAAATGATATTAATACTGCCATTCAGAGAATACATCTCCTAAATTTTTGAAATATGAATCTTTTAGATTAGTTTCCCCCCATCCATCCGCAGTAGAAAAATAGAATCACATTATGAGTAGCATTTTTACCACTTGTCAATACATTTTTCTGTGTCACTAAATATAAATATGAAATATACACTCTTAATTGAAGAATTAAAATTGTTTTCAATATTACTTTCCTTTCTCACCCCTGTCCCTATGAACAGCTCAAATTCTTACTGTAACTGTGTTGTGGGAATAAGTATGACATGGTTAACCAAGAGAAAATAAGAGTTGTTTACCAAATGTATCTGTACTATTCTCCCAGCATTCCTTTGACAGGAAATGTATTATTTTCAACAAAAATAATGTATTGACACAACCCAAAAATCAACTTCTGTTTGATGGTCGCAGACAGCATAACAAAAGCCATTTGATGCTGTGTTGTGTAAATTTTGTTACATTTTGTTCTGGGAATGGGGTCAATATGGTCATAGATCGAAGCATGGGCACTTTGGCAGCAGTGAAATCAATGTTGTTTTGCATTTCCTTTATTGATAAGCTTTAGAGGGCCACACTTAAACCCAACTCTCCATTCACATTTTGGTAAACACATCTTTAAGAAGTGAATGTTAACCATTTGACATTAGATAGAAGTAGCCAGTAAAGCATCCCTCTTTCAAAGTGAAATAATGATAAACTATCAACAAAATTTTCCTTATTTTATCATTTATGTCTGTGTGGTATTCTACCCCCTTTCCTCTATTTGTGTACCTAATAGCTATGATTGTTAGTATTTAGTGATCACTATGCAATTATACCTATATCATCTATACATTACAGGTGCTTTAAATCATAGTTCTTTACTGGTGATAGCGAGATAAGGTAGATAATTCTACAAATTAAAAACAGACATAAATAAACCAGATCAAACAAGAATACCAAGAAGAATTTAAGCTTTTTATTCCCCGTCTTGAGAGGAATGCAAGGCACTAGGTCGATCTTGGCTTTGCTGCTGTTTAGTCTCTCTGGCCCTCCTCAGCTGTATGAACCAAAAGCCACTAGAGGGAAGTAGGAAGTTGAAACACATTTATATGTCAAAGAGTGGAAAGGTGAGTCTCAGTATTTCCCAAGTGGCTGTGTTTTGATTTCATGTCAATTTGCTTATTTTCTGTCTTACCTGGAGCTTCAGAGGCTAAAACTTAAAATGCAGATCCTGACTGAAATACTGTCCAGAGGCAGTGGTTTCAGTATTTAGGCCCCAGTATTCAAAGAACCTGCAGCAAAGAGCATTTTCTTTATTTATCTCCTTGCTTTTAATCCCCAGTCTATCTTAGACTGCTATTTCCATAAAATACAGAACCACATTTTTGGTTGTCATGGCAATACCAAATCGCTATGAAAAGTTTTAAACATTCAGTTTGCATACCAGTTACAGATAGTTTGAGTAGTTCCAGTTTAGTGAACTATGCATTTAATTTGGCAGTTTAGAGAGTTCAGATGAACCAGTGATATCATTTAACTTTTCTAGGATTTCGGTGTGTTTGTTTTAGGTTTTAAGTGTTTAGGGTTGTTTTAGGATTATATGAGTTGTAAGATGATAACTTTGATTTAAAATGTCCCAAGCATTGCATAATCAGATGAGATAATTTGTTATTTATTACCTGCTCATTTGGTAACAGGGGGCAACTTTAATGCATCACTTTCAGCCTTTTCTGTAGACATTCACTTCTCAAAGGAGCCTCTGGGAGAAATCATAATTAACATGTAACATGAAACTAAGAACATACACATTAATGCACAAGGAACACAGTCACTGTAAATATGTATAAACCTTGGTGACAATTGGTGAGAATTCCAAATGATTCTAAAAAATACAAGATTTACTAGGTCTTTTAATCATTATAGGCGTTTCAAAGGAAAGTAAATTTTCCCACATAGAAAGTGGCTTGAAGGATCCTGATTGTGCTGACCTTAGATGTACATGTATCTATGGTTTTTTTCTTACTTTGGAGACAAGGGCTTTTGGAAGGAGAAGATATATCTTTGATGAAATAAGTTTATTATAATTAACCATAGGAGAAATCTTTTTTTATTAATTGGGGGAAAATTCCAATACATTTGACTTTTTGAACCTATCTCTATGATTGTATTATAAATCCATGAAATGTTTATATACATATTGTTCCCACGGTGTTAGTTTTCTGTGGGTCACCACATTTTCTCTTCCCTATTTTTATTCTACAACCAAGCCGGAAGTTTGCCTAAGCTGAGTCAGAAGAAAAAAGGTGACGAGATCCTATCCAAAGGCACCAGCAGCCAAACAGATGTGGTAAGAGTGATGGTTCTGATGTCGTAAGGCACCTGGCTATTGCCTCCCATTCAGGAAAATGGCACCCAGAGAGATGCTTTGGAAATGAGTCAAATGATCCATGATGGGAGAAGCTGATTTATTTGTCTAAATACAGGCAAGAATCATTGCAACTACTCTCACTCATCAAGGTTTATGCAAGGCCATTATAATATTTCCACATTATCTCTCCCTTTATTAATTCATCCAAGCAGTCTATTTGCTTTTTTGGCCCAACGGAGCCCGTTGAGTAGACATCTTAATTGAGCTGTTCATAATGGTGCCTAGATCTTTTTCCTGAGAGGTGCCAGCTAACTCAGAGCCCATCAGACCCATTAGTGTGGAAACTTTAAATGGTCTTTTTCAATATGCATTACTTTGCAATGAACTACTTGGGAGTGCATTGGCCATGCTGAACCTAATCAATTTCTCTTGTCTTCTTTGGGAATAGTATAGAATCACCCAGTGTTTCAGCTAGCCTTGAAAGTAATGCTGTGATCTTCTGGTTAAAGTAGTTGGTCAAATTTCAATTCTTTTTAAATTTTCTTCAGGAGCTACATATTCAGAGTTTGGCTGTCAAAATCTTATGGCTTTTATTTCCAACCAAAGTTATTTGATATATTTTTCCTTTTTTATTTCAGAAAGCTCTTTCTGAAAAAATTCTGTGAGCATTAACAATCACCAAAGAATGGGGAAATCATTTTATTTTTTTTGATTAAATTCTTTTATTGGTACATTGTAGGTATACAACACAATTACATTTCTCATTGGGAATTGTACCTTTACATAATGCATCTTGGTTCTTATTTTTCCCCAGAATGGGGAAATCTTAATGAACATGCCTCATAAGGAACTCTCACATAAAGGAAAAGGCAATGGATTCTATAATGTAAACCACATCTAATCATTCTGCATATATTTGAATCTAGTAAAGCACTGCTTTCTTATATTTTATAATTTGAATGTTTTGAAATGAGTTGAAGTTTTGGGGTTTTCTTTATTTTTTTTTCTTTTACTTTAAATTCTCCATCAATTTTGAGAATTTAAAGGGGAAAATAATATCTAGGGTCCACCCTGCCAAGAGTTGTTTTTTGTTTAAGTTTTTGTTTTAAGTCATCTAATATATTATAAAAGGACAGTTATAATCTATGATATAGTCATTTTTTAATTTCATCTTTAGTTTTACAAATAAAATTTATTTATTTATTTATTTATTGGTACCAGGGATCAAACTTGGGACCCTGCACTTTTGAGGCAGGTGGTGGCACCACTGAGCTAACTTCCCGGCCCAACAAATAAAATATAAATAAAAGAAAATATTTCACCTCTTGACTAGAATACTTAGATAGTTATAAAGCTAGCCTACTAATTAAATCATTACTGTTTCAATATTAAATTGAGAACATTTCAAACTACATAGAAAATAGTTCGGGATATTTCACAATCATGATGTGATTATTATAGAGGTGAAATCTTACTACTTGTGGTGAAATGCAATTTGGCTATAGTTCTTTTGAATAGCATTCCACCACCCATCATCTCTAGGTCACAATACTAGGTGGGTTCTTGATATTCACCTTATTTTCCTATAACTGTATATAATGAAGTAAGTAAACATTGGTCATATGACATCTCTGTTTAGGCTAAATCTAATTGGCTTAGATTTAAATATAATAAGAAGCAGCAGTAGTAATGATAATATGCATTCCTGTCTACAATGACATGAAAAACCAAATATATTTGTATTTTGAGAGTAAATCATTTTCCAGGTGATAAGTAAAGTCAGATAGGAATCATTTGATCACCTCCAAGCTCTTAAATAGAATTTCAAACTGAAGTTTGAAAAGAAAATCATTAATAGTCCATGTTTCCATGACAAATAATGCTAGAAATATATATCTTCAAATTAAGACATCCCTCTTAGTCACTGGGAAATTATTGGTCACCAAAGATGATGACCAAGTGAGAAGCTGTTTATTGACAAACATAGAATCTAAACATGATGCTCAATTGGCTGTTTACTAAGTGGTTCCAGTTTTACAATTTTACATCTTATGAATGTCACAATTTTTAAAGTAACTTTGGCAATTTGCCTGGTCACATCTTTCTAGTTTTATCAATTATCTAGATCCCTGGATTCTCTCTAACTTCCTGGTGAATGACTGCACCACTGGCAACTAGTAAATTAGTGTCATTGCAAAGGAACTAGCAATAAGGTACATATAAAATGATATTTTAAAGATTTGATTATTTAAATAGAAATCTATGCCATCATATATATATTTAGGCATTGATGACTCTCAAAATTATATACAAAAAGGAGACAAAATATTTTCTGTAATGACATTTTGGTCCACTTTTCCTCAACTCAGAATTATGCAATTAAAAATAAAATAGGACCTAAGAATCTGTCATTTCAGTAATGAACACAAATGTAGGTTTAACACTTCATCTCCGATGAACCAGAAATATAGACCCATGTCATTTTTCATATTCTGAGCAGTTAAGCCACTCGAAGGCAAACATTATTTTAATGTATTTTATAATAATTTAATATATTTTAACATATTTTGTAACTGCTGCATAAATGTGGGTTATTCATAAACTTTTATTGGAAAAATGTATTGACATACACAACACCTATTGCCCTAACATCAGATGTCTGAGTAGGGTTATTCACAGACATAGTCATCTCATTACTTCCTTCTTTAGACCAAGGATTTTAATATTGCATTTGGAGTATTTCAGTAGTGCCCAGAGTGTAGTGTCATTCAACTAGCTCAGCACAAATGTTTGTGGAATAAACTACAGCAATATATATTTCAAATACAGAGTAGAAGAAAGTAGATAACATAAACTAATAGAAGTTGTGGAAGGGAAAAATGGGAAGTAAGGAAAGAAAATCTGATGTAGTGCTAGAATTTTTTTTTAAAAAAACAAACTCAAGAATTAAAGGAATGTCATGAAGAAAAAAAATCAAGTTGGAGAAGCATGTTCTAATATTTATATTTTGGATTTGGTCATTAGGAAACAAGGAAAAACTGATCCAATAAATGTAATGGAGATAATATTTCAATGTCATTCTATATGTGTATGTGGGTTGTACATATGCATAATGTCTTAGTTACTTTTCTTGTTGCCGAGACAAAACATCTGAAACTCAAAGTTAAAGGGGGAAAGATTTATTTAGCTTACAGTCTGTAGAGGTTTAAGTCCATAATCAGCTGGCTCCAAGGCAAGGTGGCTTGGAAGAGGGGCATCACAGGAGAAATAGTTCATGGCAAACAGAAGACACCAAAAGCAACAAGGGACCTTAACAGCATTTTTCTCCCCCTTTTATCTTATCCAGACTACTCAGGGCAGGTAGCACTCACACCCTTAATTCGAGTGCCCTTGAGCCTAGCATTGCACCACAAATCAACTTCAGCACCACACACTCTAGATCCAGCCACCTCTGAAAAAGCCTCCACCTTGACTGCATAAGGCTTTAGGGGGCCATCTAAACACAAGCCATAAATGTATGAGTTTGTCTGAATATTTTCAATACACTTGTTTGAGGTATTGACTTCAACAAGTTTTGAAAATATGTGCCTCTTTGTAACCTCCACACGACCCATATGTGGAATATTTCCTTTGAATTTAAGACCTTTTCCCTTACTGCGAGCAGCAAATGGAATTATTTCAAGAAAAGAAGTGACAAACATAACTCTTTAGAGTTCCTACATTTTAGCAGAGGCTTTCAGTTTCAGAAGGGAGCTTAGGCTGCAAAATTTGAGCACCAGAGTATGAAAGTTAAAATTACGGTTAGCCAAACAATAAGCTTGGAAGAACTCTCAACGAGTTTTCTGTAGGAGCTTTTTCATCATTTAGTCTTGCTAAAACAATCCCTTGGACTGTGGAGATGAAAGTGAGTTAGAAAAGACAGGCAATTTGCTCCAGTGTTGTGGCACAGTAGGGTGATATAAATAGTGATGCATTTTTTAGTATAGAAAGTCAGTTTCTCAAATACCAACAATGCAGGAGTGGTATAGGAAGGCATCCAAAAACTTTTCATCTTTCAAAAAAAGGAAAGGAATGTTGGAGAGAGAAGCTGTAGCCCTGGTGTGGAGGAAGCTAAATGTATCAAATATAGCTATAGGCTGGTGGGAATTCAGGCATCAGCAGAAAGAAACCAAACCAAGGATGATATCAGCCAAAAGCCAAGAGGCTCTCTTGCCTTCTTTCCTACGAGTCAAGCTATAAAATTTAACCAGAATTGATAAACCCTGGGGAGAATGGAAAAAGGGAAACCCTTAAATGTCAGAAAACACCAATTTGACAAAAGTTAAATCTTTTGCTACTAGATAGCTTGGATCTCAACATAGAGAGGAGGTTAAATGATAAAAAAAGGTTTTTTTCATACCTAAATTCTGAGAAATTTACATCCACTACATAAGCAGAATAAGTAAAGCTAAAATCATGTTACAAACCAAAAGTAATAAATGCACATTGCTCAACCATATTGAATAGCATGGCACTTGAGAATTGACAGTCACTGTTATGTACTTAATCTTATTTGGTCTACCAGTAGCTTGCAGGGTAAGCAAGTCCAAGACATTCCTTTACATGAAAATATAGAGAGCTATGAAATACCATCCCTAAATATTCATTGATTCAGCTTATCCAAGAAGTTGGTGCAATGCTATTACCTGTCACAAACTTGATGTCCCAATTTCTATGAGTACCTTTCTAAGATACTATAAGGAGTATGGAAAAGGGTCATAAGAGCATTAATTAGGGGTAGGAATATTAGATGACAAAAGTGTGACTATACCAATAAGCAAAAGTGGGAGTAGAGGGAAAAATGGATAGAAGAGTAAGCTCTTGAAAGTTTATGTTAGCATTACAAAAAGGAATGGGAGCTTTCAGGCAGTATTATGATTTAAACGTGAAATGTCTGTCAAAAGTCTCACATTCAAAGGTATCGCATGGTTGGAATGAGTAGGTTACTGAGGGTATGATTTAGAAGGGTATTTTCCTACCCCTAGTTCCTCCTGTCTGTCTCTGCTTCCTGACTGCCATAATGTGAGCAGCTTTCCTCCTCCAGAGCCCTTCTACCATGCCATTTCTGCCTTAGAGTCAGCCAACCATGGAGTAAACCCAATGAAACTGTGAGCCAAAATAATTCTCTCATCCTTTAAATTGCAAGTATTGGATATTTTGTTCCCGTGATGGGAAAGTGACTGATACAGGCAGTAATATCCTCATGGTAATTTAGATGGCATGAGGAGGGAATAAAAGATTCACAGGTGGAATATCCTCAGTTATTTAAGGAGGTATCAACAGCCCTACTTAGTGGTGAGGTAAGAAAAGGCTTGGAGAAATGAAACTGATTTCATATCAGATCTAGTTGGCATACAAGATTCAAAGAGGTATGGCATTCTTGATGTTGGTCTGTGGTTGAATGAATCCAAATGTATGGATCAGGACAGGGAATTTATCATCCAAGGAGAAGTGACATCAAAGCCTTCAAGGTGCCAATGAGTTCATTTGCAGTTAGGACCCTTTCATCAGCTGGGATGTAGAGATTCATCTAAAGCTTGGAGATTACAACATCAAGTGGAGCCTTGCAAGAAAATCAAAGCAGTAATCCAGACTGTAGTCTAAGTTAAAGGCAAGGCAAGCAGGATAATAAAGGAGGAGGAGTCTATGGCAGTAGGACCCATAGACTGAGACTACCACTGGCCTTCTAACAGGCTAGGATGACTATGGAAATAAAGGGACATTATTTTACCAATAGAGATCAATGCTAATGGCTCTGGTGTCTAGAGAAGAAAGACTAAACATCAAGGAACCTATATGTTATGGCTTGTGTCTAGGTATCCCTCCCTCCAAAGCCTCATGTGGTCATAGGTGGGGCTTTTCAGAGGTGCCTGGATCTAGGGTGAGTGATGCTGGGATTAAGGATGTGATGCTGGGATTAAGGGTGCCTGACCGTGGGTGTAAGTGTTACCAGCCTAAGGGCGGGTAGCCTGGACTGAATATAAAGGGACAGAAAGAAGGTAGGCTGGCTGCTGCTGCTTCACTATTTTGTTGCTTGCTACCTTGCTGCCTTCTGCCTCCCATGAACTGTTTCTCCTCTGCAACATTCCTCTGTCATGCCGCTCCGGCTTGGAGCCAGCCAACTATGAACTGAAACTTCTACAATCTGTGGGCTACAATGAAGATTTCCTCCTTTAATTTTGGGTGTTGGGTATTTTGTCTTAGCAAGGCAAAAATGAACAAAAACACCAAAGAAGGAAGAATTTGAGTTGGACTAGAAAGCTTAGTCTAATAGCATATACCTGTCATCCATTTGGCACACTGCTGAGATGGGAAATAGGGAGATATATAATAATGTTTTGACCAGTAAGCCACTCATTAAAAAAATGAAAATAATTTTAATCAGGCAGAAAGCTATTTTGATAATTTAATAGGGTTTAAAGACAAAGAAAAATTGTTCTAGATATAAAACAGGAAATATACTATTTTCCAGGCTAGACATGAGTGACACCAACAGTGAAATCATTTCTGATTAGTTCTTATAAAGAATTGGCCAGGCTAGTCTTACAATTTTAATTTTTTCTTTAAGTTCTGCAAGTAAATTTTGATAGAGCCCTAAGAGAGGAGTTTGTGAAAACTATCCTTCCTTCTTTCCGTCTTCCTTCCTTCCTTCCTTCCCTCCCTCTCTCTTTCCTTCCTTCCCTCCTTCCTTCCTTCGCTCCTGCCTTCCTCCCTTCCTCTCTCCACCTTCTCTCTGCTTTCATTCTCTCTCAGGGCAAAAAAGAGAAGATAAATCTTGGAAGTAGCAGTAAGCTCTTGTACACCTGAAACACCTATAGCATGTAGTAGCATCATTATAAGGCTTTAGGAGAACCCAATATACTAGATATTGGTCTTTGATTTTACTTATTCTATTTGAGAATTTTTAGGAGCATTTTGAAGCAGATTTTCTTGATAAGCACCTCATTTCTTCCCAGCAATAATGATAATGAAAGGATTGCCACCTATAGGATGTGTACTTATCCTAGATATTCTCTGAGGTACTCTACAAGGATTATTTTATTCTATCTTCACAGCAAACTTGTCCAGTAGGCATTGTTATTATCTCCATTTTCCTGGAGTCTAGAGAAACATGCATCCACAGAACTTTAGATCTGTAAAGCAAACATGTAAATAAGCATGTAGCCTCAGGCCACACCAGTGTCTCACACAAATGAAGCTGAGATCTGGAACACTGAAGTCAGTTGCCCTAGGGTATGCTTTTATTATAGTACAGACCTGGGATAAATATAAGCTATTTACATCAATTTATCTTTCAAGTATACCATGTCTTGTCTAAATTATGATTAAGAAAGAAAAGTAGCACCCCTTATAAATATAACTATAAAAAAGAAATATAACTATATAAAATGAATGAGATCTGATACAATCACCATGATTATGTAAGTGAAATTCTAGGGAAACTAACACACACACATGCTCACTCACACACATACACACATATTTTATACACATATTGCCTTTAACAAAACACCAGCAAAGGACATAAAAGAGTGGATAGAGATTCTAAACCCTTGAAAGCTCACCAGACTTCCTGATAACCAAGTTTGTGCCAGTGGTTTGGAGCCACTTTGATCTCAGCTCCTGTAAGAGATCCGAAGAAGGCAACTATTAAAATTTCATAGGTCATAATTAATGATCCTGCTCATAAAATTGCTTCTAATATCTCTGGCTCTGGATAGACAGTTTTTCTGCAGGGAGAATTTTCTTTGCAGCAATGCATGGAAGATCATAAATTGGCCTGGTTCATTAATTTAGTGGGTCTTAGAAAGCTAAAACCTCCTTCTTTCTAAATTGATGATTTCAAAATAAGTTTACTGCTAACAAAAATGGAAAGCTCATTATATACCTGCTTTCTATATCTACAGCCATAGCCTGAGGTTGGAAAATTTTAAGGAAACTTTTGATTTCCAATTTTTTATTGCTGTTTTCCCACTTTCATCCCCTATGTCTGCAGGTAAAGCTTTCACAGCCATGTGGTTGGTACACACTGAGGAAGAGATAGATCTGCTTGCTTTGTGACCTCTGATGCATTCAACATAGTCGGAGAACAAGGTGTACTTTCATATTTGTTGGACATTGAGACTCTTCCTGTCCTCTATTTTGTCTGTTTCCTCTACTATTTCTTCTTTCCTTTTCCCTACATCCACAAGTAAACCTGAATCTCCCTCAAATAACTTTATAGTTATAAAATTGAAAAAGAATGAATACATTTGAGCCAAGGAAAACATTTCATTGCCACAGTGACTTCTTATGATTGCCCAGAGTATTCTGTTTTCTCTTCCACTGTCAGAGGCAGTCACCTCTGTGGACAATGCCTTGGCTGGAGTGTGTTTCACACATGCATATCCACTTCAATATTTGTTCTTAGAATGTAAAATTATAAGGGTAAATCTACTTGAGATAAAAAAATGACATTTTAAACAATAGACAAATTGACCCATTTGGCATTTTGGATCATCTGCACTGATTTCTCTTCAATTTATAGATTGCTGACTAAAACTGACATTTTGTCTGAAATAGTTTTGTATCTTTGATAGATTTTTTGATGGCAATACAGCAGAAGTCATTAATTGGCAGGAAATAGAGCTGTTAAATCTGCTTTAAATAATACACCCAAGTGACACACCATACCAAAAAATGTTGACTTGATTTCCTAGACCTTCAGGAAATAGGCTAAGTAGGAGGGAAGGGACGGTGTTAAGTGCAGAATAGAAGATGTAATTTACACTTGGTTATTAACTTAACCAATGTTGTCAATAGCTATATTTTCCCCTTAGGGCTACCTGAAAATAGTAAAATTATCTCTCATCCAATCAACTGGCAACTATCATTCATGGTGTGAATAATACCGTAATTAAAAACTTGATAGAACAACCCATCTCATGTAGACTTGAAAATCACCACTTGGAAATTACATATCTGAAACTAGAATCAGGTATGACACATTGACCTAAAGTGGGGAAGGGTCAATAGTCCATTAGCGGTTCCCCAGAGAACTTGTGATATAAGTGACCCTACCTTTCTGCTGCCATTCTTAACCAACTGCATGAAAGCTGTTTGGGGAAGAGACAAACTAATCACTTGCATATACTAAATTTGCTGCAGGCCATTGTGTGATAAATTGTCCAATTTCACTAAGCAAGGTAGCTTTGGAAAAGAAAAAATTCAGTCTCACAAAATATAAAGTCATTGTGTGGTCAGATCTTCAGCGGTAATGCAGGACTAAAATTATCTACATCTTCTTGCAACCCTCCAATGATGCTAGGTATGTGGTACATGAGGAGGTATGATTGTTTAGAAAACAGTCACCAGATGTCTCTCCCTAGCCAGAATGACTGGATTGCATTTTAATAATTTTATTCTTTGAAGAACTCAAAGCAAGGTGGATGAAACTTAAGATAGATATCAATTTGGAATATAGTATATAACTAGTCAACCTGAAAAAACTCTGAAATATCTTCCATTGGCTTTAAAATATGAATATTGATTTGAGTTGCAGCAATTTCAATATTTGAAGTGATGAGATAATAAATTTTAATGGAGGTTTAGGATTAAATATCTGGGGAAAATTCTAATGTTATTTTACGTGATATAAGCAGTGAAGCAGAAAATAGAGTAGAGTTTAACTTTTGTTGCTCATCTTGTCCCAACATTTCTGAACAATTGCATTATGAGTACCAACTTTTCAGCTGACCAATTATGAACAGATGGTGAGTAGGATGCTAACATGAGGTTAGCAAATGGGATGCTTATGTTTTGTCTTCCCTCTTGTTTGCTCCCTTATTCCATCTCAAACTTAAGTTCTTTTTATTTCTGGAGTAATTCAGACAGGCTTTGCCAAAAGTGTATCTCAAAAAGTCAGTTATGTAGCATGCAAATAAGTGCTACTCCAAAAATTTAATGTTGAGTTGTTTAGGAAACTCTGGGTTAAATACAATGAAATGTGTACTTTTCTATAAGATTTTTCAAAGCTTCAGTGTACCAGTTTGCACTGTAGCTAACCAAGAAGGACAGATATTATGCATCATTTGTCAAAATTATTTATTCAAATATTTCTTTTAATCCAGGAGGATTTTATGAGAGTGATGTTCTCTGGAGCATATTTGGGCAAACATTTAAATTTGCTCAATTTCAAATAGTTGCATCTGTAATGTCCACCCTATGATCCTACTGAGAGAATATAAATATAATTAGAATGGCAGTGACATACAAAAGTAAAACTTTGATGTGAACTGCCATCATGAAATAGTTTTGTAAAAGTTTTGGACAAGGGTAGAGAATTTCGCATAACTGACTCTTATCTGTCCTCACCTCCCATATACTGCCTGACAAGTTTTCAGGGGTAACAAGAAATTAAGAGATGCTATCCACTGTAAAAGTTGGTGGGAAGGAGGGCATGACAGATGAGACTTTTCATCCTTCTAAGACAAAACAACTCCTGGGCTTGGAGGGAAGACTCACCAAGAAGACATGTGGCCACAGGGACATCCGTTCAGTTTAGAGCACTTTACCCTGCAGGACAGCATTTGTAGCCCTAGAAAGTCCTTTTCTCTCTGGAACTTGCTTGAAAAGACTTCCTTTTCCTTTGGGACCAGATACATCTGTGACCAGTTAGAATTCTCATTAATATGGTTTACCTGGATAGAGAAAATATGCACATAAACTAGTTTTTTGTTATTTTTGGGCAAACATGAGTAATTTGCAAAGCCACATAACTAAGATGTTCAATAAAGCAATTAAAGCTATTTGGTGACTTATTTAAATATTTATTATTTTATTTATTTATCAAACTTCTTTTAACAAGAGGCTAGTCCTTGGCTTCTTTCTTTCTACATTTTCTATCCTTCAAATTTCTCTGCTTCTGGACCCTGATGTACAAATGAATTTGGAACTAAGTTACTTAAAAGCTTTACATTAACAAGAACACAGAAAAATGTTCAACCAAAAGAAGAGAAAAATGAAAAAATTAATGAGGTATATTCTACTTCTCCAGAGAATTAAGGCTTTCTATTGAAACACTCAGGTACTCTTGCAGAGAAACTTTTCAGTCGTCATGTTTCTAAAAATGAAGCTGATACACATTAGTAACCAAGTTCCAACTCTAGATAAAACAATATCTTGCGATTCACAAATCAAGAAAAATTCCATTTTAAAGCATGATTATGCAATGTGCAAACAGTATTTCTAAGCTACAGGTACTTACTTTTAAATATAAATATCTATATTTTTAAATTGCATGACTGAATCAAATTTTTATATTTTGTTGATCTAATTGGATATAAATACGTTTTCTCCAAAACTGTTTTTGTGTCCCGCTTAATATAGCAATGAATTGTGATGAGTCTTGTGAGAGTGATATGTGTTATGTTCCCTGTCTCACAGGCTAAGCAATAGAATTTTTAGATCTTTTTGTCTCAAATTCAGGATTCTATCTGTCAATATATACTGCTACTTTAAAGCATCTAATGTTCTTTAAATACAGAAGCATTTTGTGTATTCATTATTTTTCACCAAATGCAAGAGTTGCCACAGAAATGCCTAGCTTTTACATTTCCATGGCAGAATTAAATAAGCTTAAGACTAAGCAGAAAATAAGAATAGTGAGGCTGGAAGAAGACAAGTTAGTATAGTTTCGCTTGTTTCTGCTGACAGGGTGACTTGTAGCCTTCTCTTTAGGTAAGAATATTCTCACAAAGCTGGATGCTGTGAAGTTGGATCTCCAGCCTCAATAGCTAAACTGGTGTGGGGTTGAGCACATCTCAACCAAGAGGAAATAACAATTCTCTCTGAACACCCGGGGGATGATTACTGTCATGGCAAATACCTGCTAAGCCAAGGCCTCTTTGTCGTTTCAAGCACAGGGAAATGGGGCCAAGTCACAAGGGCGCTTGCTCAATGTGGCAGAATCAACATGAGCCTTCAATTCCTGAAATGTAGACATCTGGAATGTTAATATGGAAGAGAACTTCTTTAAGAAGTGCAGATTTTCACATTGAACTTTTTTTTTTCTTTTTTTAGACAAGGTCTTATTATGTAGCTTAGGCTAGCCTCAAACTCACTTATGTAGCTTCTGCCTCAGCCTCCTGAGTACTGGGATTGCAGTTGTGTGTCATCACTCCCGGGTTGACATCCAACTCATTCTGATAAAATTATCTTAGATTTCCAGAAGCTACATAATAAATCCCAGATGGCCTGTATTGAGATTGAGTTGTTAATTTTAAAAGAAGACACTACTCAAGAACAAAATCTTCTGAATGAAAGTACCTTCTAGGTAAGTGTAGACTACTCATTAACAGTTAATAAGTTGGTAATTTTGTACAATTTCTATTCAATGCCATCTTGTTAATGTTCTAAGTGTCCAGCGCTTCCTGAGACAAAACAAGCAAGATTTTATAGATCTAATATTCAAGTAGCTGGACTGTCTTAGCACCTAGATATTATTATTTATTAATAAACTTTTTTCCTACCATTCTGTGAAGAAGCCTCAGGAGTCATGATCCTTTTTTGCAGAAGAGGAAGGTGAGGACTGATAAGCTTAAGATGATTTGTCCTCAGAATCAAAACCACGTCCTTGACTGGGCTAGCATAAACCACAAGTCCTTAGTCACATGAAGTATTTATACTTTTTAAAGATTTTAAATAAAATTTTTTTTGCTTCTCTCCACAATATTCATTAGTTCTAATCATATTATGGTCCCAATGTAGCTATTTTAAAGTGAAATTAAAAGGCAGCCCAGCTTTGGAGGGTAAGAGTTATTGAAAGAGGTGTCTGGAGAGCCATTTAAAATTTTCAAGTAAAAAAGGAGAGAGAGAGAGCGTGTGTGAGAGAGCTATTCTTTTCCTTTTAAAAATTAAGAAATCAAATATAGAAAGAGCCTAATTTACATTAATGATCTGCAATCTATGAAACAATTTTTAACCATTTTAAAATGAAAGGCTGGTGATTATGTGGCGAGTAGATGGCAATAATAACCATAAATCTTTGAAAGCTGTGGAAGTGTTAGGTTATAGTATATAAAAATGAGTTTGCCTTGGTTCCTGGCCTGAGAGCCTTTATGAGGAAAGCCGGAGCCATCATCCTGAGCCGTGGGATTTTCTGTTTCTTCTTGTCCTTACACAGGAAGAGCCAGTGTTTTCCTTTCTGAATTCCTAACTATCCTGTGAACATTGTATCACTTACAGTTAGGTCCCCAGCTGAGCACTGCTGGGTCTAAGCCTCACTCCCAGGGAAGTATGGCCAAGGGCAGTTTAAGAGGTGGGGACAGCGCTGAATGTGCATACTAACACTTCTGTAGAGCCACCGCTCTCCTGAGTGGACTCCAAAGGACGGATTGAATTTCCCCTTGGTGTTGCTGGGGATCAGTGCTCTCTTCTCATTCGTATCACAGGAGCATAGTATGTATCCAATGCTGAAATTCTATTCTTTCTCCTACTAGGCCCAGTGACACTGAGAGAAATAAATCTTTTGCATCATAGGGGAGATAAGGGCGAAGAATGGAGAGGGCAGGCATAGAAGATGGAGATGGAGAGGGAGATATTTCTAAACCCAGCAGTGAGTGAAATGAAATCCAGTTTACATGCAGAGGAGAGGAGTGACCATCAAATGGTTTGCTAAGAGGCAGAGGCAGTCATGAGTTGTGTGCAAATTGCCCAGATAAACAAATTAAATTAGAGACTCCATAGAGCCTACTTTCCCTGTTTCCCATTTCTAGGTTCCTGTCCTCACTGGGAAAGAGCACATCACGGAAATCTATATATACAGCAACCAGAAACAAACTGATTCTAAACATGCTCCGTGATACTTTTCAGTATGTCATGAACAAGCTTTTAGGAATTCCGCTCTATCACTTAGAATAGAAAAGCACACTGATTGTGCTACAATAAGCTGTGCCCTGTAATAATTTTAATATCTTCTATAATCTCAAATATCTTAAGATAGTTAATAGTAATTATGTGTAGAACTCTAAGGGAGGTCTGTTGCATAGATTTGGTTTTATCTGACAGGTCAATACTATGGACCGAAGTTTAAATTTCAGCCTAAATTTTAAAAATAAAAGTGGACATAAAAAAGAAAGTGCTGTGGCGAATTAGCTCAGGCAATGCCAATATGTGTTATACATATTAGAAAAGGGGGGCATGGTATGTACTCAGAGAGTTTTAGAGGAAATTAGAATACTACAAATGATTCCTTTTCTTGAACCCTGAAAAATTCCACTTTGATTTAGTACCAGTGGAATTGTTAATAAAAACTTCTTTGCACATCATGTATAAACAGCACATCCCAGGCAGTATCAACTTTATGCTCCAATAAACAAGACAATAATGACAAATTATCAAAGCAGGCCTCAGATGTGACCCTCAATTGGGAGAGCAGCAATTTAATGAAGACAAAAGCTAGGTGAAAGCTGCTAATATCATTTACTGATAAACAGATTTTCTCAAGAGGCTCCTAGCTGAATCCCCTAAGGACCCATAAACCTGCATAATTCCATTTAAAATATTGTGCAATTCACTAAATTAGTCTTTGAACATCCTTACTATCCAATTACGAAGCCCCAGCATGGACAGAATAATGAAATTTTTCAAACTGTGGAATGCATGTGGTCTTAACAAACTTATGACAAACACCAAAATTAGCTTTCAATTTTGAGGCCAATGTAGCTCCCTTTAATACCTCAAGTCAGAATGGCAACAATAAAACACTATTGCAGGGCTAAGCAGAACAGAAAAAAAAATAAATCCTGACTTGCTCAGAATTCTGAACACGTGTACCTTCAGGAAAAAAAAATCATAAGAAGTTGAATGATGTTTTGCATTTGCAAGCTATTTGGTCGCTTAAAATCTAGTAAAAGCTTTACTGAATAAAGGGTAAAAATACCTCCTGGATAGTTCTATCTTCCAGGCAGGCAGAAAAAGGCGAGAGTTTGAGGAAGTGAAATTTATTTCTGTTCAAGCATTGCAAGCTGCATTATTAAAGTCATTTGTCATGGTTTGAATATTTCTGCCTGATTCACCATTAAATTGGCCTTCTAATTACCAACTTTGTCATGAAAAGTGGTCTGGCTGTTTCATTCACCAGAAAACTTCAATTCTTTAATCATCTCTCATTTCATGAAAAAAAAAAAAGGAAAGGAAAAAAGAAAAAGGTTAAAAAATAAAGCAGAGAACAAACTATATATTTTTATCCTAAAATCTAAAAAGAAATGATGTCAACAAAATTATGCTTAACTTACAGCTACACATTACCATTTCATTTTTGTATAGGAACTTGCTAATGTAAACCTGTTATCTGGTTGCATAACTCTGTCTAGCAGTTGACTGTATGACCTCTCGTGACGGCTGCAGAACCAACAGGTATGACCTATAATCATAATGTGTCATTTGAGATATATCTTCTTCATACATTTTCTAGTTTCTTGGCTTCTTGATGGCTATATTTTACCAACAGAAAAAGCTCTGAAATCCATGGCTTCTCCCAGGGACTTTGTGAAATTTTTGAGTTGTTTATTAATAAAGTCAGTCAGCTTTCTGTCCCTGAGACAGAATACCTGAGATAATCAACTTCAAGGAGGAAAGATTTTATTTTGGCGTGTGGTTTCAGAGGTTTTAGTCCATGGTTGTTTGGCTTTGTCACTTTGGGCCCGCAACAAGGCAAAACATCATGGCAAGGAAGGCACGGTAGAAGAAAGCGGCTCACTTCATGGCACCTGGGGGAGGAGGGAGAGAGAGAGAGAAATCCCAATATCCTCTCAAGGCTGGGAATTTAGCTCAGTGATTCCACTGCCTGCCACACAAGTGGAAGGACCTGAGTTTGATCCCTGGTACCAAAAAAAAAAAAAACTAAACCAATATCCTCTCAAGGACACTCCCCTAAGGACCTAATTTCCATTCACTAGGTCCCACCTTTCATAAATTCCTACTGGCACCACAGGCTGTGACCAAGCCTTTAGTATATGGGCCTTTGGGAGACATTTAATATCTAGATCATAACACTTGTAGCCCATGCTTTGAGTTAGATTGACATAAAAAAGTGTGATTGACAATCACATTGTTACAATGGCTGTACCATATTCATTTCTGTTGGCTGTAATAATATTACAACATGTACTCATATTTTAAACTATACAGTAGAGCTTCCTCCACTGTTTGAGGAAAAGAAGATTAACCTACCAACATTGTAAAGAGAATCTCACCATTATACTCCATACTTGAGGAAATTCCATATAACAAAACAGACTACCAAAAATAATTACAGTTGAGAAAACTGAAGCAGAGGGGATTTTGTACATTTCTGAATCACACAGTTAGTAAGAGGTAGAATCATAATTTTCATCACTGTCACCATATTTTCTAGAGCTCATGAATGTGACCATTTCTCCGTGTACTTAGAAAATTCATAGCATAGCACTTGGGATGGACATACACATTACATGTTTGAACTAGTTATGTCTATGTTTAGGCTGTCATTAAAAATGTTTCCATTTTAGGCATGTTCATATTTAGACTCAAAATCAAGAAATTACTGTCTTTTGCAAAGGCAACTGACACTGAACCCAAAGGACTTAAAAATTACATGATTTGGATCGATATATTAGCATTTCATGGCCATCCTTATTGATGTCTTCTATGATGAAAGTAATCTTTGGATAAGCATTTTCTCCTGACCTACATGAATAAGAAAAATGAGGAAAATAACATGAAGTTTGAGTGTTGAGAACATATTTTTATGTGTTCTTATTTTGTTTAATTACTGACTTTACTTAGAGGGAAAATTCATTTTGTTAATGAAAAGTTTCTTTGTAGCATAATTATCTCTATTCAGGATATCTGTAATTTTCTGATCTGTTTTTAGAATGTATATAATTTGATTCACTGGTTTTGCTGTGTTTTTTCACATAGAACCAAAAATGAGGAAACTTGGTTAAGAGTCTCGAATATCATAAAATATGGAAATAGATATCTATCTTTTGAAAATAACTATACGCTTTTGAACAAAAGAGATTCTACTAAAAGTTGTGTTAAAAACAACAAAGCTAAACCAAGTTTATTCCAAATAAGCCAGGACATCTTTTCACCCTAATATTAAAGTGTTTATATTTTGGATTTGTCTTCTTGATTTATCCCTGACTTGCAATTATAACTTGAAGTGGTAACTATAAAAAGGGTGATGGTAGTTAAGATTTTTGGAGTCCTGGTATGTTTAAATATATTTTTATTCTATTCTAAGACCAAATTGACAATGATAATAATATAAAATTAAGGAATGTACAATAATTTTACCTTAGAATTTTGAAAGAAGTTTTCACACTTCTAATTTCCAGTGTTGATTTTGAGAAATCCAATGCCATTGTGACCTTGTGTACTTGATATGTGATGTTTTGTCTTTTCCTCTTTTTCTTAATCTCTCTTTTCCTTCCCTTCCCTTCCCTTTCCTTTCTTTTCCTCTTTTCTTTCTTTCAGGATGTAGTTAAGATTTTGTGTTTATCCTCAGTGTTCCAGTGCCTTCATTTGTTTTTTTTGTTTGTTTTTTCTTTTATTGGGCTGGGTACTAAAATATTCTTTTAATGTGGAGACATATGTCCTTTGGTGATGAATGCTCTTCTTGTGTTATTTCTGTTTCCTTTACTCTGTTCCCCCCTGTTCTTTCTAGACCTTTTAGTAATAAAATATTGTATCTTCTCTAATTAAATTTTGTAGTCACTCATTTCATTTCCTTGCCTTTTTTATATAGATTTGGGAAAATGTGCTTTCTTATATCAGGCTTTTTGTTGAATTGTGCTATCCTATTCTTGATTTAAAATATCTATTTCTTGTTCTTTGATGTTCCTTTTCACAACATCGTGTTCTTGTTTTTTGGACACAGGTCAGTTCAGTTCCTCCAGAGAGAAGTCTTTCAGTTTCTTGCTTGCAGGTTGATGGGAACATTCTACCAGTGAGCCTGCTTTCACTGTTTTCTGTGTCATACTCTGACAACTTTTGTTCATGCTGCATCTGAATCTGGAAACTTTCTGTTGAGTTTCAGAAAATGAAACTCCAATTTCCTTGAGAGAATCAATAGCTACAGAGACTTCTATCTAGCTCATCCATGTTTCCTTGGCTTTGGACCCATCCGATGCCTGATGTTTCCCAGTACAGAACCTCTCAGGGGTTTATGGCACAATCTAGCTCATCTGCAATGTGGCCCCACTTCTGCAGGATTTATGTCCCAATTCCTTCCACTCTGGTAAACCTGTGACTACCCTTAGCTAACTCCACTACTATTCTTCTATATGAATATGATCAAAACTCTCCTCACATTGTTACCACTTCAATCTCAGTGGAACACATACTCTAACAATCAGCTGTTACCTTGGTACTAAATTCAGTGAATAAACAGCATAATGGGATGGAGATCTGCTCATGCTCACATGTCAGTGATTGTTTCAGAGATGACTGAAAATCCAGAGTTCAGGCAAAAATCCAGGTCTGAGATCTCATGCTAAAGAATACTTCCAACTTCACAAGATCCCTGTTAAAATATCAAAGCAAGCAGCCTCTAGAAAATACAAGGTTGCTGATCTTGAATTAGAAAAGGAACTGGAATAGAGGTTGTGAGTGTGCAGGGAAAACACATTTATAAAAAAGTAAAACATAGACCTGCAATGTTAGTAGTTGACATTAAAAAAATTTAAATGATGAGCTTATGATTTTAATATCACTGCTTTATCCAATCCTCTGAATCTTTCTATCATACCTAAAGAATTGCTCATTTGTCTTTCAGGAATACATTAGAGCAGGAGAGTTTTCCCATAGGCAAAAGCATTATACATATTTGCAAATGTCTTACATAATGATGTGAATACTATGCATAGAGATGTTTTCATGAAAGATAGAAACAATGCAGCAATTTGCATTCTGTTTCATTAGCTCTCATGGACCCAAATAAAGGTAGTTTTCTTTGTTGTCTATGCTTTTTCAAATGTTAAAAAGACTAGTATTTAGAATTCATGATACCAGCTGTAAATAGGAAACCTAGTTATTATCTAATGGAAAATATTTGTTTTAATACAGATATTTCAACTCATACTCATATTTCTGGTCACTATTTCTAATAACTTTATTTAAAGTCAATTTATTCAGGAAATAATTCCAGTTGTTTTTTTAACCTTCAAAAGTGTTTGCAATGTATCATACTGAGTAAAATAAAACTGTAAATCCCAGCTGCAGGTACAAATAAATAATCTTTTTATTACACTGGTTATGGTTAACTCAGGTTTAAAATTATATTTTTTGCAGGAGAAACTGAAATACATGATTTAGATTAGGGCCTTTTTGTCAATATAAAAAAATTAACAAAAGTCCCAAATATTCAGTGCTTTCTTTGTATCTACAGGAGAATTCCCCTTTCATTATATTCCAGCTACTGGGCAGCTTATTATGGCCATTGTTTAATTTGTGCTCTGTTTTTACAAATGACACTTGTACAGGTCTCTTGGGGCAGTTGATAGAAGCCAGGCCTGTGTCAATTCTTTTGTGAACCTTTATAATTAGCCACTTAACAAATTGAGGGAAATGAACCTTTGGCTGCAAAGTATATCCTGAAGTTAAGTCAACCATATGACAGGTAAAACCGATACATAAAAATCTCCTTAACTCAATTGTTGAGTTGCCTCAAGGGTTGAGACGCATTCTACCAGTAATAGCCTAGAAGAGAAGGCTTAGAAGAAATGTTTTTGATAGTTCACTCTCCAAATGCCTATTAGTTTTCTCAAGAAACATCACACATTAGGAAAATGCACAGATCCCAAAGAATTCCAGCTACTTTTTAAACATTTTGCTTTTCAGGAAAAAAATGTCAGAAGTCTGATTTTGAAAGAAACAAGATCTCCGGGCCTGAAATTTATGGATTAAATGTAAATAAATAAATGTGTGGAGCTTACGTCTTCTGGGCTGCGGTATATAAATGCAGAAGATGACATCATGTAGATTAAGATATTAATGAATTTGTTTTCAGAATCTATAACCTGGGACACTAAGAGAAGGGTGCTATCATTATGAACTCTTCCTTTTTCATTACTAATTAGACTTCTAAATGTGAGCATAAATGTACCTCAGAGAGTATTATTAAAAAGCTGCATATGCATAAGAGATCATTTCAAATTCATTTTCCAACAAAACTTCAACTTTGATATTTTCTCATGTTCCTACTTATACTAAATTAGCATAATCTTTTGTATTTAATTTCTATATTCCATAGTGATCATTCTATCATTTACTTTTGGGGGTTCTGTGATATCTTAATCCCAGTTTAATAGCCAATAGTCAAATATTATCAACTTGATGTATCCTATTTCTCATTAGTGATTCTTTTTCAAACTATACATGTATTGTCTCTAATGTGTACAATGAAATTTATCCAGCCTAGTGACATAGCCAAGTCAAAAAAATGTATATGGTACCTTTAATACAGAAGTGGGGAGACAAATGAAGTTTACATTCAACGAGGGTTTAGAATATTATAATATTAAAAGATAAAAAATTTTAAGATGCTGTAACATCAAGATACCACAATCTTTTATATCTTGAGAGTAATAAAATGGAGCACAGGAATGTCTCTGTAGTGGTCAACGTGTTAAAAAAAAGCTTTACTTCACTTCACATAAGCTAAAAATGTTAGCGTAAACCAATATTTTATTATCATTATCATAAAGGCTCATAGCAATGTCATTTGTTTTATAGAATTTTTAAAAATTGTTTTAGTCTGAAGTGGTTTTTGATATTACTTAATAAGTCTGCATCTATTCTAGGTCTGTTCTTCCATGCCTACCTTTTTGTTCAATTCTATAGTGAGATTCCTTATAATGCAACTGAACATGAGCCATGTACTGTTCTAGGGTTTATTACATATAGTTATCCATAAAATCATTTCAACCATCTTGAAGGTATTAGAAAGGCAGATACTCTTCTCATCCCCACTTTATACATGAGAAACTTAAACCAGGTTGAATAAAGTCACATGAGCAGGAGGTACTGAGCTAGGATGAAAAACTTGACATCTTGGCTACAGAATCTGTGCTCTTGACCACCAGACTATGGTGACTCATTTCCCTGACTTATCAATTGTCAATTTCCAAATTGGCTGAAGTCAGCTAGTATTTATGTGACCATGTATTTTACTGTGAAAGTAGGAGACTTGCAAGAAGAAAATTAGATTTTAGTAGTAGTTATACACCTGAACAATTGGGAAAAACTAGGATTGACTCAGGAAAAACTAGGACTGACTCAGGAAAATCTGGGCATGGTCACCCCAGTACATTATCTCAAAGTCCAGAAGCTTAACTTCCCTGTGGATCACATGAGAGAAGACTTGGTAATCCTTGCCAATTCTCCCAATGCTATTGCAAAATGACAGCAAATAATATCACCACTGATTTTCTACTTCATACATCAGAACCTTGTTTTTAAATCAGTTTGAGAGTCCTAAATAAGCCTAAATTTTAGAAATTATCAACATAGCTATCATTAAAAGCAGTTTTAGCTTCCTAAATTACCAATGGGAAGCCATCTAATAATTTTTGCAACATAACAGTCTCAGTAGGGGTCAGTACCTTGGTCAGCTTGTCCTCGGCTGCTCCTTATTACACCACCACCATCCACCACTTGCTGGTCATGGCTTCCAAAAATTGTCTTAATCCATTAAAGTCATCATAGTCATAAGGTAACAAGGAATACTCAGCAGCATTCCCCTCAACTCGCTGGAGCTCCTTATGGGTTAGTACATGCATGACTTATAGTAGGTGCTTAATCTGGATTGCTGATTGAATATATGAATGAACAAACGAATGCTGGGAAAGGCTATTACCACTCTAACATTTTTTTACTAGTGGTTATTCTCTTAACTGCTAATGGGATTATTGGTAGTGTTTTCATAGCCCTTCATGTTGTAGGGAATAGGTCATAAAATATTCTAGCTGAAAGTCAAGTTGCCTTATAAAAAATAGAAAATCTACAATCTTTATGCCTACATGGCCTATTACAAAAGATTAAGTATTGTGGTATTGCTGCTAAGATACCAATAATGCGATGATAATATTCCTTACGGCAAAATGTTGCTCCAACTTTGTTGGCTTGAATAAGGAAAGTGCAATTCCAAAAACATGAGCTCACTGGAGCTGTTTTCACCTCTAAACTTTTGTTTGTTTCTACCTGCTTAGAATATTTTGGCCCTACTCTGCCATTTAAGACCTGATCTTCCTTGGCAAGCTGCCCTCACACTCGCTATTGTAGGTCAAGCTTGTCTTGAATATACAACCCTATGGCCTCAGCCTCCAGAGTATTAGGATTATAGACCATGCCTGGCTCAAGTTCAGATTCTTTTGTGGTGGCTTTCTCCACCACAACCCTTGGTGAACCCTTGTTCACCTGGGCTCTGTCACATACTCTGTTCCACAGTAAATGACACAATGTGTGCTGCTTGAATTGGTAGGCATATATATATTTACAGAGTGAGTTATGTAAGAATGAGTTTGCAGAGCAGATTGTGTGGCTATTTTTACTCTTGTTTACTAATAGATGGTGTTTTATTAATTAAGTTTTGTTTCACTATAACATACCATCAGGTAGTGATGCTGGAGGATTTAGTATACCTATCTCTTTTATCATATCATATCCATATCTGTATCTAGAAGCTATGTGCATCTACCCAAAATAACCTAGTAATTGTGAATGTCCTACTAAGCCTTGATCAGTAACAAGAATATTAATAAAAGATTTGGGGACATCAATGTTATAATTTTCTTAATAATGTTATGTGATTTCTTGGTTTATAATGGGTAACAACATATGTATAAATAATATATTTATGGCATTTGTTATATAATTAAATGCAATTGTGCATAGCAGTTCAAGGCAGCCTGTGTTCTATTAATCAGAATGATATGGGCAATAGGTGATATAGGAGTTCAGGTGATTCACTGTGAATTTTAAAGTTCTTCCTAAGCATTAAAGCAACTCCCAAGGATATAGGAATCTTTTTCCAAACACCCACTTAATGTGAGAATAAGTACTGTCATGCTGATTATAGTGTGTTAAATGTAGTCCTAGTGTTCTAAAAGAGTTAAAGCATCCCTATGTGAGTCCAATAGGTACAGAGTCCAGTGAAAATGATCTGTTAGGTTTTTGCTTGGCTCTCTAGCTTTGCTAAGTAAGAAGGAATAGAAAGTTAAACAGAGGCACAAGGATGCTTATTACTGTCATATAGGAAACACAGTGTTCTCTTTTTTAGCATGTTACATGATGAATTTATATCTCCCCGTGAGGTACTCAGAAGACACTGGCAGGAAGGTGGAGCTCTATGTTTCATTTTCTTGGTCCTTTTGCGCTAGTTGTCTCTAAGCGGCAATAGTCAAACTCAGAACAGAGTGATGAGAGTGGATGTGATTACAGGCCTTTTGCACATCTCCACCATGTTTTGCACACAAAAAGGCGATCAGTAGATATCTTCAGGTGCTGCTAGTGAAGAATTCATATTCAGAAGAAAAGTGATTGCTAAGGCATAAGTGAAAAGCATTCTCTTTTCTCAAAGAACTTGCTTTTCTGAATGCAGTTGCATGGAGCAGTGAGAAGTCTTTCAGCCTGGGCATGAAAGATGGTTTCTTTTATGTTGTTAAATAAAGAATATAAGTGTGTGGGTGTTTTGCGCAATCAAATTAACACAAGTGAATAATATATCCAAAGTACAGCGTGTTCATGGGAAAAACAGGATGCAGGTATATGTCACATTTTTTCCAACACAACTGATGTCCTTATAGCACTTTTATAAATTCTTTTGTCAATTTTACCTATCATTGTTCCCCATGACAAGTGGAGATTTTTAAGCATATTGTTCTTAACTACATGGTCATGATGAATAGAAACGAATTAGACATATTACTCTATGTAGCAGGCAGTATTGACCTATTCTAAAATGCATTATTGGACCAATTTTAAAACAGAAGAATCAAAGTAATTGATTGGTGGCTGTGGGAATATTCTTCCATCAATATTTAAGTGTATTTTGAACACTCTCATATGCAGTTAAGCAAACCTAATTGAAGTTGCATAAGCTTGATTTTTTTTAATGCAATAAAAAAGTAAAGTACATTTTGAATGGCAAATTTTAAAGTGATGCGATATGATCGAAATACATGGTGAATGTTTAAAAATATTTATTACAGTAAAAGGAACACTGCCATTAATCCCCTTCAGAATACTCACCATAGCTTTGAACACACCCATCCTATCACTCTTGGCATTTCTGAAGTGATACTAAAAATTCTCTTTTGTCAGTGTCTTCACAAGCTGCGGTGAAACGTACAGTGAATGGTGCTGCCGAGTGGCACTTGACAAGGCACGATTGTAAAAACATTACTGTGTGCCCTAACCCATCTTATTTATGGGACCCGGCACCATATGACTTCTGGTTCTTTCTCAAAGTAAAAATGGCCATTAAAGGAAAGGGCTTCTAATCAGTACAGGACATCAAGGCAGCCCTAACAGTGTAACTAAAGGCACTCATGGAAGAGGACTTCCAGAACTGCTAAAACTGGTCTTACATATTGGTTATTGTTCTTCTAAACTCATGTTGGCAAATTTTCTGGAATACATTTTTTTGAAGGTGGCCAAGAAATTATTTTACAAATTATTTTATGAGCTAAAAATACTCTATACAAATGGAAACAAGAACTCTTAATTTTTATTTGAATAAAATATTTTAAGAATTCAAAAGAAGAATGTAGGAATGTAAATTTTAAGAGTGTAAAAAATTGGGCCATAATTTTGGCAACTTTTATAAGAATAATTACTTTAAATCTGTGTATTATATAAAATGGGCAATAAGTTTATTATTTCTACTGCTTTTTCAGCGTCTTACTTCTGACACATCATGGTGCATATATCTTGATTTCCTTCTGATTTTCAAGTTATTTTGTCTAAAGTGTCACAAAGAGCAAGTAAATTATTTCTTCTCATTTGGTTGATTGTTTCCAATCAAGACATATTTACTTGCATGTTTCCAGTCTTTTATGCACTTGCATAAAAATGGTCATGAGGCAGATTGAGAAATGAAGTGAAGCTTCACATGAATTGCATGGAAAAATGCTCCTCCAATGAGAACTCACTGATTACTGTCATGGTTGTCTTGCTTCTCAATTGCCCCTGTATTGTGTTCATGACTGGGAGGTACTCATCATCCGAAAGCAGATTTGGGGGCCCACTGAGCACACAGCGATACAATTGACACATTCGTCTGTCTGCTGATCTCTTAAAGCCCAGCGCACGCTGATGGAAGTCGTCCAAACTATTGTTCTCCACCCTTCACTTAACAAGCATAAGAATAAATGAACATTTAAAGTAGCAGCAAATATATTAACTGGAAACAAATAGGTTTCATTTGTAACAAGTGCACACAGGTTAATTAACAAGAAGGAGCTTTTGTGTTGAAACAAGGCTCCCTGATGCTGTTCGGGCAGGTGCTGTTAAGGGCCAATTGAGCTCTATAGGATAATTATGAAATACCAGCGTGCTCTTCCGTTTGTTAACAAAGTGCTGCCCACAATTTGCCTAAACCTATAAACCATCATCTGTGATCCTCAGCAGCAATTAAATGACAAACATCTCCTGATCGGAGACTTGGGAAAACAGAAAAAGACGTGATAGCATTTAAGGAGCCAGATGGATCTTTTTGAATATTAACTTTGAAGACTTTTTTTCATTAACAGAGTATTAGACTGAAACATATGTGAACTATGTGAAAGGGGGAAGGTCATAGCATTTTTTAAAAAGAAAATTAAAACGAGCATATTGAATAATCAAAGCAACGCTTATCTGAACAGCTTTGGTTGTAAAATCTTGCAGGGTATCCCAAACTTAATAAAAGATAGACACCTAGCTGTTCTCCTTTCAGCACTGTTGCAGTCACTTTTTCCCCTATTTTACCCACCCACTCACATTTGAGGAGGGGCTATGAAGATTCCTCACAGAATAAGGGTGAAACCCTAACCAATATAATACATTTTCTCCAGGGCATGAGGTACTAATTAGTTCTTTTTTTAAAAAAAATGCTTATTGCTGAAAATGATGTATCAGCACAAAAAAGTAATTTTAGACATAAAGACTGCCTTTTATCACAAACTAATTGATCTAGAAGGTTTGAGGATATAACATTTAAAATGCTTCTGTAAGCAAAGTGACAGTGCTAGGAGCGATAAGCCTTACAAAGGCACCACTGAGTTAGTTCAATTAATTGTCTGATTGGAAGAGTGTCCAAAAGTTGCAGAAGCTCTTGTTTTATCGTTGTTTCTTCTGGGCATTTAGTTGTCTACATTAAACAATGTTGTCTAACTGGCGTGCATATTGGGGAGAGCTAAAAGGCTATTCTATAATAGTATAAAATATAATTATAAATGTATGAATTTCCCTCCGATGGAAGGCACTGATTTTTTTCTTCAATGCCAAAATAACAGCATTTACAAATGTTTTCCTGAACTGCGAGAAGCTACTTCTCAGTGTGTTTTACTGTTATATTAGGTCAACAGCTCTCTTGAAGGAACAAAACCAACCCAGGGCCAAACAGGCAGGCGGGCCTAATTAAGCACTCTGGAGTAAGAAGAGCTCTCAGAGAACTGCAACCAACTCGACCCCTGCTTTGTGCTTCACTGGGTTTCTTTCTACCTTTGCCACTTTCCTCTGGATTTATTTTTTTAATGAATTATTTAAACATGGCCATTTCACATCTACAATTAATTTTCAAAGAAAAGGCAACCAGAGAAATAATCACAAGTTAAACAGCTTGAGAACGACTCCAGTTCTGGCAGACCGTGAAAGGCCTGCCTCCCGTCTCAGTCTCAGAGCCTGCCTGTGGTGGTGGCTTCTCAAATCCTCTTTTGTTTTAAGTCCCTTCGATTCAGTCTACCTTAGAGCTCCAACTCCTATTTCCAACAGGGAGGACATGTAAATATCAGAGAATCTCTCTGCTAGGTGACCTGCTGGTGTTTCATTCATGTAAATGAATGGGAATTAATGATCACAATTTCAATAGGAGAAAGTGAGAGCCTGCAAAGAACAGGAAATTTTTGTAAAGATTAAAGAGTAACAACCTATGGAAAATAGATCTTGGCACCAGCAGCCACTTGCATAAATGAAAGTACGTAACATGTTTTATCTTAGTTACCCTTTTCCATCGGCACTCAGAACTGGTCTGTTGTAGTAGGGAAAGGCTTCCAAAATTCACAAAGTCCTGACACCTTAATTCCTTATCATAGAATCATTCAACTGGAATAGACATCAAGAGATCATTAAATTCACCCTTTTGCCCCCAGGTACGGCTACACTGTGCTGGAACTCATCATATTGAAATATAATATTAATATGATATGACATGGCACGATATGGTATGATATAAAATAATACAATATAAGCGTTTCATCTACCAGACTGAAAACCTTTCCAGAGTAAGTCAGTTATTTGTCAGTCCCAGATCTTGGCAAATAATAGATCCCCAACACATCTGACTATGAAACATTAAAACTCTAAATATGCAAAATATATCTTCTTTTGGAGAAAAGAAAATATTTGGGGGAAAAGACTTTAAAATTCTCCTGTCCATCTTTTCCTCTCATTTGGATATTTCACAGCACTCCTCCGGGAGTATTCCTTACAGCTAAACAGCAATTTCAACTTCATTGTTTTCAGCCTAGTGAAAGAATTATCTTGAAAATTATTTTTTTAAATGTGGACTTAATAGTGCTACCTATATTTAAAATTAGTAAAATGTCATTAATCTCATATCTCTTAAAAGCCAACTGCTGAGATACATAACTAGGAAGAATTCTGTCTGATATAACATTAAAACTATTTAAGATTATAAATTGGTATTTACTAAAGAGCTACCATTTACCAGGTTGTCAATAAGACCATCACTAAAACTCTCACAACTGTATCAGAGTAAGTTTTATCATCCTTCACTGACAAAGATGGAAGTCAAAGTTCAGGGAGGTTGGATGACTTTCCCAAGGTCACTCAGCAAAGTAGAGGAGCAGAGGAGCTAGGGTCCTGAGGCTACACCAGATGTTGGTTGACTAATTCAAGGCCTGGATCACAGAAATCAGTTTCTTTTGTGAGATTGGGTGAATTCTGAATTAGGAATGGACTTTTCTTCTCTAATCTAAAGACTCAAGTGCACAAGTGGTTAGTGATCATGTCTAAGTTCACCAGAATGGGAAGGGTAGCACAAGTTCCAAGCTGGCTCACACAATCTTACCTGTAGTACAGTAGAGTACCTGAATAAACTATATCAGGGTCAGAGAACCATAAAAATGGCACCCACAGGATGCTAGGACACTTTGGGATCTCTACAAGGGGACATCTAAAGGACCCTTTCCTCAGTGCTGGGGGATGATCTGGACCAGGGAAAGGGAGACAATGAGTTCTTCCCCACCAGCTACCACCATTGAGCCAGCATACAAACTCCTGTTACTGCTCCCTCAATTTCTTCCTCCTGGTGACAAATCTTTACTCAGTACACTGCTCATTGATACTTACACAAAAATATATAACACGAGAGGGGGGAAATTCAAATAAGCTCAATTTAAAACACCTCTAGTTACTAGTATACTATCTCTGATGAAAGTGACATAGCCATAACTAGAGTTTTAAAACCACTTCCATGAGACTTTCATGAAATACTAGTCATGACTCAACTATTAGCATTACCTTATATACTAACAAGATAAGGCAGAAATATTTCATGTTGTCAGAAGCTATGTGAATGTGATTGCTAGAAAATCTAAAATTTTAAATTAAATTTCAAGAATATAGGCTCTGTGATTTGTGGATTATAGGACAAGGAAAAGTACAGATTGCTGCCTCATGGCATGATAGGAAGTCGGAGCTGCTGGTAGGACAGTATGATTCTTTGTCTGGGACATTTTGGTTGCTGTCATTTTCTGAACAAAAGAGGATTAGGAAGTCCTGATGTGTCGCTCTTCTCTACATTCTATATGCAAAGAAACTGAACGCACAGTGGCGAAGTAATTTGCTTGAATTTCTATAGCTGCAAAGTAGCAGCATGAGGACACAACTTTAGGCCCAAAGGTCAGGGATCTCTCCATTAAAGAAATCTGTGTTCTTTTACTAATTACCAAATACAGTTTTCTAGGGGAGCCCCTCTATCCTTACTGCATCAAGGCTCTTTCTTTAGTGTCATCTGAGAGCTCTGTATTATGTACAGTTGATTCTTTGGTTGAATGGCATTCTTTGAGAAAATCGATACTAGCTGGTGTAGTTGTCCTTTGCTGACCTTATGATAAAAATATACTTTAAAAATAATGATGAGATGTGAATTTATTCAGTGAAAATTATGTTCTGTGCAGGATGGCCTTCAAACACCATGAAATAAAATACTACCATACTTAGACCTAGAGGCTATTAACCTAATTAGTGAACTAAGCAGGAAATATAAATGATCATACTATATTGTGAAAAAATAATTGAAAAGAATGGCTAGTCACACTTCAGAATTATACAAATGATACAATTATTTTATCTTATAAACGTTAAGGTGACAAGAATATTGTTAAGTAAATGAATTAAAAAATTACTTTTAGGGAATCCTATAATTTTGATATTGTCTGCAAGAATTGAGTATAAAGCTTTGAGTGTAGTTTAAATTGGCTACTGGAGGACTGGCTAGGAAAAAGCAAACTTTGTTTTACATGGCATTGTAGTTTACTTCAAGTACTTTCTGCTTCTTCTAGCTTAATAAGGACAGAAAGGCTGGGAGTTGCAGGAAGAGGTTAAGAAGCACAAATAAAAGACAGATCAAGTACAACATACAGGGGTCTTTAAATGTGGCCCAGATTCAAGTTTTGAAAAGAACAGGGCAAAAATGGATAGAAACATTCTGTAAGGACAGGAAGCACCTCTTTTTTTGTCACCTGTGCCTGAAACTAAGCCAGCATCTGAAATAAGGTGGTTATTCAGTGAGGAAAGTCAATAAATGAATAAAAGAATTAGAAAGGGACATTGAGCAACAAATATCCTAATACTCAAATGTAAGACTATCCTGTCTTGCTGAAAACCTTCAGTGGCTCTCCATCAACAAATTAATAGAATTCAAATTTTACTGAGGGGCACACAGGTTCTGACCCAGCCCCTGCCTTGGTATCGACTGGGACAGGCGGCCGGCAATAACAGGTCCTTGGGAGATCTCTCCACAGATGCACATCTGCTACCCCTGTAGTGGCTCCAGTCTCCAACTCTTGCCTGCATGGTGTACTTCTGTTGCCTCATCAAGGCTCCTAAAAGTCACCCAAGTTACCATTTTTCCCCTATGGTTTTTCCACTTTGGCTATACTTAGGAATTATGTTCCACTGGAATTTGTTGTGTGTGTGTATGTCATACACTGGGAACTGAGTCTGACTTGTCTTTGAGTTTCCAGCAATTCAAAAAATGGACAACCATTCAACAAGTCATAAAGGTTTTTTGAATGAAAGAAGAAACAAAGTGCTGAAAATAAGAGAAAGGGATGGGAAGCTCAAAAAGAGAGAGACTCTGCTTTGCAGCTGGGTGTGCAGGGCGAACTCTGAAAAGACATGGTTTCCACATTTTTGAAAGAAAAAAATAGGTTACCTGATATTTGGCAAAGTAACAGTTCCCTGGTATGAGCCAGAAGATATGGTAGTTTTATTGAGTTTTAGTGAATTTTTTCCTTTTGAAAATCTTAGACTTGTAGATACGTTTTAAGAACAATACAAAAATTCTCATATATATAATACTCTAATATTAATATTTTATTAATATTTACATTTTAACTTAGTAATTTAAGAGTAAATTGCAGAGACAAATTCCTTTTACTTTTTGTGTTTTCTAAAAGAATCATTTCATACAACCACAAACACAATTAACAGAATCAAGACACTAACATTGAGAAAATAAAATTATTTAGACAACAGATCTTTATTCAAAGTTTGCCAATTGACGTAATTTTTTTCCATAATAAAGAAACACCAAAGTCCAGTGCTGCACTTAGCCATTGGGTCTTTTTAGTCTTTGCAAAGTTTGGAAAAGTATTTAAGTTTTTTATCTGTATGTCATGAAATTGACATTTCTTTGAGGGTAAGGAAATTATTTTATAGAATGTTCCTCATTTTGAGTTGGTCTAATGCTTATTGTGAATTTACATTTCAATTTTGGCTTTAGGACGCAGTACTGATTTCTTTTCAGTCATCGTATTAGGATACTCCAACTAGATTTACACATTTTTTGGTGATACTAGCTTTGGTTACTTGGTTAGAGGGAGGTTTACAAGGCTCCTCCACTTTCAGGTTTTATTTTGAGATTACATCAATGATTTTCCTCAAACTTTCACCCACTGATTAAAATGCCCATTAATGTTTCTTCTCCAAATCTGTTATCAATTATTTGATGGTTGCCAAATGGTGATTTTCTGATTCATAATTTCTTCCACATTTATGAGTTGTCTTTCTACCTGAAAGGAAAGCTTTTCCCTTTTCACCCATTTATTTATGGATTGCAAATTATCATGAACTCAAGGAACTTTATCTTATTTAGCTGATTACCAACTTTTATTCTCGTTGTTCTTAAGTGATCCCAGGTATGATGGGTAGGAATCCAAGATTTTATTCTTCATAATCAAACTTTACATGAAGTAAATCCCAGTGCCAGTTTAGGGCAAAGATTAGGACAGTGGCTCAATTTAGGGTCTTTTAAGTAAACCTGTATGTCCCGCAATTACTTCTTGATTTGATCATTTTATTTATAGATTCAGAAATGATTCACACTGAAACAAAATTGAGTTTTGGTCAATAGAGAGAAAATAAAATAGAAAATTGAAGAAATCATCCGGATTGTTGCAGGGAAGCTTTACTTTTCGTTTTCCCCCATGGGAGGAAGTATTATTGACCTTCTGTTCCATTTTCAGGGCTGAGACTTCATACATGGGAACAGAGGGGTGGGTGGCAGGTGGAAATTAGGTGGAGAATAGAGGGGCATTGGGTTCTTTCTCCAAGAAATCTTGACAGTTGACATTGTTAAAGTATAAGAAAAATTATTCTATTAAGCTTACTCTCTCTCTAAAGATATATGTGCCTTTGTAAATATATTTACAAATATTACATGATTTCAAAGTTCCTAGGACTAATTTTAAGACACGCACTCATATGCAACACACGTAGAGAAAATATCTTTTCCTTGTGACTATCTTTTCAAACACTAGTGTTCTCGTGCAAATTATAGTAGATGCAGGCAGAAAATTGGTGATCATGGATTCTCCAAAAGTCCCCTGCCCGATGTGCCCGATTTAATGCCAAAGGTATGTCATTACTGACCTCGCCTTTCCACCCAAGACTCCAAAAGCCATGGCATCAGCCTGGGTACAAATGCAACTGTAGAGGAATTCGAAGCGAATGCAGTTACCTAAATCATCATTTGGCCACAGATGTGTGTTAACGGCTCTCAGAAATCGATCTACATGTTTGTGATTTCACAGCTTTGCGGGCACAGAGGCATCTGCCCCTGCCTGGTCCCCCTGACTGGTAGGGGTCTTACTTCCACTGCAGAGCACCATTTCCCTGGCTCTAAGAAGTTCAGAAAGCGGCGCCCAGGAAAAAGGTGGACAACCAGACCCTCTTGCTTCCACAATTGCAGTCCTATCTGCGCTTGTGTATGGCTTGTCATCTACCATTACAGTTGATCAAGGTAAAAAAGCAAACTTGGATTTTTCAAGCACAGCAGTCGCTGGAGTAGGTTTATGGAATGTGTTCTCTCTCCGGTGCAGTCCCCAAGGGAGAGCGTCAACAGCACAACTGGTGCTGCTTTCCTTCAACGCAAGTTTTGCATAACACAGGAATGTTCCTCTTAACCAATACAAGCGCTTGTCATACACATGGCAACCAGAAGGTGGCGCGGTCTCAACATTGACCAAGAGCTGTCAGCAGCGCAGTTGAGTCCAAGCAGATTTATTTGTGAAAATACCTGCCTCTTGCACGGTGGACATTCTTTTATATGTTTGCTTCTGTTCACAGCTACAGGCATGCAAACCCTTTCTTATGCCTGGGAACAGAAAACTATTAGCTTGTTTCCATTTTATTTTTATTCTCTTTCCTCCTCTTTCAAATGATTATTGCTTTGCTTTATGCTTTAGAAGACTTAAATATTGCTCAATACTTATCTTTCTGTCAGAAGCATTGGCTAATGAAATCTAAATGGAGCTTCATGATTTGAATCTTGCTTATGCATGATTTGTCAACAGTTTTCATCATATGAAAAAGTCCTTCATTTTATATTTCATTCATTAGAAGAGTTTAACTGAAATGGCAATTAACTCTTTGATCAAAATTAATAAATGAATTACTCATGGAATGATGTGCGTGTATATTATTTAAAAGGACAGTCTAAATTTCAGATGTGGTAAACATTGGATTTATATCACAGATTTTATTATAAAGAAAAGAATGGGCCATGAATTTGCTGATATTTTTCTTTCATTAAGAGAAAAGAGAGCATGCTTTTGTGTTTATGAAACTGGATTTATTATGATTCATCAGAGGCCTTAATAGTCAAAATGAATAAAGTTTAAGCGAGTCAGCAATATTTCATCACAACTTGTGAACACTGGCAAACAAGGACCATTTTGATACTCAAAAATTTCTCCTTCAGATCACTACATGAACCTCTAAAATTATAGTATGTAGCCAGTTGTGAATAAGACCAGCTTCCTTGATGTGATCTCTTGTAGCATTTACTATTTGTTTCATAGCCATTCAGGTGGGAAATCTAGATTTAAAATTAAGCTTCCCATTTTCCAATATTCTCCTATACATCTCCCTTTATTCATTATACCTCCATGTTTCCACACTCATACTCGCTCAACAAATGAGGATTTCTCTGAAAGCTGTACCTTTTGCTCAGCCTTCCAGGCATTCCCTCCTTCTGCCTCCACCATCTGGCAGCCTTCCTGCCCCACACGACTTCCCCATGCTTTCTTTCCCCTATGCCTGTCAGTGTGCTTACTGAGAGGGGAAACATACTTAGCCCTTACAAAATAGGAAGAGTCTAAAATGAATTGAACTGAACTGGTATAATAACAGCGTAAACACTGAGTCAATGATTCATTCCTATAGGCATTCTCACCAACTAAGTACCCCTGAACAACAACAACAACAACAATAACAACAACAACAACGGCATCAATAATCATGATTCTAGATGTTTCCTTTTCATGGTGTGGGAAAACAGGCTTGACTGAAGCCAAATATGTCAAATCTGTAAAATATAGGAAAGTTTTTTTTTCATATTTAGTCTATTTTATAGGCAATAACAAATCATACCTTAGAGAGTCCAAAAGTTTTATCTTACACGTGTGTCTTAACCTCACCTTCCATATTTTAGAATAGATAATGGTATTTTCTACTTCCTCCCTGGTTCCATTTCTCCTCATGCCATAAACAAGAGAAATGGAAGCTTAACCTCATACTGGCTCTATGACATTTTGACTCTTCCCCGAGGGTCCTGAAATATCCCAGCATATGCCCATTCTGGCATAGATCAGAGGACAGCAGGCTCAGGGGACACCATATGGCCGAGAGCCTGCATGTTACACAAGGGCACACTGGGGCTGCAGGTACCCCAGCCAGACTTAGATCTGCTGTTGGTTTCAAGGGCCAGAATTGGATCCTAAAAAGTCCTTTGGGGATGAAAGTCCAGTCCATAGAGTGCTGAGAATAGTTGCTTCAGCCTGGAAATGTTTCAACAGTCTGCATTAATTATGCTGAATTGTCATCCTCTCATGTGAATTATGAATTATAGACCTCTTTTGCTCTGCAGTGAGCAGTTAGGAATGCTCACTTCTGCAAGAGCAAAGTGGAGACAATCCCCTACTTCTCCCTAGTACTTTAGGACCCAGGAAGGTTTTCTCTTCTGTAGCTGTATAACCCCAAATAGGCCCTAATATATGAAGGATGAAGTCTCCAGATTCTTTTCCTGGCATACATTAGGTGCTCAATAATTTTTAAGTGAATAAACAAACAGGTTTCCTGAAGTTACACAATACATATAGAATTCCATCCTGAAACTTCCCTTCTGTTTCCTCTTTCCCCCCTATATCCCGTAGTTTCTGGCTTTCTATTTCACTCCAGTGTTTACACCATTGCTGTCCTCTCTGTACTTGAGTACCCTCATCTGTAAATATGCACCTTCTTCTGAAAATGGTTGTGGAGATTACACAAACTGGGGAATGAAAATACCTTGGATTGGCACATGGCATATGGCCAGCCCTGATAGTGGTTAGACACTATTTTTTCCCCCCATGGGTAAAAAAATATTATAAAGATGCCATAGTTTTATAAATTAATGTTTAGATTTAGCAAAATAACAAGATCCCAGTGGAATTTGGGGTGGAGGATACATTAATGACGTTAATCAATTTATCCAAACGAATAAAACAAATAAGAACATTTCAAAAAAGAAAAAAGATTCATGAGACTTCTTAGCGTAAAACAAGACTAACAAAACATCAGCAGTGGAGGAAGAATTATCAGAAAATCAGCAATTTGAATATATACACCTAGTAGAGCTAGTATAACTTCTTTTACAATGATTACACACCAAATGGTATTTAAAAATAAGAATTTGGATGCATTTTGGGGATGATATCTTTTTGCCAATTTTCAGTCACTTACTCTATCCCAAGCATCATGGGAAGTCTCGTAGCCCTCAGTTTGCCGTGAGCATCAGAATCCTCAGGTGAGATGCTCTCCTCTGTGAGGCTCCACCTGAGCTTGCCCTCAGCGGGGCTTTCCTCTTGCAGATTGAATCATTTTAGTTAGTACTCATTCAGCACTGTGAGCCATAATGAGTATAAAAAGAACTGATGATTTAAAAACTGAAACCAGAAAGTTAAAAAAAAAATAGAGAACTATTTAACTATTGGTTTCAAGCATGTGAAGGTTTTTTTTTCCACTAAGTTTATTGCTACATTTTAGGTATACAGTACAGTTACATTCATCATCAGGATCTTGTACCTTTACATGATGTATCTTGGTTCTTATTTTTTTCCCCATTCCCCTGCCCTCCAGTTTTTAAGCACTAAAGAAAGGGAAAGGAAAATTAATAGGCTATGCTAAGTAAAACATTAACTTTTGTATGTAAAAAGTTATGAAATATAAAGAGACTAATGACAAATTGAGAGAAGTACTTGCAGCAGGTATAACAGGCACAGAATAACTATGCTAAATGTAGTATAAGGAGTATTTGAGGGTAGTTAGAAAGTCTTCAATGTGCCAGTAGAAAAGTGGGTAACAACTGTTAACAACTACAGAACAAAGGAACTATCCCAATGGATAAGAAACACATGAAAAATTACTTGGTAGTAGTTAAATAAATACAAATTAAAATTATTTTTAAACAAGCAGATTTAACAATTTTTAAATGTCATAGTGTAGGTGAGACAGCCCTGTCTTCTGAGGGCCAGCAGGCAAAAATGCAGTAAGAATTCACTTTCTAAAGGTGATTTAGCAATAGATGTCATCATATTGTTTTGTAAACAAAATTCTGGCCTGGGGATGTAGCTCAGTGGCACCACAACTGCTTGGCAAGCACAAGGTCCTAAGTTCAATTCCCAGTACCAAAAAAAATTTTTTTTAATACTTGAACCAGTAATTTATTTTTGAGATTAGAAGTGGTCATATTCTTTTTACATAAAATTACAGTAGTTCATAATTATTCTTCTAACAAATGATTATTCTTTTTATTCCACACATAATTCTTAGGATGTATATTGCCAGATTGGGACTTGATTTCCATTTCAAGGCCTCCCTCAATGCTAATTTTAACCTGAATTCATCTTGATAAAAACATCTTTGGGACAAAAAAGAAAACACATGCAAGATTTTCCCTGAATACTAGTTCTCCAAAGGGAAAAAAAATACCAGTAGCAAAAGATATTATACTGGTCAGAATAGGCTAAGTTATGTGGTACTAATAAATAATCTTAAAACCTCAGTGACCTAATTTAGTAAAAGTTTATCTTTTATATTTCACATGGCCAAGTTTCCATTCATACATACATTCTGGATCACTCCAGGGAGGGAGTGGGGTGTGTAGAATCATGTACAGTTTCATAAAGCCTCTGTCCAGACATGATCCAATAACTTCTATTTCCATTGCTTGAAGCCAAGTCCTGTCCACATAACTTTGAAATGGGCAACAAAGTCCAATCCTACAATACACCTAGAAGGAGAAAAGAACTGTTGTATTTATGAACAAGTCTAATTGTTAACATAAACATAGTCCCTGGTGAGAGAAATTTCCTCTTTAGGTTACTACAAAGTATGAGCTAATAGCTACCAGGAGATGAGAGTAGTCATTTGATCCATACCCCAAGTTATCATTCATGAGGAGACGTGAGTTAGGGGTATAGAGATGAAAAGATCATCTTTATTCTCAAGAATCTTGCAGGGCAGTGGCAGGGAAAGAGGTAATGATATGCACATAAGTAGTCACAGTGTCTTGTAATAATTGCTGGAGTGGAGGGAAGCAAAAGAACAATGGAATCATGGAGAAAGGGAAAGATTTAAGGTACATATAAAGGATATAACTGAGAGCGTTTGGTGAGTGATTAATTTCTGAGCATTAGAGACAAATCTGGGATGATTCTTAGGTATTTGATTTGATTAATTGGACAGACATTGATAAATTAAGGGATTTCAGGGCAAGAATAGTCTTGGGAAACAGAAGAGAGAATGTATGGATTCCATTTCATCCCAGTTATCTTGAATACTGATGGGAAATTAAAAACAGCGATGTACAGTAAGTGTTTAAGCACAGAAGTCTGGGAATGAATGCTATTTACATTTAGCTGAACATCAACTTATAGAGTGACTACTATATGAAGTACTTTTAAATGTGCTTTAGGTACAAAACTGAGAAGTTACATTTAGTAGATGCAAGACACCTATCAATAGACAATTATCTTGCCGCATGGTTCTTATTGTAAGAGATGTAAAGAATGCCCTGGGAGACCAGCAGAGCAGGCTGTAGCCAACTTAGGAAGGTAATGGTTTTCACTACTCAAGGAAGTTTTCTGGAATGTGATGTCTGAATTGAGTGTGTAAAGTTGGATAGAACAGTATGAAAGTTTGCAGTCTTTGGAGTTAAATTCCTAGATTAAGATCCTGGTTCCAATATTTTCTTGTGCAAATCATTAAATCTTTCTGGTCCTAATCTGTTTTCTAATCTCTCAAATAATGAACATAGTTGTTCTTTAATATCTATCTCAAGGTACTTCTGAGGATAAAATGCAACAGCGCCTATCAAGGGCAAGGTAAAACCCAGGCATACAGTACATGCTCAATAAACATCAGTTATTATGATTATTCACAGAGATGGGATGGGGGAGGAGATATTAAAGACAACTAATTTAGCAAAGCAAATGTTGATGAAGTCATAACAGCAGGAATATTCATATACAGTTTTCTATTGCTAGAGTTTAAAATGGGAGGCAGGGATTGACATCAAAAAAGCCTGGAGAGACTTCCAGAGGGGAAATAACAAAGCCTTTGGAATTATTTCACAGACAGTAGTAATTGTTTACGGGTCTTAAGAAAAGGATGACCCTTTTCTGTGGTTAAACACTCTTACCAAAAGCTGTTTGGAACTGTAAAGGAAAGTAATGAAGGCTGATACACCCATCAGGGCTACATTGAAAATTTGTAGGTCAGAAATGGATTAAGATGGAATTAAGTAATAATAGTATGGCTAGAGCTAACAGGTTGGACTTAAGAAATATCAGCCAATTTTTGTGAATGGATAAGGCCAGGCTAAGAGAGAAGGGGGGGTGGGGGTGGTTCTACCAACTGCATTTTAGAATGCAGGAAGAGAAACTTGTTTGGAGGTACCATTCTGTATTTCCAAGATTTCTAAGTGGAAGTACTCGAATAGAGTTTGGGAGAAACTTACAAATAAATAATTTGTGTGTCAATAACATGTTGTCTTCAGGCAAATTACAAAAATAAGTGAACTACAGAAACAAGTATTGAGAGGGAAGCTCATTGAGCTGAGGATAAAACGGGTGATTTCCTAAAGCATGAGGAAAAGGAGAGAAACTCATATAAGAAATTAGAAAAATTACCAAAGAGTTGTATTTTGAAGGGGAAATTCTGTTTATATGGAATCCAAGGGAGTAGTCATTTATTTGTTTACATAACAAATATAGTAAGCATCTACTTTCCCTAGCAGTATGCCTAACAGAAACATACTCAGAAAAAACATCAAAAATGTGTACTAAAAATTGTCTCTTACATTTAGCAAGAATGAGGTGCACTGACACCTAAGTACAAATGACTTCAAGATTGCTAAAAACAAAAGCTTGAAAGCAATAGTATAAAGAGTGAATAGTAGATGAAGAGAAAAAAGCAGTAAGATATGTTATGCATAAGTTTACGTATAAAAATAAGTTACAAAAAGAGAAGAAAGACAAGTACAAAAGTGAGAGATAGGTAGAAAAGAGAACTATGAGAAAGATAGAGGATTTACCAGATTTAGATTCAAAATGTGAAAGAAGTTGCACAGTACAAGGCAAAGTGAGAAAACTTTTACAAATAAGGAAGCCCAGCATGATGGTGCATGCCTGTAATCCCAGCTACTCAAGAGGTTGAGGCAGAAGAAGCACAAAATTAAGGTCAGCCTGGGAAATTCAGTGAGTCCTTGCTTCAAAATAAAATGTAAAAAAAGTGTTGGGGATGTAGCTCAGCGGTGGGGCAGAATCAGTTCAAGCCTCCATACTAAACAAACAAACAAACAAGCAACAATAAAAGAGTAATAAGATTTATTTTAGATATTATAATTTTCAATTTTAATTTATAATTTCTATTTCTCTGCTAAGAGCTTCTATATTCCCATTTTTTAAAATTTATTTATTTATTTATTTATTTTTTTATATTCCCATTTTTAAAAACTGTTTACCTTTACCTTATGGGGCGTACTTATACTAGCTGCCTTAAATTCTTTATTTTGTAATTATAACATCTGGATCATCTGAAGATTAGCACTAGTTGACAGTCTTGCCTTTTGGAATTGGCCATGTTTTTCTAGCTGTTTGTAAATTGAATATACTTGATTATACCCTATACATTTAAAAACATTATGTTGTTTAGATTCTGGACCCTATTAAAATCTTTAAGTAAAGTGTTGCTTTTTGTGTTATTGCTGTTATTTGGCGTTCACAGACTACAGTGTCTGCCCTGTCTTCTGAGAACGGTTGTCTGTGCCTGTGGCAGTTCAGTTGGCAAAGCCTTTGACACCCTATTTTGGGTCTGCTGTGAACATATAGCATTCAGGGCTTAGTCAGACCTGGATGGTGTGTTAGATCAAATTCTAGTTTTCAGGGATTTTTTGCTGTGCTTTTATGTGTCTATCCTGAGCAAGTAGAGTCAAGAGTAAGCCCTGAAGTTATATGGGTTCTTTCATAGAATCAGGGTACTACTGCCTTCTTCAACCCACTCACCTTGAACCCTTCAACCCTGTCTGGTTGGAAGGAACCCCTTTTCCTATTCTGGTGGCCAAAAATATGGAGTTTATCTTGGAGTTTAGGTGTCCATGCTAACATTACACACTGTAACTCTTATCAATGGGACAAGGCAAATTAGGGAGAGAAACAAGAAAGAAAACAGGATTTCTTTCCAGTACTCTCCTGATTATAGCAGCCCCTTTATCTAATTGCTCATGCAAAAAGGATCTATTGGAATTTAAGCTGAAAGCACTGTCCACTGATTGGGCTGCACTGGGGACCCGTCCTTAACAAGTACTGAGAGAAAAAAAAAATGACAATTTATCCCCACATTCTCTGGTTTATAGAAGTTGTGTCCCAGTCTTCTAGACAGAATGACAGAATTTATTTGTTTATTTATTTTTGGTACTGGGAATTGAACTCAGGAGCTTGCACTTTCAAGGCAGACGCCAGAACCACTGAGCTGCTTCAAGTCTACTGTCTTGGTTCAAGTCATGAGGGGAAAAAAGGGGGGAAATGGGAAACGATTTCTCATACACTTTTTACATGGCTTGACTCCCTGCTCACTCTGCCTGCTTTTCTTTATTTTTCAGAATCTTGAGGCATATGATTTTTGTATTTTGAATAAAGATTTCAGTCATAGCAGTAGGACTAGAGTGAGCTTATTTCATCTTGGCTGCCCTGAAGTCCTAAGAAGGAGTAAGCAAAAAATAAAGAAACGCCAAGTAGTGTTGAAAATCTGAAAATGATTTGTTTGACCTGGCTCTTAGGAACTTATTTGAGATTTACACACATTCTGTGGAATACAGGGCCAGACAGGACTGCAGTGGGGGTGAGGAGTGAATGGGGAGTGGGAGTGTGAGGATAGATATAAATTATCAGGTTTGGCTGTAAAGGAAGTTAAGAAGAAGAGCAAGAGTCAGAAGGAAACAAGAGGAGAGATCTCCTGCAAATGGATGGAGTCCAGGAGGTGGAGGGCGAGGGGAAAGGGGATGGGAAGAGGAAGTAAGATTTAAGATATGCCACGTACAGGTACCAAATTCCCACAATGAATGTAAACATTATACATCGTAAATGAGCTAAAAATAATAACAAGAGTGAAAATGGCACAAAAGGGGATTCAGAGAGGAAGGGAGGGAAGTGAGAAAGGGACTTTAAGAAGAAACAAGCTATGTCACCTACATGTTAGCTACATGTACCTACCCCGCAAGGTGAATATAAACTTTATGTGCTGCAAATATGTACTAATAAAATAAAAAATCTTAAAAAGCATACATGAATATTGCAGACCGTTATAAAAGGAGGAAGGATAGAGTATGTGCCCAAAGATAAATATTGGTTGGTAGATTTGTTGGTAGCAAGATAAGATAGCTGTTCTGGATTTTCTATTTCCCCCTGCAACATATTACATGAAACTGAGAATCAGAAAGAAGAGGAGTTAAATTTCAAGAAGAGAAATGTGCACTGATCGTCTTGCTAAGAAATACATTTAACTTCCCAGTGAAAGACGGTATGGTTGAGGAGCAGTGTAGAGGCCCAGCTTGCACCATGTAATGCTGATCTCAAAATCAAGGTCATCTAATCCTCAAGATCAATAATTTCTTGACTTTCTGTTCTCTAGTGCCTTTTGCTTATAATCTATGTCTACAGTCCACGGTTGTGGCCACTTGCTTACCTGTGGTCATGCAGGAGTGAATCCTATCAGAGACAAGCTAAGGATGAGGGGTACCAGAGGTTAGGTCTAGTTAGAGTTTAGAGAGATAGTACACTCAAGGTTATATAGAGTCTTCTGATCACAGAGGGAAGAAGAAAGCTGAGAAAGCTGCAGTTAATAAGGAGACAAGTTTTTTAGAAGGCAGTTAATCCGTCATCAAACTGAAGCCTCTTACAAGCTGAAATGGATGATGAGTTAAATGGTTGTAATAAATCAGATCAGGAATATAAAACTGAGTGCAGCAGGATAAGTGAAGGGATACAAAGTCTAACCCTATGGGGATCTACTTGGTCATTCCTTCTCCATAAATTCTTGTACAACTCAGTGAGAATACATACTTATAAATAACAGACTTGAACCAGCTTCTCAGAATTGCTGTACTTCTAAAATCAAACTTCAGTATTCCATTCTCTGGCTATAATCTGCTATTCTTTACTGCTAGTATATATGCAATTCATCTTCATCAATTTTTTTCACTCCTATCAATTATGTCACTAAAAATTGTTACTAACCGATCAGCCTGTTCTGACAACTCTTGCTTTGTTCCCATCCTGAAACAATGGCCCTTTGTTTCAGTGTCTTTTCTTTGGCACCCACAAATGTCACACTTACACATATAGCTGAAATGTCTTCAAAACAAATCACTGGTGGGACCGTTACTCATGTCTTCCACCTAGCCTCTAATTCCCACAACAACTTCACCCTCAAGATCACTGAGGCAGCCTCCTGACTAATCTCCCTCCTCATACTCTTGGTCATCACTAATATATTTAGAGTCAACTCTCCGCATAACAGCCAAAGTGAGCTTTAGAAAACAGAATAGATCCTGTTACTTTCCCGGTATAACCATTCAAAGACTTGCTGTTTCCACTAGGACTATGGCCAGACCCTCTTGACCAGACCCTGCTCAGCTCTTCCACTTTTGCCAAGCTAACCCTGTCCTGATTTATACTGACCTTCTTGCCATTTCTTAAAAATGCCATGCCCATTCCTACCTCAGGATAGTCACACTTGTCCTCTTTTCCCAGATCCACATACCTCCATCTCATAGAAATCAAGGTCCAAGCTCACCTCTTAGACCCTCTGTGTAAAAAAGCCCTTCCCTCTTTATTACTACCTTTGCCTTTATCCTGCTTCGTTTTTATTTATTTATTTTTTCACAGTACTTCTCACTCTCAGAAACTACATTTGTTTGCTTGCACAAGCCCACACTAAATCAGACACTCTCAAAGGCAAGACCTTATCTTGTTTGGCTACTATATCCATAAAATATAAAACAGTGCTCGGTATGCAATAGACACTGGGTAAGTATTTGGTGGAGCTGCTGAATTATTAGTATGAAAGCTAACATCCTTTAAGAACATAGAGGGAGTCTGAAAGAATGTCAATGTCACTTGATGAATAACTCTACCATGTGAGGTGAAAGATGATGTATTCCGTGTTGTTACATTTAAAAATTTGCAAGAAATCTATATTAAAAATGTGCTGTACAACTGATTCTAGAGTTGGAAGTCAATTCAACTCATGAATAGGGTGTGCAAATATCATTTGTGTTGTACTCACTTTTGCAAGAAAAATACTGTGCTATTAAAAGATAAATGTAGGTAGTTTAAGAAAAAATAATTATATATATATATATACACATATATATATATATATATATCTCCAAATATGGCATGGTTCTTAAGGATGTGAAATTAGGGACAGGAGCAAAAAATCCAAATATATAGCTATTTTGAAAATTTTTTTCACTAAAACTATGTTGCTTTATGCAATGTCCAGCATTTTAACCCACTCCATATATTCCAATAGGAAGGCCCCAAATATATCCTGTTCTTTCTGCTTTCTAGAGAGAAAAGAAGAAGATTTAGCTGGTATTAGGTAGCAGATCTTGGAAAAATGTGATATAACTGGAAAATGAAGGGGCTGATGACAGCCTCAGTTTCTCTATTTAACTAGATATCTGTGACCATGAAGGATTCTCCAAGCTCCCTGATTTTACAAATACACAAAAGTCTCCTGCGAGTGGTTATGTGGATCAGCCAGTGCTTTCCCATTGCCATTAAGCCTATGCACATTAGGTTGGCTTGATAAAGAAGCCAAAGTGACTGCCCTTCATATCATTAAGTTTTAAACTCTGCCAGCTCTGAGGATCCATCGATAGCGACACATAACCTTGAGTATAAGGCAGGGCTTTTCCAGTTGTGGTCGCCAGGCTATCATCATCTTGCAACCTATTAGAAATGTAAATTCTTGAGCTCCACTGCACAGCAGTCTGGTTGTAACAAGCCTTTCAGGTGATTCTGATGTAGAAAGGCATGTATTGTTGTACACAAATAAATTCGGCAGTTCAGGTGCTGACATGTAGATCTGAAGTAAGTGCTAAAAGGATACAGAGGAGAAAAGGCTGAGTGTCTGGGACACTTGGAGCTCATCTCATGAACAGGCATTCAGACAACGTGAAGGTCTTCCCAGAGGTGGCCAGGCAGGGAGATCCATCCCAAGGCAATGGTCCAGTGGGGCAGAGGTAACAGAAAACCTTCTCTTCCTAGACATCCTCCCTTCTCCACAATGCCAAATGTGACTTTGGTGCAGAAGAGGACTGAGCAAGTGTAGAGATGGAATAGCAAAAATTAGTGCCCAAAAGATGTCTGACTGTGCCTGTAGAAGGGCTATATTTGCTTAGCCCAGTATTAGAAAAATAGTTTTTTGTTTGTTTGTTTGTTCATTTGTTTTTTGGTACCAGAGATCGAACTCAGGACCTTGCACTTGCGAGGCAGGCAGTGGCACCACTGAGCTAAATCCCGGGCCCTAGAAAAAGAATTTTAAGCCAATTAAATTAACAATTAGTAATTTAGACATTTAAAAAACTTAATTTCAGCTTTTTGTCCTAATTTTTTATTTTTTAAAGAAAAGAAATGAATAAATTCAGCAACATTTCCACATGACAATAATTTACCGATGCTCACAGCAGCTGCTGCCTTCTGTTGGGTCACATTTTGCCCACAATCCCCACCACTCCTTTTTATATCCACAGTAACCTTGGATTATTCTTTTCATACAGTAAATAAATTACTTTCCATTTTCATGTTGAAACCAAAGGTGAGGAAAATTCAGGAAGAACCAAGTGTTCTGTCTTTCAAAACAAATGAGAAAGAGCATATTGGAGAATAGGGGGGTGTTATTTATACATGTTTGATAATCATTACAAAGAAACAAACAAAATGTAATAGGAGAGAAAATTAAAAAATGATCAACTTCAAAAGACTTCATGAATTAGGTAAAAACATAAAAGGTATTGAAGAATGAATAGGAGTTTTCCAGATGCAAATTTACCTCTTTGGCAGTCATCCATTGTATAAAACATGGGATGTGAAGCAATTTATCATTTTGGACATGTGTGCCTTTTTCTATAATTAAAATAAATTGATAATCTCTCATCATAGGGTCACATATATGGCTATGTAGTTTAAGGCTACATTTTAATTACCCAGGCCTGAGGCTCTCCTCGAGCCCAAGGGTACCAAGAAGTCCTTTTAATAAGGAATTAATGCTCAGGGCCCATTGCAAAGCTACAACCACTCATTTGAAGATGAAGAGTGGGAGATGCACTCCATAAATCAAAAGCCTCAGGAAAAAATAGTTAACCCAACATGTTCTGAATTTTCCTATGCTTCCTTAAGGGGGCTCATTATGAATGAATACTTTGCTAGGTCACTGAAATATTTAAAGGAAAGAAGCAAGACATCAGAACCTAACTTATGTGCATGTATATGTGTGCTTTTCAAACCAGCACGTTCCTTAAAAAGGGTAAGGCAAAGTAGCATTCCTTAAGAATTGTCACTAGTCAGAAGCAGAGGCGCCTATTGGTTCTCCTGCCAGCAGCTAATTGAGTAGTTTTCCCCTCCAGGGCCAGTCCTAGCTGTCATCCTAATGTGGGGGTAGCAGCTCAGACCTAGATGTGGACAGATTCCCCTCGGGGTGTCCTGTGATGGGGCTGCACAGTCCAGGCCAAGGGCGGCATGGGAGAGTTGAGGCACAGCTGTGGGAGAGGCTGCTGTGCCAGAGACACTCACAGCTCCGCTCAGCCTGGTCTGCCTGTGTGTTTGTCCTCAAATGCTCTGTGACCAGACAGAAAGTGTGACGGTGTCCCCCATAGCTGGAGGCCTGGAAAGAGGATGTAAGTGTGATTACTACCGACAGTGAACGGAGTATCCCTGTCAGAGCTGGTGGTGGAGATGCAGCTTTTAGATCCCAGGTACCTTGGTTCCCATCCCAGAAAATTTCTCCTCAGGAACTGATTAGTCTTTCAAACAAAATGTCCTTACTGGCCAAGTTGTTTCTCCCTCTTTTATTTCAGTTCCTCGACCCTAAAACACAAAGACAGATGGTAGTTTAGATGTGAAATGTTTGCTGGACAATGTAAAGGAGGAGAAAGAATGTCCAAAGGTCTTTGCCAGCATCTTCATCTTTGCTTGTGCAGACAGAGCAGGGACTGACTGGGAGAAGAGAAGGTGAAACTATGTGCGCCATCACCTGCGATCTGCATGTAGCCAAAGATAGACTACTGTTGGAGATTGTGCTGGTGAATCCCGATTGTAAAGTTAACTGGATCAAGAGACTGCTGGAGAAGTGACTGGATTGTTAGGGCACTAACTTCATGCACGGATTAACCCTAGTAGCTACTAAGGGGGTAGGGCCTAGTTGAAGAAAGAAGGTCACCAGGGGCATGACCTTGAGGACTACATTTGATCCCTGACCTAGTTCTCTTGAGTTGTTCCCATGCTCTTTGCTTCCCAGATGCCAAGAGGTGGATAACTTTCCTCCACCATGCCCTTCTGCCTTGGAACCAGCTAACCGTGGACTGAATCCTCTGAAAACATGAGCCGAAAATAAACCTTTCCTCCTTTAAGTTGTGAATTTCAGATATTTTGCCACAGAGACAGGACAGCTGACTTACACAGAGGATAACCCTAACTTCACTCAAAGTGGTTCATGAGAAATGCCCATTAACCACCAGAATGGCATCTACATTTATGTCGATGGAGATCAGACATAGATCCAGGAATAATATAAGAATACAAGATAACATTAAAATTTAAAATAAAAAAAAATTATATAGCCCACTAGGCTGCAGTCCCAACCTTCTTGTGCTTGTCTCCTGAACCATCCTGGTTCATGCATCCTTCATGGTCCTTTGGTCTGAGAACGCACACACTGCTCCAAATGGAAGCCTGTATTTAGCAATTTATTTCAAGTTGTCAGCTCTGAAACCTTTCCCTGAGTATGTGTAATATAATGCAATTATCGAACTATAATTATCTTTATATGTAACCGAGTCCCCAATAAAATCTCTTCTTTTTCCCCATAAGTTCAACCCATATTCATTAAGCAGTTATATGCCAGGCAATATTCTAAGTACAAGGAGTACAGAAGTAAGGGGAGGACACAGGGAACAAAGAAACAACGGAAGCAATAATTCCCATTACCAACTGCTGTGATGTAATAGTCAGTCAGAGGCAAAGCAGAGTCAAAAGTGGCTCCAGAGGGAGCTTTGGAGGGCTGGACCTTAGGTAAGAACATCCTAGAAAAGAAAATGTTAAAAGGAGAAGAGAAAGCTCACCTTCATCATCTACATCCTTCCTGTTCATCTGAGCAAGGGGGAGGTCACTGGGGACCATCATGGGAATACATCAGTGGAATAGTGCAACAAAAGTCTTTCTGGGGGATGACAAAATAAAAACGCACACTTTCTGTTTTAGTCATCTTGTACCAATTTTTCCTTTCATTGCCTAACATATAATAGATATTTAACAATCATTAACAGAATATATGAATTCCTTGGTCCTCTAGCTCAGCCCATGTAGAATGGAGTTTAGATTTGTACACTGTTACAACCTATGTTAGCATCTTTCACAGCAATTGCAGTATCAATTTATTTACATGAATATCTCTCTCTACCAGACCAAATGTTCCTTGGGGGAGGTGGGTTTATCATATTCATTTTTACACTGTTTTTGGAACGCAGTGCTCATTTAAGAAATAAGTATTAGACATGAGTATTTATTAGATGATAACATTAGCTTCATTTGTCCCCAAAATTTGCTAGAATTTTTAGGCCATACAGATGAATACTCGAAGCAGAGGTCATAGAGAAAGGACATTTAAAGCAAAGCTAGACCTTGGACAATACATTAAGAAATTTGTAAATGAAAGACATAAAAGTAAAGTTTAAAGTGGTTATTTTCAGGAATCAAATTCACAAGCTGAGATTTATCATAGGAATAGTATCATTAGCATAGGAATAGTATCTAACATTTAATAAATGCTTCTTTGATAGACATTGTGATAAATACATACATGAATTACTTCAATTTTCAGAAAAATTATACTAGGTAGCTAACATTTTTATTCCCATTCTAAAGATGAGGAAACTAAGGCTTGGAGAAAATTTAAACTTGCCAGAGTTTACACAGATTATCCTATCTGTGACTTAGGAACTTGACGTTTTCTTATTGTGCTCTTCTGCTTTTAGCTAGAACTTTTGAAATATAATTTTTAATGATGTGGATGGGTAAAATACTTCACTCAATCCTTATTACAATTTTTAATATTTATTTTAAATTATATTTATTTATATTATTTATAATATATAATATAGTTATATTATATATAACATTATATTATATTTATATTATTTTTTATCATCTAAAATTACAGTCTCAACAATAACAATAACAAGTGAGGCCTCAGTTACTGTGCATTTATTAAATACCATTTATTTTTGAAGACCACTGCGCTTGGTACTTACATCTACTACTTCTAATCCTCGTAAAAGAGTATCATGCTCACATACAAATGAGAAAAACAAGGCTCTGGGAAGTTATCCATGCTGCCCAATATCACAGGGATAATTAGGGTTAGAGAGGATTTTGTTTCAGCTTCCAGGCTAGGGGATTTCTACTTGACATGTTGTCTTCCCTTACATCCAATACCAATGGTACCACTAGTACTAAATTCAAAGCAAAGCAAAACACTACACAACAACTGCTTCTTAACTCAGATAAAAGTATAGCATCAATCAGAGCTAAAGGCCTTCCCCATGAGGAAGTCCAGAGGTGTCTTTTAAGCAATCACTTCTGCAAAGGAACTCAGGGTGCCCAAGAAGTAATATAGTTTTAAAAAGTAGTGCTATGCATAAAGTAATAATTGCTGCCTCTACCTCTGCTTCTCACCCTCCTTCCCTCCCTCTCCAACAGCCAGCTTGGTTCAAATATTTATTTCCCATGTTCTGGACACCTCTCATGAGCCACCCAGCACTGACTCAGCGGAGCTGGACCTTCACTTGGGGCCCAGTTCTCGGCAGCTGCTGCAGCTCCACATTTGCCTACAGCGATGTGCCAGCTGTCTCCAACTGCATTACACCACAGTAATGTGAACAACTGGAAGCAATAATGTGTCTCCCCATTTGCCTAACAATACCAACATGGACAATAACTCAGAAGACTGAAGATTTGTGCTGTAATTTAATAAACCCCATGCACATTTCTACAATTGAGTATCACATCTGTGCAATGGATCCTAGAAGTATAATATTCTTTTATAAGGGACCATTAACCAATCTTAAGTTTATAGGTTTCCTTAAATCTTTTTCATCAGCTGTTAAACTACAGTAAAGAGAAAATTGCCTCTTATGAGACAAGGGATAGTAAAATACAAAGACTGTGATTAAACGTCAATCAATTAAGGATTATAATATAATAAAATGCTGACTGATGATTAAAATGAGCTCTTTCTGGAAGAATTTTATAAGCAATATTATGAAATATTTTAAAAAGTCAATAGAATAAACTTCAATTAGATCACTTTATATATGAGTCCTTTATCTATTTAAAAATTTTTATAAGAATTATTCCTCAGGTACAAGATCTCAAAATTGGTGTTGAATTTCAAAGCACTAAAAAGTATTTTTTTAAGCTTCTCCTTTTACTATTCCCCACTACAGAGGGTTTTAAATTTGTTTCTGAACAGAATAAATAATGACATGTTTTGTTTCAGCTAGTTTTCCAACAATGTGTGCAGCTGGGCAGCAGTTTATGAAAATGGGTTGTGCAGTAAAACCACCAAACAAACAAACAACATTACAATTGAGGTAACAAAACACTGCCTGGAACTTAGGGCCCTGGAAAGAAGCTCTGGGACTGTTTATAAAACTTAGCAATCTAAGCCTTTCTGGAACAATGCCTTGTAGAATTTCTTTCTTTGAAATTCCTTTTGAAGGTCAGAACACTTTTCTGTCTAGGGAGAGTTACAGGTAATCCAAAATGGTCCACTTTACTCACTCATGCCTTCCATCAGTCCCACATGTCTTTAGCCATCAGTGTCTCTGCTTTAGGCTAGAGTTACGTTAGATGATATGGACTGATCACATTAGGTCTGGCAGCCTTGCATGTCAAAGAAGACCGAGGTTGGCTCTTCCTTCTATTCTCTTGCTACCATATTTTTTCACCAAGTTTTCCAATTTTTTCTCTTGCCAATGTATTGGCAATGTTATTGGCAAGAGGCCTTTTTTTCTGCCCTGTACTGAGCGGCTTTTTTTCTCAGACCTTCTCTCCCTCATTGCCTTCTCCAAGCAATTTTCCTGCTTCACTGTTTGTACCTGGCCTCTTTGGAGCTCTGAGGGCATTCAGACTCCTGCCAGTTTGCACAGAGCATTTTGAAGCTTGTTGGAACAGCTGGCTTATATGAGCCTTGAAGGAAAAGCATGTGTACACGTGGCAGCACATTTGAAGCACTGAAGCATCTGGCAAAGCTGAGACCAAAAGGTGTAGGTAACTCACAGCTTTGGTAGAAACTGTACTGGATGGCTCTTTTGCAGAGCGCAATGACAGAAGCATCAGTAATGAAGAAGTCCCAGGGTAGCCCGGCTCCTCCCCTTATTACTCTATGGAAACTACTCTGGTGAGGGTCACCAATGACCTTCTAATTACCCAATTCAGGGGGTACTTTTCAATTCATGCTTTTGTAGGCAACTCTGCTGGACTTGGCAGGACAGCTGAGTGGCAGGCAGAAAATCACACACTCCCAAAATGGCAAAGCTGGAATTTAAAACAGATCAATTTAACTCTGATTTCAGGATCCTCTCAGAGAGCTAGGCAGCCTCCCAATGTTTCAGGGATATAAAGAGTAAGTGGAGAAAAAGGATAGATTGACTATTGACTCTAACTTTTTCTCCTTTGTGGAGCAGATCTAACATGACAGAAGTAGTATTTTAAGGAGGAATATAGCCACAAGGACAAAGAGAATTAGAGAACAGGCAGTGGAGAAAAAGTAATTTAAGAAAGATGGAAAGAGGCAAAAACCCAAGCGCATGCAATGATCAGAAGAAAATCTTTTAGAAATCCATGATAAATATCCTAAGAGAGAAAAAAATTATATATGTCTATATTAGGAACAGAAAAGACACAGACCAACTTGTCCAGGAGAACAGGTCCAGAGGACATTGAATCCCATGGGGAGTGGGGATGAGACTCAGGAAAAAAATGAGGATCAGTTGAAAGCCCATAGACAAAGGAATCTCTGTACTCATTCCCCATCACGTCCCTGCAAAACAACGTCAGTGCTTCTCTTCACCACAGTATTAGTCAGCTTTCCTGTTACTGTGACCAAATACCTGACACATACAATGCAAAGGACAAGAGGTTTATTGGCTCACATTTTCGGGGAATTCAGTCCATGGCTCCAAGGGAATTCACTCAGCTGGCTCCAAGGCAGGGACATTAAGGTGGAAGGGCATGATGGAACAAAGACATTTAGTTCATGGCAGCTGGGAAGTATGGCCGGGGAAAAATGTCAGAGAGGAAGGGGACAAGGACCAGACTTAGGACCTGAGATGATGCGTCTACAATCCCCCAATCACAGGCAGAAGTGTTTTATTAATCCCCTGAGCGGCTCCCAAGCCTATAACCATCCTAAGATAAAATTGGAAATTTGGACACTGAACAAATACAGCTAAAAGAACTTCAAAGTTGGGGTATAGAGATAGGAAGAGTAAGTAAAGCTCATAGCTGATATAATGAGTAAGTAAATTCTCTTCAGTCAGTGGTAGAATACCTTGTCTCTACCCATGGTCTGTCTCCAGTCCAATTTCTAAAACCCCTATAGTCAGGGTACACTGCTCTCTCCTCTCCATTCCTGCCCCCAATTCCTAGATTTTTTTTTTCAGGAGACGTGAAATGCCACAAAGTGAAAACTTACAGACAACGACATAAGAAAGCTAGGTTGCTACTTAGTCACTAGGAGGTAAAGTTGACTCTTTCATGCAGACAGAGCTTCCAATCACCTTTACCATTCTGCCTAATGATTATAAATGAATAACTACCGACTCATCCAATCACAATGAAAAAAAAAAAACAAACAAGCAAATACAGTCAGAACAAGGAAATGCCTATCAAGGCAATGAGAAGAAATTTAATGTTCTCAAAGTAAGATAAAAATATCTTACTCATGTAATAAAATTAGATAACAAACAAGAGTTCTGGGAAATCGAAAATCAAGTGGCCAAAATAAGAAATGCATTAGAAAGGTTGAGATATAGACAAATACACAGAAAAATATGAGAATAATTAAAACTAGTATACTTTATATATAGGAGATCCAAAATAAGCAAAATAAACTATATTGAGGACAGGAAATCATCAAATTAATGTTTTTCCCTCAAAACTGTTAAACTCATGGTTTCTTAATTAAAAGGGTCCATACACTCATTCTCCAAAACATACATACACCCATACAAACACACACACATGTGCATGCACACACACACATACACACACACACACACACACACTGGATAAATAAAAGCATCCTAACCTAGCACTGTGGAATTTTAGAACTCTGGGTATAATGAAGGGACAATAAAGTGTAAAGCACAAGAGAAAAAAGATAACATACAAGGATCAAAAATCTACACTGCATCAGACTTCTCAACAGCAACTCAAGAAACTCATAGACAAAATACTTTGAAAAATCTGAAAGAAAGTAAGCTCCAAATTACTGTTTTATAACAAATCATATCTAAGAACAAACTGAAGACATGTTTTAGATGTCATCAGATTTTCTTAGTAAGATGCTGAAGAAATGCTTCAGCAAACTGAGGAAGTAGGTCAAGACTGCACACAAAAGAAGGACATCAGAATCCTTCTAGAATAAGGAAAAGGAAAGAGCCAAGAAATAGTTTTGCACCAATGTCAGAAAAAAACCTGGGGAGAATACAGGTCTGTAGGAGAGAGATAAAACAGAGAGAAAGAAAGAAAAAGAAAGAAAGAAAGAGAGAGAGAAAAGAATACATTGCCCATTTTACTATTCTAAGACATTAATAAACATTAGATAAGTTTATTGGAGTACCTGATAAAAATAAAAAGTACTGTACTTATTTTAAAGAACTGGACAAATGAAAAATAATGTACTTGTTTCTCAAAGAAAACAAAAGTTAATTTAGAAAAATAAAACATTACCAAAGTAAATTCCTTGGCTCAGGAACTATGATTATTAACATTTCATAATAATATTACATTGTATATGGATTTTGACAAAAATGTATGATATGACAACACCTTATCAGAGAATGCCTCCTCTAACATGATGGGGAGATATGTAGGTGTTGTCAGATAAATACTGAAAGCCATATGAGTATGTTAAAGCTCCCTTTTCAAGTCCTATACACTTTGTTTCTGATTCCTTATTATACAGATGCTCCTCCCACTATAGTTTATCCCTCCCAAGCTCCAAGAGCCGGCCGAATGCTTTAAGCCACTTCTCTTTGCTCAGTCTTTTGAACTCATGCTACAAACCCTCAAATGTTTCAAGGGGAAAGGAAGTAAAGGTATCCTCTGCTACCCTACTGCCATCCCATAGGTTAAAGGCCCAACTCATAATGTGATTGTATTTGAAGATTAATTTTAACAGATAATTAAAGTTAAATGAGATAATAAGGATGGAGCCCTAAGCCAATAGGATTGTTGGCCTCATAAGAAGACTCCTTTCCCTTCCTGCCCTTTTCTTCTTGCTCACTCTCTCTGCTCCTTGAGGTGAGTGCACCATATGACTGCAAGGTGCAAGGTAGAAAAAGAGTCTTTGTTAGGAACTGAACTGGCCAGCACTTTGATCTTAGACTTCCTCGTTTCTAGAACTTTGTGGAATTCAAAAGTTGCCCAGTCGATGGTGATTCACAATGTCCTGGCAACCTCGGTTGCTGTATGAGTCCTTCAATTATTTCATTGTACTTTTGTAGGAAGTTTGGCCTGTTAACCGCTCCATCGAAGGAGTTAACACAAATTTTATAGACCTATTACAATAACAAAGAACAAATTTTTTAGGGAAAAGCAAAGAGTAAGTATAACTTTGGGGCAAGAACCTCCTCAAGGAATGGAAGAACAGAAGTATGGGCAAATGAAAAGGGGAATTGTGTAAATTGAGCTTGAATAGTAAGAGTCAGATCTAATAAGTTTGCCAGGGTGAAGGAAGATGGATATTATGGATAATATCTATATACACATAACAAAATGCATGTAAGTACAATGTATATTATGTATTTATATATGTATATATTAGCTATATTATACATGTATAAAATATTATATATGTATATAATATATTTTATAGGTTGTATGTATATACATACATATGTATATATTTCTGACCTCTGACAATGGATTTTAAAGGGACTATTCATAATTAGAAGGTGACTATTAAAATCTAGTTGACAACATATTTGACTAATGTGGTAGCTGCTACAGTTTGCATCCGGAATGGCCTCTAAATACCTGCATGTTAATGGCTTGATCTTCAGCTTGGTACTAATAGGTGGTGTGATTTTTAAGACCTGAGGGCTACTGAGAGGTCATAGGTTCCTGGGAACATAACCTCAGAAGGAATAGTGGGACTCCATTCTTTTTTATGCTTTCACTTCCCAGCTTCTGTGAGGCAAGTAGTTTTATTTTGCCCTGCATTCCCTGACATGACATGCTATCTTGCTACAGACTCAAAGCAGTGGGTTCAATGAATCGTGGACTCAAACCTCTGTAACCAGGAGTCAAAATAACTCTTTTATAAGTTAATTTTCTCAAGTACTTTGTTACAGTAAGAGAAAACTGATGACATAGATGTCAAGATAGTGGTGAGCACAGGTTAAATCTATGATATCTTGAATGAAGCAGGACTTGCTGATAATTTTAATATTTATTGAGAGAACAAAAAAATGCAAGATGACTTGAACATTTTTTCAACTTGAACAGATAATAGTAAATATTGGGAGAAACTTGTTTTGAAAAACTGACCAGAGACTGTTACACCTCAGATGTCTATTAAAGACCTATGATAATTCATTTTATGTCATAACTTGATTAGACAAGTTGTTTAGCCAAATACTAGCCTAGATACTGCCATAAAGTTATTCTTTTAGATATAATTAGAATTGATAATTGGTTGATTTTAAGTAAAGCACATTACTCTCCATAATGTGGGTGGACCTCATCTAATCAATCAAAGGCCTTAAGAGCTAAGGTCTTGCTCTTAAGAAGGAGAAATTCAGCTTCCTAAATGCTACACAGAAATTTTAACTCTTAACTATATCTCTAGCCAGTTGGCTTGTTCTGTCCGTCAGGCTTGACACCTGTATTAGTCAGCTTTTCTGTCACTGTGCATAAAGTCCAATACCCACAATTTAAAGGATGAGAGGTTCAATTTGGCTTATGGTTTTAGGGGATTTAGTCCATGGTTGGTTGCCTCCATGACAGAAATATCATGGAAGAAAGGCATGACAGAGAAAAGCCAAGATTACACCTCCATAACCCATAAGATACATCCTGAAGGGTGCTTTACTAATTCCCTAGGCAGCTCCCAAGCCAGTCAAGTTGACAATTCAGCATAACCATCACACCTCCCATAATCATGAGAGCCAATTCTTTTTAAATAATCTACACATGCACATATATATATATATATATATATATATATATATGCACACGCACACACACACACACACACACACATGTGCATGCATGAAATATTCTGCCTGCTTTGTCTCTCTGGAGAATCTTGACTCTAGCATAGTAACCAAGTAGAAGTATCACACAAACAGTTGGACATATGAATCAGATACTTAGACAAAAGGTAGGGCACAAATTTGTACTCAAATGACTACTATGAATGCTATGTGTAATGTTATGTGATTGTGTTAGTTTTCTAGGCCTCCCGCAGCAAATTTCCACACACTGAATGTCTTTAAACAACAGAAGTTCATTTCTCTTGATTTTTCTGAAATCAAGATGGCAGTAATGTCAGTTCCTCCAGGAAGCTCTGATGAGGAATCTGTACTGCACCTTTCCCTAACCTCTGGCTGCTGGCAACCTTTGGTGCTCCTTGGAGTGTAGATGTGTCACTGGGATTTCTGCCTCTGTCTTCACTTGATCTTCTCCCTTAGGTCTTTGTGTGTCTTCTTCATATAAAGACACCCACCCTTGGACCTAGCGACCATTCCTAACCCAGGATGATCTCACTTTGAAACCTTTATATTAATTGTATCTGAAAAAGCCTTATTCCAAATAAAATTACATTCTAAGGTTACGGGTAGACATGTATTTTTGGAGGCATTATTCAACTCATTGTAATAATATAAAAAATATAATGTTGATACTATCTCTACTATTAAAAACTGATATAAGTAGCACTACAAGATTCTGTTTTCTGAATACCATCACCTTCATATAAAATTATACTCATCAAAGAATTATACTTTTGACCTAAGCTATTGTCAACAGTCATTCTTTTATAAATCTCTTAAGTATTTGGTGCTGCTACTTACATTTGTACTTTATGCACATAGCAAAGTTATATCAGGGCGTATGTTCCAGAGATTAAGAGCTATGTCACTTTCATTGGCTTTGCTATAGACACAGTGAAAGCTTTTTTCAATAATAATGTCCTGATCCATAAAATAGACCCAAGCACCTGATGGACTGATGGGTGTATAGTTTGTTTCCATCATTCAGAATGTGAGGAAAGTTAGATGATCCATAATTTTGACCCCTCCACTCAGCTAAATTTCATGGCTGCCCTCCCCTAGAGGTATGCCATTTTCTTGCACTCAATGATCAGCAAAGTGTCTGGACCAAAGTGACTAAAATTGTCTTCATTCACAAAAGGCCTCCGAGAACAGAGTAAAGACCAATTATCCTCCTCTGCTGCCTCTGCCTCTGACTCTTGTGGTCATTTCTGCTGATGTCAGCTGCACTGTCTCCAGCCATCACCATTGTTTTCCTACAGAGATAGATGGCTAGGCAGACTGCTGGAGTAGCTATCCATCACCCATGCCCATGGATGATCAAGGCCATTTCTGCGGTTCCAAATTTGGCAGCAGTCAAGTGTGGGTTGCATCCAGCAAAACAGCCTTTGTGCCACCCACAGAAAATCATGGAATCTGAGAGATTTCCTGCTTATTTCAAAATGCTGCCACATAATAAGATTCAAAAGTAGAAGCAAAAAAGAAAAGAAGAGTTGGAAAATGGAGTGGAGCTATTAAAAACTGAGGTAGTAGGATCTAGTGGGTCTTTGAGCTTGCTATATGTGCCAAACCTTACTATAAAAGCCATAAAAGCTTTATGGGTCAAAGGAATCAGATGTGTTTAGTTAGGTGTATATTTGAGAGTAACAGAGGTGGATTGCTGCTCACAGACGTGGAAAAAAAATAGGTTTTCTTGAATGACTTTCCAATGTTGAAAACCAGATAGAGTAATAGCTTAATAAACATTTCAATAGCACGTATTTGGCTCTCTAGAGCAAGAATTTGCTGCTGTCACTCATTCAGCACTTGTTAGGCAGGAACTATTACAGGCTCACTTACGAATTAAAAGAAATCACTGAGTGTAATATGCAAGTTTGAGTTAAGGACTACTTGAGAACAAGGATTCAGATTTCTAGCCCTTTATCACTTTAGACCCACTTAAAAATAGAGAAAATAATAGTTGTGGGAAAAAAATGGTTTAATTTAACGTACAGAAAAACAATGAATTTCTTCTTGTAGATGGCCAGGAAAATTCTTTTGGACACATAGGAGTCACAGTGCTCCCTGGGGCTTTCTCTCTCTTCTTCAAAGACAATCATTCAGCCAACACTAATTTAGCTCTTACTATTTGGGTGCAGACAAAAGATGCTGTCTGTCTGGAAGCACTGATCTCACTATCCTCATTTTACTTTCCTTTCGGAGTATATTGGCTTATGCCTTCTCCCCATCCTCTCCACTGGGAACTTTGTATCCTTAAGGTTGGCAAATAGAATACATAATAAACTGATCTATGTTAACACTGGGAACAGAGGGAAAACGCTGACTGCTTCATATTCTTTGAAATAATGGGAGCCATTTTGGCAAGATTCCTTTCTTCCATTCCTTTCTCCCTCTCTTCCTCCCTCCTTTCCTTCCTCCCTTTTTTTCCTTCCTCCCCACCACTACAGATTGAACCATGGCCTTTCACACTTAGCTACCTCTCCAGCCATTCTCTCATTCATTCATTCATAAATGATGAGTTCTCACTAAATAGTTGAGTTGCTCAGTCTGGGCTCAAACTTATGATGCTCCTGACTCAGCCACCCAGAATTCTGGGATTATAGGAGTGTGCCACTGTTTTTGTTTTTGGTTGTTCTGGGGTTTAAAAGCGGGCCCTGCACATGCCAGGCAAGTGCTCCACTGGTGAACTACATCTTAATTCCTTTGTACTTTATTTTACTTTTTTAAATTTTGAGATATTATCTCCCTAAGTTTCCCAGGTTGGCCTTGAACTTGTGATCTTCTTGCTTCAGCTTCCTTCATGACTGATGTTAAGTGTATGCACTCCCCCCACTGACTGGGAGAAACTTCTGGAGGAAGTATACAGCCTGCCTTTGGAGCATATCTTCCCTATGGTTTGTTTTCCACTGCAAAGAGATAGAAGGGCCAGTATGAAGCAAATCAAGGAGGGTGGCTCATCTTCTTCCTATTCAGTTGTCTGCCACTGGATCCCAAATAACTGTTTTTAAATTTGATTTGATGTATTTAATATATGCTACGTATTGCATATCTAGTATATCATATAAACTGAACTAGTGAAAGTCACGTCTATATTCACTGAGACTCATTAAAGAAGGAAATATAAGAAAAACAATGACATTACCTTATGACTACAGCCAGCACCATTTTTCATTCAATATAATGCTATTCTGATTGGAAATCCATGGTCCACTGTTAACCCTGAAATTTCCTTTCCAATAGTGTGACAAACCAAAGGAGGGTGTTTTTGGCCATCAGAATGACTATTCTCTAGAGCCCCATATTGTGAAGTGTGCCAGCTTCTGATTTCAGCCAGAATATATAGTGTCTGCAAGAAGTTCCAGGATGGAAGGCTCACGGTAGACATGTCTGTCTGCAGCACAAGCTGCTGCCCATTGATTGGCCCACACATTTCACCTGAGACAAGGAAGAGAGTTTGGGGCATCTCTAGCTTTTTACTTTCTCCAAATAAGCTCAGCACATATCAATTCAGCACATCCTGAAATTAGATGAAATAAATCATTGGTACTTTGTTACAGCTATAGAACTTGAGAACTCAAAGCACACAGCTGTGAGGTGAGCTGCAGTGAAGTCAGCCTATATGTTAGTCTTTAAGCTGGGTACACTGGCATGAAGCTGAGAGTGCTGACGAGAAAGGGCCACCCAATTCTGCATTGCACGAAGGCACCAGAGTGGGTGCTAGCAGCTCTGTACATAGCAAGATCCACTCCAATCAGGCATAGGAGGCCAAGTCAACCTTGAGCCTTCTTGATACTTTTTTGCCTTCCTAAACACGTAGCTCTTTCCTGCCATTGGTAGTAGCATACTTCAAGTAAATCTGCATGAAAATTTAAAATTTCAATTCATTTGGAGGAGTATAAGAAGTTTTTATATCCTCCCTGCTTTTAAAACTACTTTTGATTACCTAAATTTGTTATTATGCTATGACATGAGTTCTCCAAATCCTGTAGCACCCCAAGTTAGTGACAATAATTGTAGCTTGGCTAGTACTAGTTTGGATGCTGTTAGGAATGGAAAAATACTGTGGGCATGTGTATTTATTTATATTGTAAAGAAGCATATTTCAGTGCATACTTGGCATTTTTGCTCTGACTGTTGGTTAATTGTTAGTCTAATTAGGATAATTAGAATATCTTCCCATCACCTTCATTTTCTGCACAATAAATTATTTATTCTTTAAGTCACACCTTGAACGTTGCGTCTTCTGGATGGTCTTCTCCACCACCAGGCAGGATCCTCTTTGGTCCCATATAAGCATATACATTTATTGAAGCCTTTTAACAGAGGTAGTTTGTGTTTGCCTGCTCTATTAAGCCTGCCTGACTCTGAGTCAATTCTTTGAAGGCAGAACTGCACCTTATGCATTTTTATTGCTTCAGAGCTAGCACAGGGTCTTATAGTTTAATCATTCAGGAAGTGCTAAATGAGCTTATATTGAGTGACATAGTCCCTGCACAATGATCATTAACCTTTGAGGGTATGGCTTCAAAAATGTAATAAACACTCTTCTAAACCTAAAAGGAAGGTGGCATATATACTTTACACAAAAATTTTTCATAAAATTGTAGGCTCTTCTTAGACCTTGTAAAGTCCTTCCATGGACTCACCTAAGGGTCCCCATAGAACTCAGACCAGAAAATACTTTCTAACAGCCATAGAAAATATCCTTGGTACAATAAATCAGCATTGTTTGCTATTTCCTTCATTTTAATATTTATCGTGCTATATGCTGAGGAGGCTATGTTGAATATCACAAAGTACTCACAGTCCAGAGACACTGACAAAGGAGTCAAATGTACTACAGCATGGTTTGTGTTGTTGTAGTAATAAATATTGGGCAACAGGATAAGGGGAGTATTTTCAGATTTGTGATTTCATGGATCGAAGATTTTCAAAAGAAAATATTGGGCAACTGATATGGGTGATTAATTTCCTACTTTCCCATGTAAGTACATTAAAACAAATGTTCTACTGTATTATTACCCTCTTTTTGTAAAATGTTACGACCCTAAAAGAAGAAATGTATAGTTTTGAAAGAAATGAAAATACTTGAAATTAATTGTATATACATTTTTGAGAATATATTTTTCTCATTTCACCCCAGAGCTCTAAAAACTTCTCATGTATTAGTTAGTACTAGGCAGTTAATACTTGAATCTATTTTCAGGCATCACTGAAACATTCCCAGAAGATCTGTCCAACTGAATATTAAGAAAGAAACAAAGGAGAAAATAAGAAGAGAGAAGAATCAGAACAAAGAGTCCAAGCAGATGAAATTGTTGTTGAAAGGCTCAGATATGATGCATATATAAAACTTGTGCATGTAGGGTAGTAATGAAGTGAGTTCAAGTACTAGGAAATTTCTTATGGGAAAGGTGAAATGGGCCAGTATTGAAAATTATTTGGAATTGGACTTGAGCAAAAGAGTGTTAGATGCTGATGGGATCTAGAGGCAGTAACTGATGCTGGTTGGAATAGAGGGAGCTGTGAGAAGCTTGTGTGAAGACTGATCCACGCTGAAGCCATGTGTAAAAGAAAATTAAGCAGTGAGGTGTCCCTACTATGATGAGGACCTGGCAGCTTCACAGAAGAGGAGTTAAAGTTGACAGGTAGTGAGTCCCTGTGTAGGAAGGATGGTAGAGGCCCCCTGGGAAAGGCTGGTTGTGAAGCACCATCTGCCCAGCCCACTGACAGGAAGACAAGTGGGGAGGCAGCTTTCAGGAAGACCTCTCCTTCGAGGAGATCTTCTTTCCTAGGTGGAAAGCAGGTGGAAATTGAAATTGAGTGTAATGGTGAATACAAGATACAAGGCAGAAACAGCGGAATTTGAGATAGATGCACAAACATAAAAACCTATAGAGGCAGTATTACCTTATTTTAAAAATAACTTGAAGATATTCTTTGAGGCACAAGAATCATAAGTTTGAGTCCAGCCTAGGCAACTTAGCAACTTCATGAGACTTTATTAAAAAAAAAACAAACAAAAAAGCCTGGTATGGAGCTCAATACAATGGCCCTGGTTCAATTTCCAGTACTTCAAATGATAAAATATATATATATATATACATATATTTTTCTCTTATCTCTGTGCCATGATTTTCTTTAACCAGTGTATCAAGATAGTCAAACCTTAGCAAATACATAATACACTTTTTAAAAATTTCTTAGAACTGAATGAATACTATTGGTTGGAATTTGCTGACAGTGATTTTTTTAAAGTTTCAGCTTTTAAATAACTTATTAATAGATTAGTTACCTAGACATTCACATTCTGGGCAATTTAGAGTAATTCACGGTGTTATACATTCTGAAATTACTTCTTTTTTGTGTGGTCCTGGGTATCAAATCCAAAGCCTCAGACATGCTGTGCACCAAAATAACCTCTTTCAGATAAATCACAAATCTATCTGCAGAGGAGACTTCTCTTCCAATACAGGACTACTGCTACTGAATAATCTGCTATCAAGAAAAACAAGACTTTCGACAGAGAACTGTTAATATGAGAGTAGATGTAGAAAAACCATTCTGACGGAAAATTCTGACCATGCCACAAGTATCCTTTATAGTTGGATTCTATTGAAAGAACAGTGTGCATTATCAACAGCTCGCTTTCAGATGCTTTCTACTTTGCCATGTGAATATTTAAAAGCCACTTTCCCTGGAACAACTATTTCCTACCTGCCTTTTCCTCCACCCAAGATTCTCCTTTTAAATCTGTAGCAAATAATTTTAGATACATTTCTTATTATAGCATTATCACAATGTGCACAAACATCTCCTTTTTTCTTTCTCCTGCCATGTGTACACATAATGGAGTTTCTTATTAAATATACATGCAATTCCTCGTTGCATATAAATGTAACTCATCCAAGAATAAGGGAGGCCCTGCAACTCTGCTATTGATTGGTCATAAGCGCAGTGTGATATCTGAATGGTGTTCTTGGGCTTTCTTTTAAAAAAAGAAAAGCTGAAAGAATCATGTAACTTTATCAACCATCAGGAACAGCCGCAATGTGGCTTCCTTCTTACATATTTATTAGGCTGCTTTATTACATATTTCTGAGACCACAGAAAGCGGAAGCTGCTTTTTGACTTTGTGAAGACAACTTACAGTCATGGGACTAGGTCTTCATCAGGCATATTAATCACTGGAAAAAATGCCAGTTGGATGAAAGCCAGACTACTACTTTGGAAGTAAAGGGAATAGGAAGTTAAAATTAACCAGTAGTGAAATATTTTGTGGTTCAAGTGCCTCTCAGAGAAAACACCAAGAAGTACCATGGATGACATCCTTTGAATAAGCCAAGCAAAATAATATTTCTCACATTCAAACAATTTCACTTTAATGTTAGGTATAAATGACTTGAAATGCACAAGCAAGAATGTTATGTAGGGAAGAAGGAGAAAATCAGAAGCTTGTTAAGGGACAGTAAAAAGGACTTGGAAGGACGATCTGTTGTTTTGTTGAAGGTGCACTCTTCTCAGAAAGCTTTTCTCCCTCCGTTTTGGGAGTGCTAAATTACATTATTGGAAAACACACTTGGATGGGTGACTTAAGCCAAGTCTGCACACACTGGTTGAAACCTGTATCTATTGACTTACAAGCTGGATGCATGTGTCAAAATGCAATCCAGTATTTTTGCAATAATAGCTAGCAGTCATGGCTGTAAATTATTTATGGAGAGTATTCAGTGCAAACAGGTTAGTGCACACATCCTCTTCAGCTTGACTGCCCTGATTTTAGATCACGCAGACATTCAACTCCACGGAGATCTGCTCTTATCACTGCAAACCCTAACAGGGGGCTTCAACTGCAGTCAGTTCAGCGACTCAAAGCTGCCTGGACACTTGCTAAAGCTCTACCTCAAGGTTCACCGCATAAACATGGTCCCTCTGCCCTCCTACCACACACTCGCCTGGCCCCGGCGATGTATGGTGGTATCAGACAAGAAGGCAGATCGATCTCCGGAGCAGAGGCAGGGCCGTGCTCCCCTATCTTTGTGCAGAAACATGGAAGAATGTGCCCAGCAAAGGCCACTGGTGATCTTAACACAAGCTGACATTTCACTAATGCCATGATGCTGAGGCTGGGAAAAAGCTGGCTATCCAGCCAACCCCTCAGTTTACGTTTAAAGAAACCTGGTGCCCTATTGCAATGCGGAGCATGGATTTCCCCTTCTGCCCTGGACTGTTTCAACTGTGGTCATTTCCATTTCTTCTCGGTGATCACTATAGACAGGTAGGCCATCACATAGATGACCAGAAAGGTTACAATATCTTTTGTGTTTTAAGAATTAAAGCCACATGGGAAAGCAAACTCTCTGTAAATATTTCAAGAAGGCTACTCTGCCTTCCCCATCAAACAGGCAATTAATGAGATATGGACCATGGCTGTCCCAGGTCAGAGAAGTATACATTTCACTATATCTCCTTTGTCCTTTAAGATGGAACGATACTGCAGACTTTCCACTGTTTAAGATAAAGAACTTTGTCATAAGAGATCACAGCTTTTACTTGTGGTAGTAGAACAGGATGTGGGTTAAACTATGTGTTCACCAATTAATAAACTGGATAAAAGAGATGCTAGCACAACCCTGGAGCAAAACTTGGTAATGTAATGAGTACTCCAAAGTAGGCACAGTAGAAAATAAAATCTTTGGGTTCTAAAATTAACCTCCTTCAGGATTAAACATCAACTCTCTATCTCCCAAATGGTTTCTCAGTGTTAGGAATCAAAAGATAATATCTCCACTGGTAACAGACCATTGTGCTGGGAGTCAGGTGCGCTGGATCTGCCATGTAAAAATGCACACGACTGTGGCCCATTTCTTCAACTTCTCTGAACACCAATTTCTCCATCTGTAAAGTGGAGGAGATAGAATATTTCCTAATCCTCATGCTGTAAGGACAAAATGTCACAAAGTCAGGAGGTTATTGTAGTAACCTCTCGTAGGCTGAAGGCCTCTGAAGATATATTGCTGTCTTAATATCTGAAGACTGTGAATGTATTAATGTATCCTTAATTTGAAAGAAGGGGGTTGTACTCACAGGCGTAATTAAATAAAGGATTTTGAGTGGATGTCATTCTGGATTATCCAGGTAGTCCTTAAATCCAATGGCAACTGTCCTTAGAAAATACGCAGTCTAAGTCCTTGGAAAAGATTCAGATCCTTGGAAAAGATAGTCCAAAGACATTGGCAAGTGTCCCTGGAAAAGACAAACCTAAACAAAAACCCATCAAGATAGAGGCAGAGATTATATGAAACCACAAGAAATGTCTCAGCTTGCCCAGAAATGCTAATGGTCACCAGAGCTATAAGAGGAAAGGAAGGATTCTCCACTAGAGACTTTGGAGGGAGCATGGGTTGCCTGACACTTGATTTTGGACTTAAAGGCTCTAGAACTATAAAAAAATGAATTACTACGAAGCCACCATGTTTAACCCACTAGCTATCTTAGCAAAATTCAAATTATTTATTAGAATTATCCCATGATCTAGCTCCACTTTTATTCCTTCCAGTCTTCAGGTGTGGCTGCACCCCCCACCTCTACACACCCTGCCTCTGCTTTGCTCCCTTTTGGCTTCCACACACCTGGTGGAAGCACTCAGTCCAAACTCCTCGGTTTCCAATGCTTCCTAAAACTCCAGGCAGGCTGACCCTTCTGGGCCTGTTCCAGACTGCTTTCTAGTTATTTCTTGTATTTTATTATAGAACATGCCACTTGTTTACTCAAATATTTCTTCCACATAACTCTGAACTCTCTGAGATTATAAAAAGTCTTATTCATCTTGATTTTCGCAGTACTTAATATAGTGTCTGACTTCTCATCCATGCTCAATATTCATTTGCTAAATTAACTAGTTTATTAACAATGTTTTAACATGTAATAATTTACCTAATCTTTTAAAAGACAAGTGAAATGAAGGCTAATATATATATATATTTTCAAATATATATATTTGAAATTAGAGTTTCTAGATTTGACTTCCAAAAGTTTAATTCTTCTCTTTCTCAACTTTCTCTTATGCAAAAAGAATAATATCAGCCTTCATTTCACTTGTCTTTTAAAAGATTAGGTAAATTATTACATGTGGTGGTATCAAAAATAAAGAGTCACTGTGAATCCTCTCCAGGAGAATGTCCATGGTACTGTCTACACTAGCTTTGACTAAGCTTGCTTCTAGAACAAAATTTTATCTGTCATTAACTTTCTGAAAAAAAGTCAATGGAAAGGATAAGGCCAGCTGAATCACCAGGGCACCAGGGAAACATTCAGAATACAATACCAGTCCACTATCTCTTGAGGCATGGCAGAAAATAGATATGTAGCAGACAGGGAAATCCATGTTTATAACTTGTAGTAAGGTGGTAACTTACAGCCTTATTGTCTAATTTTTTTGAAGCAAGGAAGAAATTTTAATCCAATGTAGTCACTGCAATGAGTCATTAAAATTTATTCAGCAAATATTTTAATGAGTGTTATTTAGAAAACAGTATGGCAAAAGTATTAAATAAAATTTGGACTCTTTATTTTTGATAACACCATGCATAAGGACCATGTTAATTAGAAAGTGAGACTTCCAGTTACTATCAGAACAAAAGAAACTTTTACTCAAATTCTAATTATACTCACTAATAGAAAGATGGAGACAGGGTCCTGGATCTAAGCAATGGAAGATGGATGGAATTTGTAGAAAAGGCTAAGCAAGGTTGAAAAAAAGCAGGCAGTGGCTGTGATTTGGAAAGAGATGCAGGATAAGAAAGAATAGAAGGAAAGAAAGAAAAAGAATAGAAGCGAAGTAATAATGGCAAGATCAAGGAAAGAGAGAAAGGGGAGAACCCAGGAAACTAGAAGAAGCCTTGATGCTACCCTGTCTCTGTCATCAGTTTAGAAAGTGCCAGCAAATATTTATCAAGTCAAATGTGTGATAATTTAATAATCATCTCTACACATTTCCTAGGCAAGTGGTAAGGATTAATTTTCATGCAATTAATGAAATATTTGGGACAAAATAGCTCTGAAGAGTAGCAAATAGATCACATTTTAAATGCTTTGAAAACAAACAGCAGATAAACAATAGCGATTCGGATGCATGGGTTTATGGGTGTTCTCACTGTGAGAAGGTTTATCAGTCAACTGCAAGGACTGTCCTAAGTCCCCTGTCATGTATACAATATTCTGGTGGTGCACACACGTGTAGGCACATGAATGAAAGTCAAATTGTCACTAATTACGATTTCCCATTCTAAAACAAACAACCAGCCTTATTTTATATGCAAGTGATATTTACCTCTATAAGTAAACCACTCCTTAAAGAGGGTTGTGTCTTAAAGACAACTGTTGACATTTATTGAAAAAGTATATAAAACATTTTTCATAGTTATACTAAGTCCATAAGTTTCAAGGCCAACTTATTACCTTTGTCATGGGGAAAAAAATCAAATCCCGTACCAACAGTAAGCACATAGTAAGCATTAAGCTGTTAGGTTAGCGACAGGGCTCTCGGTGGGAGCTGGAGAGGCTCTGAAGACAAAATGTGGGTTGGAGAGCAGGACTGTGAGGGAGACAGAGAGTGCATCCTGGAGATTCTGGGTCTTCCCTTCTATTGTCTCCCACTTGCCTTCTTTGCCATTAATAGCAGCAGTTTTTTGCACCAGAATGTTCTAATATGGCCTACTGACTATAGGGTCTGAACTCAGTCTAACAGTTTTTTCTCAATTTACCTGCCACTGAAGGAAAGCACAAAATGAAGAATGAGAATGATCAAAGGATTTTTGTTATTTTAATTGTTTTTTCAAATTCACAAATAAAAATAGTATATATTTACTGTGCACAAGATGTTTTGAAATTTGTATTCATTGTGGAATGGCATGATTGAGCTAATTAATGTGTGTATACTCTCACATAGTTAATATTTTTGTGGTGAGAACACTTAAAATCTGCTTTTATTAAATTTAAGAATACAATACATTGTTTTAATTATAAAAACAAAGCATTAAAAGAGGTTTTTTGACCTTATACTTCATAACTGAAATTTTGTGTCCTTTGATCAACATCTTCTCATCTTCCCCACATATGCAGCCTCTGGTAACAACCGTTCTACTCTATACTTCTAGAAGAGCCACTCCTTTAGATTTCACATATGAGAGACATCATGTGGTATTTGTCTTTCTGTACATGGTTTACTTCACTAAACATAATGACCTCCAAGTTTATTCATGTTGTTACAGATGGAAAGATTTTTCTTTCATTGTTTTAGGCTAAACAGTATTCAATTGTGTGTCTACCACACATTTTCTTGATTCATTTGTCCTTTGATAGACACATAGGTTGATTCTATGTTTTCAATACTATGAATAACAATGCAATAAATATAGGAATGCATGTATGACTTCAATATCACAATTCCATTTTCTGTAGTTATATACCCAGCAGAGGGATTGTTGGATCATATGGCAGTTCTATTTTTAATTTGTTGAGGAACGTCCATACTGTTTTCCATAATGGCTATACCAGCTTACTTTCCTACTAGCAATGTGCAAGGATTCCCTTTGTCCCCACATTTTGACCAACACTCATTAACTTTTGCCTGCTTGATTTTAGTCATTTGAACTTGTGTGAAGTGATAGTTTGTTGTGGTTTTAATTTGAAATTCTCTGATCATTAGAGATTTTGACAACTTTTCACATACTCATTGATGATTTATATGTCTTCTTTTGAAAGGTGTGTATTCAGGTCATTTGTCCAATTTTGAACAAGGTGTTTGTTTTCTGTTATTGATTTGAGATTTTTATATATTCTGGATATTACCTTTTGCCAAACATAAGATTTGCAGAATTATTCTCCCATTCTGGTGATTGCATCTCCTCTCCTGTTGTTCACTTCCTTGGCTATGCAGAAGTTTCTTATTTTGATAAAATCCCATTGTCTAGTTTTGCTTTTTTGATTGTGCTTTTGGGGTCATATTCAAAATATCTTTGCCCAGATGAATTTTGCAGAACATTTCCTGGCTCTTTGTATCTATCTAGTAGGTTCACAGTTTCAACCATACATGCAAGTCTTCATTGAATTTTGAGTTGATTCTTGTGTAGTGTGTGAGAAAAAGATCCAATTTTACTGTTTAAGCTCCATGTGAATATCCAATTTTCTCAATACCATTAGTTGAAGAGACTTTCCTTTCTTCATGGTGTGTTCTTGGCAATACTGACAAAAATCAATTAATTGTAACCAGATGAATTTAATTGTGAGTTCTCTATTTTGTTTTACTGGTTTTTGTTTTTGGTTTTTTTTCCTTAAATTCTTTTATTGGTACATTTTAGGTATACAGTACATTTACATTTATCATTGAGTGCTTGTACCTGTACATGATGTGTCTTGGTTCTTATTTTTTCCCCATTTTTAATGTAAGTACTATGCTGTCTTTTTATTGTAACTTTGTGTAAACTTTGAAGTCATTTTTTTGGTCACTTTTAACAAAAAGACAGGATAGTAAAAATTTACCTATGATATAGTTTCTTATTTACTTTTAATTTTTAAAAACTTCCTTAGAAATTCAAAGCCCTACCCAGAAGCTATGAAAAATTTGGGAGAACTATTGAGAAATGAAATAATATTATTGTGCATAAAAAACCACTAAGGCTCCAGGTACTTGGGATATTTCCCTAAAGGTACTGGGATAAAATGATGGGTATGGAATGGAGAAGAATTCAGAAACAAAGAGGGATATCGACAGTGTAACGCTAGGGCTGAGAACACGGTGATGAGTTACACTTCTGCAACCTCAAACAACAAGGGGGAGAGAAAGCACTGTTCCCTCTTCTTGCTCCTGACTACTCACTCCTTTACTTTCTGCCACTGCATTTTCATAAAGCCTCTGAAGAGAACATGACATCCTAGGGAGCAAGAGGAGGGAGAAGGTTGGGGTGCAGCTGGGAGGTCATCAGTGCATCTTCAGTTTCTGATATACACAGGCAGAGGCAACCTACAATTAAAGGAAACCTCCACTGAGACCAAGTGGCAGGAGTACGTCAGTTAATCAAGTATTTTGTCCTCAGACATTCAGAAAGGATATACACTTTCAGAGAATCCCAAGGTTTAAATTTTAGACTCATTACAGAGAGCATAGCTTGACCTAACAGAAAAACAGTACACTGGGCTCAGAAGACCTGTGGGTTTTTCTTGCCTCTTTCACCTTCTCATCTATGACCATAGGCAAGATGCTTTGCCTGAACTCGAGTTTCTTCACTCTAAAGGGAAGGCAGCACTATCTCACTTACAGAGCCTGGGAACATGAGCCGAAGCAATGTATGTAAAGTGCCTAGGCCCTGGAAATATGGGGCTAAACAACTATAAATATTACCTCCACAAGTAAACCTTTTTGGTTCCTATAACTGTATAAGAAATAGTCTTGTGCTTGTTATCCTAATATCAAGCAATTTGAAAGCTTGAAAATACTAGTAGAACCAGAGAGCCCAGATCTATGACTGCATATGCTTATACATATATATATGGAAATGCCAGAAACGTAAGTATTTGGGGATTTACATATGTTTCTAATTTAAGAAGATTATGGGGCATGAGTTGATACTATAGTTTCTCTCATAAAGATCATCTTTAAATGAAAAACATCAATGTTTCTGAGAACTAGATATATCTAAAATATTATATGCTTGGGCTATTTAATCATGGACTATCAATTCTTTCAGTACATGAAGAATTACAGAGGGAAGTTGAAGCAATACCTCATTCATCTAAACATGCTGCTAGTAGCACAGGGAAAATGGGAATGCCTGTACCTTTATGTGCATACAAAATGAGATTTTGGTAATCTGAAATATTTTCCATAAAAACTTACGTTTGACTTAAAGCTGAAAGTAACAGGAATGATATTCATCTTCTGAATCAGGTTGCCAGATAAAATACAGAACACTTACGTGACAGCAAATAATTGCAAGAGTACATAATATTTGGTACATCCTTACACTAAGATCTCATTCACTGGATTTCTGAAATTCTAATTTAATTGGTGTCATGGGTCTTTATTGGCTAAATCTGGTAGCACTGTTTGAAGAGGTGAGCTGCTCCATGAATCTGTATCATAGTGATCTCACCATTCTCAGTTAACCTCATGAGGCAAACAGCTCTGCCTCTCTTGATTTCTGTGCACCTTGGTATTTTGTCTCCCATTCTTCCTGACAGGGAAAGGGGAGATCACATATCCAGTCATCAGACCAACTATCTGTGCAATAATAGATATGTATTAAACCACATGCTTGCCTAAAATTGCTTAGAATTCTTCAACCCAAACCATACTTCTATTAAAGAGGTCTAGAAATAAAAGTCCAGGTGTTTTGGAACAACTAAAACACAACCTTCCTTTTAATGAGAGAATGGACCAAAACTCCTGGAAATTCCAGATTTGAATTCTATCTGCACGAATACATGTGGTCATGGTTACTGCTTACATCGTCTCGTTCTGACATTTCTTTGATTGTTTTTAAAGGAAACACCATCTCTATAAAGATAATGGAATCCAATTATTTCCACATAGATTAGTGTTCTCAAACCTCTGTCTCAGACAGGTCATGAGATGGTGGTCTCAGATCAGCTTCTTGTTTGCATTAGTAAGAAAAAAGAGGGAAATGGTATGATTCTGCATAATTAGCAGCCTTAATTAAAAACAAGAGCAAGATATTAGTTGTAGTACTGGCTTGATAAACTCCTTAAGGCTAGCTCAGATTCTTCTGCCTTCTGATTAGATTGAATGAATCTGGGAATATACACTTGCATTATCTCCATTAAGACATGATGCTTTCAGACCTCTTAATCAATTCACCCCTGGGAATCATTTTCAAGTCTGATGATGAGGGGGAGAATGTAAATAACTGGTAAACAATACCAGTTTTATGGCTTCATATAATAAGCTTGTATTCAAGTTACTGTTAGAACTTGAAGGGGATCTGCAGATTCCTTACGTATGGATATGATGTAACATTCTTACACAAAGTAATTTGCAATTCTCACAGCCATTACATCTAAGAATTTTCATGGGAGATACATTATAAGTAGTTTTTTATATTTAAAACAAATAAAAACAATTGATTTGGCTTTTATTTAACTCTTCCTTGACAGAAGTACTCTATGATAGAACAAAAATAAAATTCAAATTATTCTTTCTTGACTGTTCCTTTCACTAAAACAGGAAGCTAAAATTATCCAGTTTTTGGACAATTGCAAGGTAATTGTACCACATGAAAGCTGTAGGGATTAAAGGAGTAATTTTTCTTCCTATAACTTTAATGTTGCATATATGTATTTTCTGGTATAAAAATCTATAAAAATAAGTGAGGATATCCTAATTTTGTGTACACAGTTATTCTCATGGTTTTGATGGACAGCTGACAAGTTGAAGAATAAATGAATGAATCTTATGAGTTATTTAGATGCAGTAACTTCCAGAAATGCTTTGAGATGCTTATAATAAAATCACAGAATTAGAAATTACATGAAGAACCAAAACAGAAATTAAATAAAGTAGTGTATTTGGGGGAAAGGAGGGAGTGGTAATCAGGTAAGGGCAATCAGGGGAATGATAAAGATGCCACATGGCTGTGGGACACTCAGTAGCGTGCTAAATGCAGCTCTCACTTGCCAATAACTTGTTGCTTTTTTTGCAAATAAGTTACAGAGTTTTCATTCCAAATGGAAAATGATACTCCAGTTTACCAGCAGAATCAAAATTTGTCTTTGCTTAGATGAAAAGGCAAATACCCATAGGTGGAAAAAAGAAAATGCTGCAGTGTTAGGAAGGATGTATTTATGTGTGCTCTTGACTTGAGCCTGGCATTTCCAAGCAACTTTTAATACTGGATCAGAACTAAAATCCCTGAGTGGCTTGGGGTTCTTAAGTCTGCTCTCTCCTAAGCCTCTCTAATACAGTGCTCTTCTAACATGTGGAGCACCAATCATGTATGATAAAACAATACTTCTCTTACTGTATTACTCGGAGATTTTCTTTTCTATTTTTATTCATTTAAAAAATTCTGACCAAAACCACTAATTAATTTTGAGCCACTAATTAATGAAGAAGCACAATTTGAATAGTCACTGTGCTAGTGAGCTAACTTCTTAAAATTCAAGAAATGGTAAAATATAATGCACATATATAGATAGTATGTGATAAATCTAAGTCTGTATACATCCACAATGATTATGTCATATCAAAATGGATATGTCAAGTTTTACAGACCTAGTAATGACTTGCTTAAACTTATGAGAAATCTCAAAATGTGTTATCTCTTATTAATGCAGTTGAGTTAAACTCATTAAATGCTGAAGTGATTGTAGCTTTATCTGTTTCATAGGGTGTAGCTTGTCTCTTAACACAAAGGTATTTTAACTAACCTAAATAAACAACCTAGGTGATCATTATGGATTTTTATTACCTCAGTTTCTCCTACTCTGGTAGGCTTTCCTCAGGTAGTCAGTGTATGCTGGGAGCACCGCGCTGTAGATGCACTGTAGACGTGCCTTCCTTCCTGTCCATTCCCCATAAAACCATCAAAGCATGATGTTCTGCAGACTTTAGCTGCTCTCCCGGTTCTGGTTACAGACCAGCCCCTTTTACATCCCCCTGCACTTTCCTTATCTCTACACTATAAATAAACACACTGCAGTTGCCAGCCAGAGCTTTTCTCCCATCAGGAGGAGAAGCCTCCACCTAGCCTCAGCTTTTGTATCTCTTTGTCTTTTCTTCATTCCCCACTGTTCTCCCTCCAAGGACCCTTCAGCCACACAGGCCGAGGCACAGGTAGTCAAGCACGTGGGTGAGTCATTTGTACATGTCTACTTATTATTCTAGCACACAATGTTATTTAGATATGATTTAAATACTATGTGATAATTACCTTTTGTTATTGGTATATTTTTCCAAAGGAAGTATTTGAACCTAAAATCACCCAGTTAGATTTCTCTTTACATCTGCATTCTACTTGCTGATTTCATTTTTCTCTCTGACACCACAAAAGAAATGCCAATTCTCTTAGATTAAGTTATTAGCCCACACTCACCCAATAATGTTAGCTTTTCCCCTGTTTCCATTTATAATAATTGAAAGAGTCTTCTTCACAAAGCTCCAGGAAAGGCCTCCAAAAGTGGCAGAGATTAAACTGAGACAGGCAACAGGAAGCAGACAGCGTCCGTGAAGGGCATTCCTAAAAGAGTGAAACTTGCAAGAAGGAGGGCAAAGTTATTGGGAATAGCTAAAGCAGGATGTCAGGCTGAAGAACTAAAGAAAGTAATGCTCCAAGTAAAGGTAATGGCCAGATCAAACATTTATTATTTATTCATAGAGGGGGGAAATCTTGTAATTTTCCCATGCAGAAGAGTGACATGATTAAATTTTCATTTTGGAAAGATCACTTTGACAAAAATGTAGAAAATGGATTGAGACACAAGGCTGAGAAGTCACTTACCAGGCCATGGAAATAACCCAGAAGAGAGATGACAAGGCCTTGATTCAGATTATGGTATAAATTGAAGAGGAGGGAATACTTCTTGACTCATTTTATGAGTCTGGCATTACTCTGAAACCAAAGCCAGATAAGGCTACTACAAGAAAATAAAATTACAGGAACATACCCCTGATAAACATAGATGTAAAATCCTCATTATAATACTAGCAAACAAAATTCAATAGTACATTGAAAGATCATTCACCATGATCAAGTGGGATTTAACTCAGGATAGCTCAGGATATACAAATCTGCAGATGTGATACATCATATTGACAGAACGAAGGACAAACACTATATGATCATCTTAATAGACAAAGAAACACGTTTGACAAAATCCAAGATCATTTCATGATAAAAAAAACTCTCAACAAATCTAGATATAGAAGGAATGTATCACAACATATAAGGCTATACATGACAAGCCCACAAATTAATCACATTCAACTACGAAATGCTAGAATCTTTTCCTTTAAGATCTGGAACAAGAAAGGATAAGAACCATCATCAGTTCTTTTCAATATAGTATTGAAAGTTCTAGATACAATAATTAAGCAAGAGAAAGAAATAAAAAGGATACAAACCAGAAAGAAAAAAGTAAAATTGTGTATCTTTGCAGATGATATGATCTTATAATGTAGAAATCCCAAAGAATCAGGCAAAAAAATATTAAGATTAATAAGTGAATTTAGTAAAGTTGGGGAATATAAAACCAACCAACAAAACCCAGTAGCATTATTATACAATAATGATGAACTTCCCCTAACCCCATATCCAGAAGACAATCCTATTTACTAGGATTTAATAAAAATTGATGCTACTAAAATGGTTAGAATGCTAGTAAAGTACTTAGAATACTTACAATAAGTTTAGTTAAGGAAGTGAAAGATAAAATTGTAAGACACTGGGGCCGGGGATTTAGCTCAGTGGTTCCGGTTCCTTCCTCACAAGTGCAAGGTCCTGACTTCGATCCCCGGTACCAAAAAAAAAAAAAAATTGTAAGACACTGATAAGTAAGTTGAAGAATGTTGTTAAAATGCCCTAGGGTTTCAATGTAATGTTTATTAAATGACTTAGGGTTTCAATGTAATGTTTATCAAAAATTCCAAAGCCATTTTCACAGCAGTAGAAAATAATCCTAAAATTCATAAGGAAAAACAAAATATAAATAATCAAAGCAATCTTAAGCGCAAAGAACAAAGCTAGTGACACCACACTCTCTGATTTCAAAATCCATGACAAAGCTATAACAATGAAAATAGCATGATACTGGCAACAAAACAGAGATGTAGCCAATGAAACAAAACAGATGCTTCCAGTAAATCAAACTTCTGTAAAGGAATCAAGAATACATAATGGAGAAAGAAAAGTCTGTTCAATTAATTGTGTTGGGAAAACCAAATAGTCATATGCAAAAAAATGAATTTGGATCTTATGGCACATCATATACTAAAATTAATTCAAATTTGATTAAAACTAAATGTAAAACCTGACGTTAAAAAACTACTAGAGGAAAACAGGGAAAGATCATCATGATATTACCCTCTGTCATGAATTTTTAGATGTGACCCAAAGGCACAGAAGAGAAAAGCAAGGAGGTAAATAAGGTTGCATCAAACTATAAAGCTTCTCTCTAAGTTACTTTCCTTGTTGCTGACACAATATCGACAATCATGATTTAAAGGAGGAAGGCTTTATTTTGTATTATAACTTGTAGAGGTTTCAGTCCCTAGTCAGCTGGCTCCAAGGCAGGACAGAATGACACAAAGGCATGGTAGAGGAAAACTGCTCGTGACATGATGGACAGGAAGCAGAGAGACAAGGGAGGAGCTAGGGAGAAAGGTGAACCCTTCCAGGCCACACCCGCAGTGAGCACCCTCTACCACCAGACCCCACCTCCTCACAGCAAGTCAGCTGCAAGCCCCCATAATCCAATCACTTTCCAAAATCCTGCCTATGTGTTCATGAGGCTCTTGGGGGACATCTGGATACAAACCATAACAACTTCTACACAGCAAAGGAAACAATCAACAAGTGATGAGACAACCTAAAATATAGGAGAAAATATTTTTAAACTATTCATGTGATATGAGGCTAATTTTCAAAATATATAAGGAACTCAAACAATTCAACAGCAAGAAAGTAAATAACCTGATTGAAAATTAGAAAAGTATCTGAATAGATATTTCTCAAAATAGGATATACAGGGCTGGGGATTTAGTTCAGTGGTTCAGGCGCCTGTCTCACAAGCTCAAGGTCCTGAGTTTGATCCCCGGCACCAAAAAACAAAAAAAACCAACAAAAAAATAGGAAATACAAATGACCAAGAGGTGTATAAAAAAATGCTCACCATCACTTATTACCAGGGAATGCAAATCAATACCACAATGAGACATCATCTCATTCCAACTAGAATGACCATTATAAAAAAGAAGAAAGTTAACAAGTGTTGGCGAGGATGTGGAGAAAAAAGGGAACACTTGCACATGGTTGATGGTAATGTAAAATAATAAAAATTTCCATTATGGAAAACGGCACTGAGGTTCCTCAAAAACTTTAAAATAGAAACATGATATAATCCAGCAATCTCACAACTGAGTATATACCCACAGGAAATGAAACCTGTATGTTGAAGAGACATTGAGATTCCGTATTCATTGCTGCCTTATTCATAATAGCCAAGATGATACGGAACCAATTTGTTTATCAACAGATGAATGGATAAAGAAAATTTGGTTTATATATACAATGGAATATTATTCAGCCTTATAAAAGAAGGAAATCGTTCTATGTCCAACAAAATGTACCAACCCAGAGGACATTGTGGAGGACACTATGAAATAGACTAGGCATAGAAAGACAAATACTGCATGATTTCATTTGTATGTGGAATCTGAAAAAGTCAAAATCATAGAAGCAGAGAGAATGGTAATTCCCAGGAGCCTAGGAGGATAGCGGCACAGATGCAGCTTAAGTGGCACAAGGCTCCAGTTAGTCAGATTCTGAGATGTTTTATGCAGCATGGTCACTATAGTAAATAATAAAGTAATAATGCAATTCAAGAAATGTAAATTTGAGGGCTGGGGATTTAGCTTAGTGGTGCCGCTGCCTGCCTTGCAAATGCAAGGACTTGAGTTCGATCCCCAGTACCAAAAAAAAGTAAACTTGAATATTGCTAAGAGAATAGACTTTTTTTTAAAACTGTATATCCTTTTATTGGTACATTTTAGGTGTACAATATAATGACATTCATTGTTGGAAATTTGCATCTTTACATACTCTCTTGGTTCTTATTTTTCCCCCTTCCCCTGCCCTCCCTTCAACCTCTCCGTTCCTCCCTATTTACAGAGAGATCTTAAATACTCTTATCACTTATAGAAGACAAATATATGAAGTAATGCACATGTTAATTTGCTGTATTATATGGTCACATATAAATTTATATCATGTAGTACACCATCAATATATGCAATTTGTGTCTTTTGTATTTCAATAAAGTTAGAAAAAACAAGAAGATGACAGTAGATTTGAAGGAAAGGATATGGACTCCCTAATGCAGGCTAAGTATCTGGGTCTTTTAGAAACTGTAGAAGCGATTTGGGTATGGGGGTTGAGACAGAGACAGAAAAGGGAAATTCTGGAGTGATTGATTATTGCTTCTGTCCTGCTGACAATTGTAACATAAGGTTCAGTCTAGAGAGAAAGACGAATTCACATTTGAAATCCTGAGTTTGAGACTAAATTCCCCTGGGAACTTATTTTGTGCTAGACACTTTGCTAAATATTTAAGCCATAGAACAACTTCAAATGACACAAAAGTAACTATTGTCATTCTCATTTTATATACCAGGAATCTGAGGCTCAAAGAGTGAAGTTTTGGCCAAGGGTGTGGGCTGTCTGTCTGATCGCACACTTCTGTTCCAATCTTCATGCTGCACAGATCGGTGAAGCAGAGGCTCAAATCAGAGAGGCCCCAGTGGTACTCAAAGTTGTTGTTGTGGGTGAGGCTGTCAAATTAAACAAGTAGGAAGAAGAAACCCAAGAAAAAGCTGCAAGAAATGCAACATTTAATACACTGGCTACAAATTAGTGGTCCCCACTTGGCCCACGGACAGTTTGTTAAGCTAGCACAGCTTTTTTTTTTTAATTCTTTTATTGGTACATTGTAGGTATACAACACAATTACATTTCTCATTGGGGACTTGTACCTTTACATGATGCATCTTGGTTCTTATTTTTCCCCCTTCCCCTACCCTCCCTGCAACCCCTCCAGTCCTCCCTATTTACAAAGATTTTGTTCCTATTTTTCCATTTTCTCATATTAATCCCATTCCCTTCTTTCCTTTCCTCGACCCCTCCCACTTCCTTCCCCTTTGCCCCTTTTCTTCCTATTTCACATTACCTATTATACATTTAGTCCTTATTTACACTTTCAGTTTCTCACACCAGAGAAACTATTTGGTATTTATACATGTGTCCTTTTTAAAAAAAATTGGTGCATATCAGTGCTACAGAATAGTGAGATTCATGATGGTACACTGGAACCTGCATATAGAATATTGTGATTATATTTGTCCCTCTTATCCCCCTATGCCTAATCCCTTCCTGTAGCACTACAAGATTACCTTCTAGTTTCTTGTCCTTTTCCTTTTGTTTTTGTTTGTTTGTTCACGTATAGATGTCTTATGTGAGAGAACGCATGTGATTGGTAGCTTTCTGAGACTGGCTTTATTTCACTTACCCTGGTATCAATGCCTTTTGGGGGAATAAGGCACAATCCCCACTCCCTCAGGTCCCCTTCACCCAGATAATTATCTGCAGCTCCTTCACACACATACATTCCCCGCCAGCCCCACAGCTACACTTGAACTGCAGTCCCTGAAAAACACATAATAGAAGAGAAATCCATGGGCAAAAGGGCAGAAAAATCAATAAAGATAAGTTTTAAAAAAGGAATACTAGGAGCATATGTTTGAAGAAAGAAGGAGAGACTTCCAGGAAAAGGGGATCATCCATCACATCAACTGAACATCCCAGATCAAGTAAGATGAGGACAGAAGAGTGTCTGCTGGATGTGGCAGCCTCACAGTCATGGATCATCTTCACAAGTGACATGGGGAGTTGACAGCAAAGTCAAATTATAGTGGAGTGGAGTGAAAGGGCCTTGAGGTCCAGGGATGGATGGTTTAGTGACCCCTTTAAGGAAGTCTGGCTCTGCAAGGGAGGAAAGAGACTGTCAGGCAAATAAGGGAAAATGTATGGTCAGATGGGAGTTTTTGCTTTCAGACTGGGAAATACTTGAATATTTTCTCCTAAACAGAAAAAGAGAAAAAAGAGAAAAAGAAGAAAAAGAAACCACAGGGATGATCAGATGGGCATACAAGAGAGAGGAGACAGTGGGCTCAAAGCGGTTTTAGAAATGACACTGGCACCAGGGATTGCCTTAAAATTGAGGCATAGAAGCAGAATAACAGCAAGATCTCTGTTCTCATGGAGATTCCATTTGTTGGAAGAAGACACCTAATAAAAAAGGAGAATAGGCTTCATCAACAAGGTAATTTCAAACAGTGGGAGGATGAGTATGGAAGATCTCCTTTTCCACTTTTTTGTGTCACAGGGGGATTTTCTCACAGGTATTCAGAGGACTCTTCTATGAGGGCTGACATTTGAGCTGAGACTTAAATGGAAACAACCAGCTGTCCATAGATGCTTTGGGGAAATGTCCTGGGCAGAATGAATACCAAGTGTCTCATTAGCTGGGTGAGTGGACGTGAGTTCGGTGTGATTGGGAAATAGTAAAAGTTACAGTGACTCAAGAACTTCATGTGAGGAGAAATGAGGTCAGAGAAATAGTCAGGGGTTTAGGTCACTGCACCTTGTAGTCCCCAGTAAGAAGCTTGTATTTTATTTAAGGTGCAGTGGGCAGCCATGCATGAAGTTCTCCTTGTCTACTAGATGTCTTCATTCAATAAATAGAAACTCCATGAGGGAAATTTTGAGGTATTTGTTGAAGAAATGAGAAAGGGAACTGATTAAGAATGGATTAAGGATAAAACTGGAGATTTGGAAAGTTAAATATCTCAGTTCTTCCTTATGGGACAAATCTATAATTAATTAACTCATAAAGTGAAGGAGAGATGACAAGAAACTAGGAGGTAAACTTTTGGAGATCTGGAAGGGAGCCAGGGAAAAGGGAGAGAAAAGAGAAAGGGGGTAATTGTATTGAAAATGATCAGATATGTTAAATGTATATACCAATTTCCAAAACAATCATCACCATTCTGTATACTAACATGCACTAATTTTAAAAAATGAATTTAAAATAATGTCTTCTCATTTCTTATTTATCTGATTAAGGCAAATTATTTCTCTCTCCATGCTTCTAAAGTTTTTGTAGCAGAAAAATATTTGGATGAAGACCTCATTTCCCTTAATATGCAATCTCCCATTGACTTAGAAATTAGGTGAATTCTGGTAAGTGATGAATTCTTTATTTGGAAGCAGATGAGGCAGATTGGCATGAGAACCTGGACCTGAATCAGAGCTAAGGCAGTCTGTGTAAAATCAAGACAAAGATAATACAGAGAAGCAGAGAGAAGATCCAAGAGCCAGAAAGACTTACAGAAGCCATAGGCATGGCACAAGAGAAAGGAAAAAGAAGATCCAGTGACCAGCAGCCAGAGGTGTGGGGAAGAACATAAATCCTCGAGATTTTTATCAGTTTCTTTCTGATGCAAACCTATGATTCCTTTTCCATAAGAAATCCTGAACCAAACCTGTAATGTTCATTACTACTGTGTGGAATGGTTTTGCTTTTACTTTGACGGAGAAGAACAGTGAGCCCCATTTTGAAATTAGCACATAGAAGACACTAGAGAAAGACAACCACATGTTAAAAACCTGCAAATGCCCAGAACTGCAAACATAACATAAAAACTAACCAGGGTGCAAAATGTTAAAGTCAATTCCACAAAATATTTAATTTTGACTAAGGATCCTGTTGAATATTTAATCTTCCTTGCAGATAACAGATGTTAGGTCATTTCATAGCACTCTTACAACTTGTATGACAGTCCTACAAACTCTGACAGCTGTAATTTTTTCATCACAGCTTTGGTTTTAAGCATTGCTGAGTCTAGCCCTGCTTAGTAACATTGGCTACTGTTTTTCTAACTATTCCTTAATGAAAAATGACAAGGCACATAATAATGCCTTTCAAAAAGTGACGTTAGAGCAACTCCAGGCTCTTCTAGTTTACTTTGTCTCTATCAGGATTAAGTTAGCCCATGCAGATTTCTCACTTAAGTTGAATTCCCTGGCACCAGTAAATGCCACCCTGCTTATGTCTTACTATGAGATTTTCCCCCTGGATCTTTGCTATAAGAGTGCTGCTCTATACTTCCCTTCTTTCTTGGGTCTCCATTTAGGCATTATGCCTAAAGTGGTCCATCAATCAATGCTGGTAGAATTGATGAGCATACGAATAAATGATAAATAATGACCATTTTGACTCACCCAAGTGCTTATATGTTCAGCTGCATTGTTGAGGCAGCAAGGATATCTATGACTTATAGAAATATTTGCCGATTGAGGAACCCACTGATCAAAGTGAGGAAGTGGCTGCTTTATTTCAAGGTTTTCCCGAAGTGTCAGAGTAGCTCAGGGCTTTGTGAGTTTCCACTGCAAGTGATTATGGGAGTGGCATGTGGAGAGGGAACTGGGAGGCAAAATATATGCAGGAAAAGTGGAAATCACCAAGGAAAACGACTGAAGGGGAAATCAATGAGAGGTGAAAGGTCAACAAGCCTCCTGCTGTTAGTCTGTCAAAATGTATTTAATGGGTTCATTGGATATTTTTCACATTTAAGAAATTGACATGAGAAAGGCTTAGGCTGTAATAACTTTTTATCTCTACTTATAAAATAGCTCTGTTTTTATCTTTTGAGAATATTATCTCTGATCTCAGTATTGTGTGCAAAGCTAGGAGTTTGAGGCTTCCGCAAAAGCATACTGGCAAATTTTCAAAATAAATCAAAATACCTAACTTCTAAGTAGTAAATTCTATAATCATAGTCACATTAATTTATCAAAGTGTAATTTTAAATGTATACACTAAAATTAAGGAAAGATCCAATATAGGACTTGTTATACTCATGGGTCTAGTTTCTAGGTCTGAGTTTATCATACTTATTAAAACTATACCTTATTTATTCTCTTTTCTATCTCCTGTACTATCAGATTGATCAGTAATTATCTCTTCTCCAAGCAAGAATATGTTCAAGAGTAACAGTAACAGATCAAAAACGTTAAACTAATTTCCAGCAATAGATTTTTGCCAAAGGACTTTAAAAATAAAAAGTATCTCTCCATAAAATCACATTTGTACTATCTTTTTAAACTTTCTGTACTCACTTGATGAATATTCTCACTTGTTTCATGCTCCTCATTTTTAAGACAATTCTGGCATCATCTTATTAGAAGTTCAGATTTTTGTACTGTATCTTTAATCAAAGTACCTTTAGGTATATTAGAAATATTAATTCATTCAGTGGTTCCTGAGCTATACAGGGAGATTAAGCATTAAATTTTAATATCTGGAAAATTCAGTACGGTGTACTTATATATGATAACCATTATCTCCCTTTTAAAAAGAGACTAAGGATTTGTGTTCAAGATCTAAAATCTCCTTCAGTTTTCCATTTTGAGCGCCTGACACCAATTTGGCACAGTGACCAGAGTCTTGGATTTCAGTGAAATCTGCTTCATTAATTTTGGTGAGCAGTGCTATTGAAATGAAGTATGGCTTGGGGGTGTTTCTTGAAATTGTCAATACCCCGCAGGACCTAGCACATTTGTTTGCCATGGGTAGTATTAATGGGGCACACATAAGGTTTATGTACATGAAAGAATTTTTAAGACTAGATGTATTTTATGATTTTTCTAAGACATATTGAGATTTGAGGTTTTAAAGGATTAATATAGAAAGCCACTATAAAAGTCTAAATGAGTATTTTTATACTTTTCATTTCCAGGATGTTAACCATTGGTCATTTATTAACAAAAGTCTATTAAATATTAGCTATATTCAAAGCATTTTTCTAGATATTAGTGAAATCAAGATGGAAAGAACATGGGCACTGCCCTTTAGGAACACTTTGCAGCAATGGAGAATTAATGTAAAGGAAAATGAGAAGTGCTATGTATTATTTTTCTATTGCTATATAACAAATTGCCCAAACTTAACCACTTGAAACAACATACATCTATTATTATCATAATTTCTGTGGGTCAGGAGTTTGGATACTGCCTAACTGGGTCCTCAGCTCAGAGTCTCACAAGGCTCCAATCAAAGTGTTGTCCAGGGTCAGTGTCGGTTTCAGGTGAGGCTCGGATCCTCTTTAAAACTCATGTAGTTGTTGAAACACACAGCTCAAAGTCATCTGACTATGAGTCTTTAATTACATCTGAAAAATTCTTCTACTTTTTCCATATATATGGGAAGAATATATATTTATATATATGCGTGTGTGAAAGAATATATATATGTAATTAGAGAGTAATATTCTATGATATTTATACTTCCTGCCATACTTCAAGGGAAGGTGTTATTAAAGGAGATCACACCACAGATGTAATCGAGTTGAAATTCAGATGCCACAGTCACTGGGATCTTTTAAAGGAAGGATTTGGACAATATGGTACCCAACTGAGAAACACTATGGGTTCTAGGTACTGGATAATACTTTTTAAATCATTGGTTGTCTTATTTTAGGGTCCCCTTCAGACAAAACTTATTTGCCAATAGCTGATTTGAGAAAGAAAGACAGATGAAGAAAGGATGAAGAAGGAAATGGGGGAAAGTCAACACAAAAAATGCATTTTCAGCTGGCTACAACTTGATGCCTAAGGAACATTCTGAGGAACTTTCTGAAATGGAAATCTGAAATTTTTCCTTTGGGAATAAAACAGGGAAGCATTGTCCTATTGATTCCTGGACCCCACTAGTTAGCAAAAGCCAATGCCACCTGGGTATGATGGTGAGAGGAAAGATCCAATGAAGAATGTAAGAAGTAGGGTGAAGTGTTTTCAAATTACACAGGCAAAAAGCTGATCAAAGTGTACGCAGAACCGTTGAGTAGAGGAGGAATGGAGCACATGGCAGGTGTGGGTTACAAGGTGGGGCTGAAGGGATTTGGAGGAGAATAAAATAGGCATTCAATACATCGATCTTTTGCAAACATTGTGGAGCTAATGTCCAAAAAAATGCAAACGTGCACACACACAGATGCACACACATACATGCACATAAATGACTCATGTCTACCCTTGAAGCCTATCCATGTGCCCACAAACAGGAGCCTATGTTTAAGGTACTCACCATAAAGGAGTAATTTTGACAATATGATATTCATGTGGGAAATTATGAGTTTGTTTAAGATAAACATGCTTTACTTGAATATTTATTACTATGAAATATTCTTTTTAAATAGTTTGATACTCTTCAGACAGCAATTGTCAATTAAGTGGCTCTCTTTAATATCTGTTGATCTCTTTAAGTGTGAGTGTAGTCCAAATTCAAATCACTATTTGTATCGGTGGTCAAAAAGCAGTAAGGGGCAATGTTGAAGTCTGTTAAGAGAACAGAATCCATGTTATGATTAAGGATACTTAAGATTTGACAATTCTTGTTTGAAGAAGCTTTCTGTGAAACAAGCCTTATGCCAATGCATACCATGAATGATGATAATTTAATTTCTAACTCTGATTTTAATAACAAAATTTACCACAGGCATGAGGACCAGTAAGATGAAGGTTATATGTTTAATTATTATTTATCAGTTTTATTCTATACACCAGCCATGGTCTAAGTTCTAGTCTAGGCAACCAGTGCAGTTACACTTGGGAAAGAGAACGTGTAGATGGATCAGTGCAATCTCATACAATTAAAAAGGCAATCAAAAGGCATTCTACTTATTTAAGAATGAATAAAAAGAACTGCACAGTCACTTATACTTAGGTTAAATAACATGTAAGTTTGACTAATAAAAGAAATCACTAACATTTCAAATAAAACAAATGGAGAATCATGGAGAAGGCAGAGTGAAAACAACACAGTAATACAGCAGTCAATAACATAAAAGTAGAGGCACACACACAAAAGAAAACTATAAAGAAACAATTGGATTTTCTCTCAAGACTCTCATTAGATGTCTACTAAAATACAGTAAGAGAGAAACAGTGCACTTTGACATCAAATATAGATTTGAATATAGATTTGTTGTGGTTATTTGCTTTTTGTTTCTTTGGTGATGGATGAAAACATTGAAAATTTTAAGATGCAAAAAAAGCAGCTCAACTATTGGATGCATAATGATTTTGGAATGCATAAGAGAGAATACGATAATTACTATCCAAAATCCTATATGAATTTCTAGGTGAATATTGAGAATGTCAAAATTTGTACCATTAATAATGCTATATAAGTCTCTTTGCAATCTAATTCACCATTCATTGAGTTTATAGTTACTTTTAAAAAATCAGATATCTCACCATGACCTTTGAGGATTCATTTTCAATCTTCTTCCTTCTTTCTTCTTATTCCTCCAGAACTGAGATTGATGAGTCTACACTCTTTGGTGGGGGATGGAGGAATATATAATAAATGCCTGCCTTTGGCTTGCTAAATGTTAAAGAACCACCCTGAGCATTCTGGGTTAATATATCAGTTTCCAAACAAAGTTATAGCCAGCCATTCTGATCACCTTGTCTCTTCCTTGAGACCAATCTTCAAATAAACCTACTGCTATGTTAGAGAAAAGTATTTCCATCCATACCTTTCAACTGTCTACAGTGGTGGAAGAGCTCCATTAAACTGTTTCTTATTGGAGATAAACTGAAAAGACTTACTCTCTAATTGTTACAGAGGGAGAACTAGAGCCCATAAGTGAATCAAGCATACTGAAGATGTCAGACATCATATGGGACACTCAGGTGTCTTGTAGCTTGGCCAATTAAATAACAAGAATACTATTAACAATTGACCATTCAGATAAGGAAAGAGAGTTAGGTTGTTTTGAAAGAGTTCATGTGTGCACTGATGAGGAATGAGATCATGGGGTGGCAGGGAATGGGAATGGATTTAAGGGGCATACTAAATTGGAGTTAAGGGATGGAAAGAGAAGAAAGGAACTTTCTTTACTTTCACCCACATCATGGTTGCCAGTGAAGAGAAATGAAATATAGAAAATAAAATAAGTAAATTGCTTTATTCTATGATTTACTAAAGAAATATATTAATTTCTTAATATGTTTCTGATGGTTCAAGTATTTTTATGTATTGCGATATCTAATTCAATGCTATTCACACCAACCTGGTCAATGAATGTCAAACTGTAATCATTTCCTGATGGAACAAGTTAGCTCCAGCATTTGAAAGATGGAACTAATTCACAATAATTTATGCAATGTTAAATTTTTCATAGCTAACATTTATTAAGCCCCATTGTCATGTAGGTAGAAAATAGTAATAATATAATAATACAGCTAATATTGATTGAGCACTTACTTGGTTAGAAGCACTGTGGCAAATGTTTTTCTTTTTCGTTTTTTTTTGTATTAAATTCTTTTATCGGTATATTGTAGGTATACAACACAATTACATTTCTCATTGGGAATTGTACCTTTACATAATGCATCTTGGTTCTTATTTTTTCCCCATTCTTAGCCCTCCCTTCACCCCCTCCATCCTTCCCTATTTACAAACACTTTATTTCCAGGTTTTCCATTTCTCAGCATTTTTCCTTTCCCCTCTTTTCTTTCCCCTGCACCTCCCACTATCCCTACCCCTTTGGACCTTTTCTTCCAATTTTACATTATCGATTATTCATTCTAATCATTGGTACATTTTAGGTATACAATATAATGACATTCATCATTGGAAATTTGCACCTTT